>CM036241.1:5089915-5477415 GCA_020698575.1 Bostrychus sinensis | reverse complement strand
ACTCAGTACACAGAACACAGAACACAGTACACAGTACTCAGTACTCAGGACACAGAACACAGAACACAGTACTCAGTACTCAGTACTCAGTACACAGAACACAGTACACAGTACTCAGTACTCAGTACACAGTACACAGAACACAGTACACAGTACTCAGTACTCAGTACACAGTACACAGAACACAGTACACAGTACTCAGTACTCAGTACACAGTACACAGAACACAGTACACAGTACTCAGTACTCAGTACACAGTACACAGTACACAGAACACAGTACACAGTACTCAGTACTCAGTACTCAGTACTCAGTATACAGTACACAGTACACAGTACACAGTACTCAGTACTCAGTACACAGTACACAGAACACAGTACACAGTACTCAGTACACAGTACACAGAACACAGTACACAGTACTCAGTACTCAGTACTCAGTACTCAGTATACAGTACACAGTACACAGTACACAGTACTCAGTACTCAGTACACAGTACACAGAACACAGTACACAGTACTCAGTACACAGTACACAGAACACAGTACACAGTACTCAGTACTCAGTACTCAGTACACAGTACACAGTACACAGTACACAGTACTCAGTACTCAGTACACAGTACACAGTACACAGTACACAGTACACAGAACACAGTACACAGTACTCAGTACTCAGTACTCAGTACACAGTACACAGTACACAGTACACAGTACTCAGTACTCAGTACACAGTACACAGTACACAGAACACAGTACACAGTACTCAGTACTCAGTACTCAGTACACAGTACACAGTACACAGTACACAGTACTCAGTACTCAGTATACAGAACACAGTACACAGTACACAGAACACAGTACACAGAACACAGAACACAGTACACAGTACTCAGTACACAGTACTCAGTACACAGAACACAGTACACAGAACACAGTACACAGTACACAGTACACAGTACACAGTACACAGAACACAGTACACAGTACACAGAACACAGAACACAGTACTCAGTACACAGTACACAGTACACAGTACACAGTACACAGTACACAGAACACAGTACACAGTACACAGAACACAGAACACAGTACTCAGTACACAGTACACAGTACACAGTACACAGTACACAGTACACAGAACACAGTACACAGTACACAGAACACAGAACACAGTACTCAGTACACAGTACACAGTACACAGTACACAGTACACAGAACACAGAACACAGTACACAGTACTCAGTACTCAGTACACAGAACACAGTACACAGAACACAGTACACAGTACTCAGTACTCAGTACTCAGTACACAGTACACAGTACACAGTACTCAGTACTCAGTACACAGTACACAGAACACAGTACACAGTACTCAGTACTCAGTACACAGTACACAGAACACAGTACACAGTACTCAGTACTCAGTACACAGTACACAGAACACAGTACACAGTACTCAGTACTCAGTACACAGTACACAGTACACAGAACACAGTACACAGTACTCAGTACTCAGTACTCAGTACTCAGTACACAGTACACAGTACACAGTACACAGTACTCAGTACTCAGTACACAGTACACAGAACACAGTACACAGTACTCAGTACTCAGTACTCAGTACACAGTACACAGTACACAGTACACAGTACTCAGTACTCAGTACACAGAACACAGTACACAGTACTCAGTACTCAGTACACAGTACACAGTACACAGAACACAGTACACAGTACTCAGTACTCAGTACTCAGTACTCAGTACACAGTACACAGTACACAGTACTCAGTACTCAGTACACAGTACACAGAACACAGTACACAGTACTCAGTACTCAGTACACAGTACACAGTACACAGAACACAGTACACAGTACTCAGTACTCAGTACTCAGTACTCAGTACACAGAACACAGAACACAGTACACAGTACTCAGTACTCAGGACACAGAACACAGAACACAGTACTCAGTACTCAGTACTCAGTACACAGAACACAGTACACAGTACTCAGTACTCAGTACACAGTACACAGAACACAGTACACAGTACTCAGTACTCAGTACACAGTACACAGAACACAGTACACAGTACTCAGTACTCAGTACACAGTACACAGAACACAGTACACAGTACTCAGTACTCAGTACACAGTACACAGTACACAGAACACAGTACACAGTACTCAGTACTCAGTACTCAGTACTCAGTATACAGTACACAGTACACAGTACACAGTACTCAGTACTCAGTACACAGTACACAGAACACAGTACACAGTACTCAGTACACAGTACACAGAACACAGTACACAGTACTCAGTACTCAGTACTCAGTACTCAGTATACAGTACACAGTACACAGTACTCAGTACTCAGTACACAGTACACAGAACACAGTACACAGTACTCAGTACACAGTACACAGAACACAGTACACAGTACTCAGTACTCAGTACTCAGTACACAGTACACAGTACACAGTACACAGTACTCAGTACTCAGTACACAGTACACAGTACACAGTACACAGTACACAGAACACAGTACACAGTACTCAGTACTCAGTACTCAGTACACAGTACACAGTACACAGTACACAGTACTCAGTACTCAGTACACAGTACACAGTACACAGAACACAGTACACAGTACACAGTACACAGTACACAGTACTCAGTACTCAGTACACAGTACACAGTACACAGAACACAGTACTCAGTACTCAGTACACAGAACACAGTACACAGTACTCAGTACTCAGTACACAGTACACAGTACACAGAACACAGTACACAGTACTCAGTACTCAGTACTCAGTACTCAGTACACAGTACACAGTACACAGTACTCAGTACTCAGTACACAGTACACAGAACACAGTACACAGTACTCAGTACTCAGTACACAGTACACAGTACACAGAACACAGTACACAGTACTCAGTACTCAGTACTCAGTACTCAGTACACAGAACACAGAACACAGTACACAGTACTCAGTACTCAGGACACAGAACACAGAACACAGTACTCAGTACTCAGTACTCAGTACACAGAACACAGTACACAGTACTCAGTACTCAGTACACAGTACACAGAACACAGTACACAGTACTCAGTACTCAGTACACAGTACACAGAACACAGTACACAGTACTCAGTACTCAGTACACAGTACACAGAACACAGTACACAGTACTCAGTACTCAGTACACAGTACACAGTACACAGAACACAGTACACAGTACTCAGTACTCAGTACTCAGTACTCAGTACACAGTACACAGTACACAGTACACAGTACTCAGTACTCAGTACACAGTACACAGAACACAGTACACAGTACTCAGTACTCAGTACTCAGTACACAGTACACAGTACACAGTACACAGTACTCAGTACTCAGTACACAGAACACAGTACACAGTACTCAGTACTCAGTACACAGTACACAGTACACAGAACACAGTACTCAGTACTCAGTACTCAGTACTCAGTACACAGTACACAGTACACAGTACTCAGTACTCAGTACACAGTACACAGAACACAGTACACAGTACTCAGTACTCAGTACACAGTACACAGTACACAGAACACAGTACACAGTACTCAGTACTCAGTACTCAGTACTCAGTACACAGAACACAGAACACAGTACACAGTACTCAGTACTCAGTACTCAGTACACAGAACACAGTACACAGTACTCAGTACTCAGTACACAGTACACAGAACACAGTACACAGTACTCAGTACTCAGTACACAGTACACAGAACACAGTACACAGTACTCAGTACTCAGTACACAGTACACAGAACACAGTACACAGTACTCAGTACTCAGTACACAGTACACAGTACACAGTACACAGTACTCAGTACTCAGTACACAGTACACAGAACACAGTACACAGTACTCAGTACTCAGTACACAGTACACAGTACACAGAACACAGTACACAGTACTCAGTACTCAGTACACAGTACACAGTACACAGTACACAGAACACAGTACACAGTACTCAGTACTCAGTACACAGTACACAGAACACAGTACACAGAACACTCACCTGTCACTGTGAGACAGAGGCGGGACTCAAGGAAAAGTACTGTTACTTCAAAACACACTTGAGTAGAAGCAGAAGTTGTCTATGATCACTAATAGTACTGCTACAATTACTACTACCACCGCCATTACTACTGCTACTACTACTATTAGTGGCACTATTACTACAGCCACTACTACAACCACTAATACTACAATTAACATTAGTGGAAGTACCACTGCTACTAATAATACTACTATTAGTGGTACTGTTATTGCCGCCACTACTGCTACTGTAAGTGGTATTTTGACTGCTGTGACTACTACTATGACTACGACTACTACTACTACTACTACTACTACTACTACTACTAGTGATGGGTCGTTCGCAAAGAGTCGGCTCTTAAGGCTGATTCTTTGGAGTGAGTTGGAGCTGAATCTTCAGCTGCTTCTGCTCGGCTAAAAAATCCACACAAGCAGAGCTTAATTTTATTTTGATGTGCACAACATGCAGCACATGACATGAGGACAGACTAGCATCATATGATTATGTGAAAGAAGTAAGGTGGGCTCTGAAGACAGTGATTATGATACTGAAGACAGCAAAAATGACTACAGAATTTTGCAAAAGTATTTTATGCTTGCAAGCTGCATAAAAAATAAGGCTTTTACAAAAACAATGATTTAAAAATTTGTTAAATGATGTCTAAATTTGATGATCAGAGTGAAACCAAATGAAGAGCCATCTGGGAGCTGTAAGAGAGCCGGGCCAACAGAGACCAAGCTTTGAACACAGCCACACTGCCCATCACTAACTACTACTATTACTAGTACTATTACTAATGCCACTGCTACTGCCACTGCTACCATCATTAATTATTAGTGGTAGTACTACTAATACCACTACTATCACCTCCACCACCATACTTCTACTATTAGTGGTACTATTACTGCTACCTACTACTAGTACCACCACTGCTACTTCTGCTGTTTGTGTTATTATTTCGACTACCACCACTACTACTACTACTATCACTGGTACTATTACTAACACTACTACTACTACCACAACTTTACTGGTCTGGAATTACTGTTACTACTATTACTGATACAAATACTACTGCTATGACCACTACTTTTAGTTACTATTACAACTGATACTCCAAATACTGCCTTTGACAGTCGTTGTTGTAAGGTGGCACTGACAAAAAAATACGTTTACTTCTTTAGTTAAACACTCAAAAATGGAGAAAAGTACTTCAAAAGTACACATTTTTTGAGAATATTGTATTTATAGTCTACTGTTATCAACATAATGTTCTTAAACTTCATCTGAAGAAGTGGTTAAAAGTGTTAAGTAGTAACCTATATTTCCAAAGTACCCAGCAACACTGAGCTATTCCTGTGCTGGGGCTGTATTGTAAAAACATATGGTTTTGGCTCGTAACTGCTGATGAAAGCTTAGCCAGTGTTAGTGCCGTGTCTGGTTCGGGTTAACGGCTAATTATATGACAGCGTAGCTCAGCCCAACTAGTTTGTAGCCCGGAGGAAGCGCAATCTCTGCTGACTGGAGCTTCCTGTCCAATAACTGCACGGCAAACTTGGGCAAGAGAGAGGCTGCGTGCGGGGGGGAGTCAGCGCAGAGACAACAAGGCGAGCGCACGGGACCCAAATAACGCGCTTTTCACAAGTTTCAAGACGAGTTTGGGACGCAAGAAAGGAGACGCGACAAGCTGAGCGACAAAAAGCGCTTGGAGAGAGCCGCCTGCCTGCACGGACACATCTGGAGGAGTGCGGGGTGAGCCGGGAGAGTGGAGAAGAAGTTGTGAGGCGAGAGAGAGGGAGAGAGAAAAGTTGGTCTGGTCCGATGGTTGGAAATGCACTGAAGCGGGATTTTGGAGCGATTTTATGAGCCAAAGAGAGGACTGGAGTTCGTGTGAAGAGGCAAGAGTGGAGGAATTTGGGGACGGGAAGGGCTGTGAGGGCGAGTTGTCCACCTGGAGCGGCCAAAGAATGAATTAGCCGAGGCTCGACGCACCGTGCCCAGCCTCACATAAGGTAAGAGTTTGTTTTTCTTTTCAGCAGAAGTTATAGAGGTGGTTTTTGCACGCGCAGACCGATCACAGCGCGAGAGGCAATAGAGAAAAGCCAATAGAGTGATTTTGAAAGCGTGTATGTGCAGAGACTTGGACTGGCTCCGGGTTTGTTGATGTTTACTTTAGGCTAAAAACTTTGCAACGCCTCTCCAAAATGCGCTTAATTCGAACAATTTGCGCACTCAGAGTCCTCTGCGGAAACTGCTAAAGCCGCGTTTTATCCCATGTTGCACAGAAAAATAGAGTTTGTGTAAACTTTTAGGGCAGCGAGTGCGTCGCGAGTCTCGGGAGTGCGCACACAGCTGTCCAGCTGAGCTGCTCTGGCAACGCGGGCGCGCGCCAAGCGTTGGCACGTGACAAAAACTACATTGGCCCTGTCCTATTCATGAGAAGAAAAAAGGGCATTTGGGCTCACATCTGATGAACACTGAGCACACTTGACACAAACTGGGTTATTATCCAGTGTTCAGAGTTAGTTTTTTTTAATCTGGCGAGTTTATAAATAGTTAAATAGTTAATTATTACTTTTTTCCCTTTTAATAATATTTTACTAATTTCTACTGTTTCTATTGTTTGCTCCATTTATTATTATTATTATTATTATTATTATTATTATTATTATTATTATTATTATTATTATTATTTCTTTATTAAGCCTATGCTTTTTATATTTATTTTTATTTATTTATTTATTTTATTTTTTTGCTTTGATTCCCTTTAATTTTTTATACGTAATATTACTATCACTATTCATACAACTTTTTAAAACAATGATTTTTATTTAGTCTGATTGTTTTATTGTTATGTTTCTCACTGCAGATCCAAAGTTGTTTTTCAAAATGATTTTATTACAACTTATTATAACCAGCATGTGTATTCTACAAATCCATTTTACTAGTTTAAGCCATTAAAACAACATTTAGGCTTAAAATAAGCTCAACACTATGCTCAACTCCACTGTGACCCACTTCTGTGTCCCGACCCGCTGGTTGAGAAACCCTGTTTTAAAGGGTGTAAACTGATTAAAGAGTAAATGTGGCAGCATGAGTGTATCTGCTGTGTATCACAGTTATTTTAATAGCTGGGAGCAGTTCGTGCTGGTTCAAGTTGTGTCTGCTCCTCCCTCTGTCAGACTCAGCCATCACTAACCCTCAGCCTCTGTCAGACAAATGAGTCAGGTCTAAGGTGGAGCGATAAAAACAAATATTATTAGTTATTATAATAAATGCAGGCTTTTTAAAACATCGCAGTGAGACAGAGGTGGAAGAAGTACGCAAAATCTGTACTCGCGTAAGTAAAACAATATAGTTTATAAAGCATAGAAGTAAAAGTAGTAGTCATTGTAGTATTTTGTAGTAACATAAGTTGTAGTAGTTGTAGCAGAAGTAGCAGTGCTAGTTATTGTAGTAGTAGCAGAAGTAGTAGCAGAAGTAGTAAGCTGTAGTTGTAGTAATCAGCAAACTTATTACTTGGGTAAATGCTAAAAAGTATATCAAGTAAATAATATTTTTTCTTAAGAGCAAAACATACTTCTGAAAAGTTTTTCAGTAACTGCACAGCTACGTATTCTGCTGCTACTTCTGCTTTTACTATTTGCTACTAGGGTTTGATTCCCACTGCTGGCATTGCATATTGTCGCTGTGTCCTTGGGCAAGACACTTCTCCCACCTTGCCTGTATGAATGAGTGTGTGATTGTGTGAGTGTATTGATTATAGTAACTGCACAGCCAAAAATACTGCTGCTACTACTATTACTGCTATTAGTGCTGCTGCTATTACTGTTACTACTGCTACTACTACCACATTTACTGCTACTACTGCCACTAAAACTACTGTTAATACTACTACTGCAACCATCACTGTCCAAAAAAAGTATGTTTTTCTTACATGTATGCTTTAGAAAAAGTATGCAGAAAGTATATTCTGAAAAAATGTACAGTAAGTAAAACTACTAGTAATAGTTCTACCTCAGCTGTGAAAATATTATCCTTTAGGCCAGTGATTATCAACTGGTGGGTTGGGACCCAAAAGTGGGTCTCAGAATCGTTTTCAGTGGGTTATCGGGCTTTTGTCAGGGCCAAAAATATAAATACAGTTTAATAAAAATAATAAAAAAGGATGTTGATATGGGACATAAGGTGTTAATGTTGATAGAGGAATAGCAACAAAAAGCAAAAAACCTAGTTCTGTAATGTCAGTGTTACACCTCTAAGCTTGAAGTGAGGTAAAAAAGGCTGAAGTTACTGAACTGAAGGTTGTTGTTCTAAATTAAAATGCAGCTAAGTGAATGTAGAAGGGAATAGTTCCCTCGCTGGCATTGCCACTTGCTTGACTTCTCTTTAAATAAGTTACTTTTTGTGTTAGCATACTGTCACATTCTGATGTTACTCTGTCTCAGGTTCAAACTGCACAGTGTGTTTATTCATTTACATTTGATCCATTGAAATTGCTCTTTTTTTGGGTCACGGTGATGGTGGGTCCTGAAGCCAGACGAGTTGAGAACCACTGCTTTAGGCTGTCTTATATTTATTATCAGCATCAGGCAGTGCAGTCAGTGCAACTGCGCTGGGGCCCAGGGGGTTTAGGGGCCCCTGTGAGTGGGCCCTTGTTGGTCTAGTGTCAAGTCTTTACCATAAATCCAAGTTTGATAACGTATTATAAAATATGAGACCTCGACACAGACTGTTAGCACTGGTTTTTACATCCATTAAAAACAGCAGACTGCTACATTTTATAAAATAGAAGCTTAATACATAATCCCGAAGTAGTAAATGTTCTTTACAACCTAGGTTCCAGTCTGAAAACCTGCACTGGGGCCCCTCATTACCAAGTTACGCCACTGATTATCAACAGTGCTCTGTATGTATGTAAGTGTATAGTTGATATTAGGGCTGCACGATATGGAGGAAACATGCGATATTCGATAACTATGTTGGAAAATTGCGATAACAATATTATTGCGATATTTGAAAATAGAGCCTACTTTTCGAACATAGTAAGTTAAATTCACTACATTTCACAAAAATGTAAGTTTCTGTATTTACAAGTCAAAACAGCGACAAAATCAAAACTTAACACAGACTAAACCAGGAATAAAACAAGGCTAAGCTGTGACTAAATTAATTAAATTACCACTAAAACTGGACTTTTTAAGCATTTTTATTTAGTCACAACACATGTTCTTTTAAGGCTCTGGTGGAAAAGGATTCTTCAGTGTAAATCTCTGTCAGATGGAAGACCACAGCATTATTGTGATATATTTAGATTCTTGCAATACGGATATTGCGTTTGCTGATACTGCGATAACGATAATTTTGCGATATATTGTGCAGCCCTAGTTGATATCGTCTGTGTTTCCTTTAGGCTCAGTCCTTGGCCCCTCCACCTCCTCCTCCTCCTCAGACCCAGCCCTGAGCCCATGGACGAGGACCGAGGAGCTGCATCCACCTCCCCAGAACCACCAGACCATGGGGGGACAACCAGCACCACCACTACTACTACTATTACTACTACTACTACTACTGCTACTACTCATACTGCAGCAGCCTCACAAGCAAACCAACACACGACTACAGCTGCAGAGACGCCCAGTAATGGATTTATGGACATCAAGACTTGTCCCAGTGAAGGTAACCAGCTTAGATTTTCCTGTTTATTAAAGTTTTGTCAAAAGTTCATGGTGTTCTTTGGAAAAATGCAATTGGCAGCAGAAAGACAAACAAGAACTAAGTGGAAGGAAAGGAGCAGTAAATGGCTTTTAGTGATTAAATGGTTAATTTTGAAACAAACACCACTGTTGTTTGTGCATAAGGTGGTTGTGAATAGTTTATGTGATACACCAAAAGCAGAGTTCATACTATAAAATCTATACATCTTTGTGCATCATTGGGCGTGTTTGCAGCAGGTTGTAAAGTGAAGACAATTCTAGAAAAATATTGTGGTAAGGTTCATTTATTCTCCCATTTCCTGTGTAAATAGATCCGTCCATTCACAGCGTTGTTGGCGTCACAGCATTCATATTTCTAGCTGTTTTCTATGTCAACCTGTGTATTATGTTAAATAACCAGTAGGGGGCGATAGGCTACAGTCAAAGATTTTACCAAGACGCAAGAAAAAGTGCAAAAAATTTGGCGAAAATAGCGGTTGTTTCTTCAGTCTTTGAATAAAACGTAACTAACTTTCTCTAGTCACTCTTTAAAAAGTTCGGCTGTTTCTTCTGCTGTGACTGTTGAGCTGTGTTCACTAGCGCCCCCCAATGGTCAACGCATGTACTGCTCTGTTCATCTGTATTCACAAGCTCTGCGAAAATGGACCAACGTATGTCAGAATGAATGCAGAAGATTAACAGAGTGTGGATCTAATGTAGTGTATAAATGAGCCTTTAGTGTTTTCCTGTTATGTGAGAGTTTGATTAGGTCATGATGAGTTTAAGGTTAAGTGGTAGACAAGGTTGTGAAATGTAAATATGTCAAATGTGGAAAATATTACAGGAGAAAATTCGGTCAAATCAATGTTTTAATTGCATTAATACATCTGCGTTATTTAGATTGTGTAGAGTTTGCTCAAGTTAAGGTTGGACTAAGCTGATTCTGAAAGTAGCTCATGTAAACAAAGGAGAAGAACAGATATCTCTTGCTGTCTTATCTTGTTTGTGTTGTTGTTTTGGTCTCCCATGTAGTTTACTGTGCTCTCTATTGCTGTTTTCATATATGTTGCATTAGTTGTTTGACCAAACTTTGTGCTGTTTTTTACATGTGCATTGATCTTGTAAAGTTAATTATAAAAACAGCAAGACTTTTTGTATATATTGCTACAATAGCATATTTCAAGACTTTCATTAAAGGTTCTATATTATGCTTTTTCAGTTTTTTTGAAAGTGTTTTGAGCACCTTTGCATTAATATTTCATGCTTTTTTAACTTTACATAATGTATATGTATGGAAAACGTCTAATTTTGCGGAGCTGTTACTTTGACTTTGCAGCGAACGCTTGGATTAGGTGTCGCCCCCTGCTGGCAAAGGACAGAGCATAAATTGGCTATTAAGCATGTCAATCAACAACATGCTGCTAACTAACAGTAGCAGTGGAGGCAAGTTTAAGTGCTGAAATGATCAGATTTAGTCCATGACGGTGGGCTTTAGAAATGTGCAGGAGCTCCTCCTGGTTTCACGAGTCTACGTAGAGCTGTGAGACTGAGCGTTTTCAGCTCTGGAGGAGGGACCAGCTCACCAAACAGGATTACTCAAGCATGCGCTAATGAAACAAAATACTACTGCTGGTATGTTTTTGAAGTGCAAAACAACATTATAACATGGTTAAAAGCTTAAAAAAGCTGAGTTAGCAGAGGAGAAACCCTTTAACTACTGACCCATAGCATCAGGTTTCAGGCTAAACTCTTTCCTCTAAATGGCTGTAAACTCAGCTCTCTCTTCAGACTTCAATTGAAGTCTTCAGCTAAACAAATGACATGCAGATGACTTCTTTTAACTTGCTTTAATGGCAACAGCCAGGACAACTGAGATTCTCCACAGATATGTTGCACCTTTTGTACCTTCTTAAAAATTACTGAATCCCCTTGAATCTGTAGTTTTATCTGGTCCTTCAGAACTGTTCACGAACTGCTCAGCTCGGTGGCGGAGCAGAGCATTTTGTGTGCGGGGCAGGAAGTGTTGTTAGCGAGTAACAATGAAGGCCTTATATTCTTTTACCATCTTAGAGAAAGTAATGTTCAGGACCACCACACTCCTCTAGTCACTGCACGAGGGCTACACTCCTGTAAACTAGGCTAACTTTCTAGTATGACAACAGTTAACATCCTGTTTCTACCGCTTTGTCTGAGCGGACCTTTCAGGCTGTGATTGGACACGTCGAGCTGCGCCTAAGTTGAAAATGTATTAACTTCAGCATCACCACCGAGCGCTGACACGTACAAATCAATGAAATTTGCCGCCGCGCTGTGAAAGATACTCCTATGTCTCAGTTGTGTTGTGGCCATTATTAGACTATGTTCTGCATGCTAATGTAGTTAGTTGTTTTTTATGCATATTTTTAGGCTTTTTTTTTTTTTAACTGTAACTAAATGTTATACTGGCTGCAAAAATACAATAAAAACCATTACTGTTGCTACATTTGATGAGTCATATCCAGACTGGGACACACAAATGAAGGAAGTGTCTTTTGTCTGTACCAGAGTGACTCACAGTCTGAGGTCGAACCAGCGACCGACTCAACAGCAGCAGTGGTTTAGGATGCTGTGTGAAGACGAACCACTTTAAAATACTGTGAAACTCTTTTAAGCTGCTTTCTATGAGACTCCAGGGCTTCGGGGAACGGTCCTGTGTGGCTCTGACTCTAACCCTGATTGGTCACGGTTCGAGCGGACGAGCTGCCACTGGGACTGAAGGCACTGAATGAGTCACCGGTGAAGTTTTTTTGCTTTGAAAAGTAAATGGGATTGGTGCCTGGAGATCAGAGGGCACGTCCTATGGGGCACTTAGCTGAGGTGTGGTTAGCGTTTAGGGAAGTGTGCACGAACCTAAGGAGCCTGCTGCCATGGCAACCTGCCGCAAAAATCTAGGTCACATGAGTTTGTTTGAGTTTTAAGGCAAGTCTCAACCTTAATAAGATTACTGTGCAGTGAGTTGAGAAACACTGGGGCTGTGCCAGGGGCGGAGAGCAACTGGATACTTTTACTCAAGTAACTGAACTTCCTGAAAACAGGGTCGACAGTGAGCGCAGGAGGGTTGGCGGTTCAATTCCTTGGGCATGACACTTCAACCACATTTCAAGACAAGACAGGAAGGGCATCCAGAAGAAAAAAAAACTTGCCAAATCATTGTATGACTGGTTTGCAGTGGTGACGCTGCATTTTTTTTTTTACCTCTTTGTTTAAGTAGTTGTAGCAGCAGTTGTAGTAGCAGAACCAGTAGTAGTAGCAGTAGCAGTTGCAGTAGTAGTGGTAAAAGTTGTAGAAGCAGAACTGATAGGAGTAGTAGTAGTAGTAGCAGTAGTAGTAGTAGTAAAAGTTTTAGTAGCAGCTGTAGAAGTAGTGTGGTAGCAGCAGCAGCAGTAGCAAGTTGAAGTAGTGGTAGTGATGTTGGTAGTAGTAGCAGAAGTAGTAGTAGCATCAGTAGTAGTAGTAGCAGGAGTAGTGCTGAAAACTTGTTTCTAGGTACTTTTTTAAAATTTTTCATCTTTCTACTTACAAGTACTATACCTCTACTTTAACATTTCTGTGGACCTCTTTTACCTCTGCTTGAGTAATATGATTCGGTGGTACTTGTATTTGCAGTACTTGTACTTGAGTACTTGATGGTGTCTGCATGCAGCTCATCGCCCCATGTCTCAGTGTGGTTGGCCTTGATGAGTTAAAGATAATATTTGTGAGAACAATTTTAAGGTTATTAATCAGCTGGAGTGTGCCTCGACTTGTTCTACATTTACTTCTTAGGTTTTTAGGCTCCTCTTGCTAAAACTAGACTAACATTAGGCTGGAATTAGACTAACGTTAGGCTGGAATTAGACTAACGTTAGGCTGGAATTAGACTAACGTTAGGCTGGAGTTAGACTAACGTTAGGCTGGACTCAGAGACGTTAGGCTGGACTCAGAGGCGTTAGGCTGGCTGTGTGTGAAGCTGCAGCTGGGAGGCGGGGGGCAGGAGGGGGGCGAGGGCACAAGGCCTTGCTTTCAGTCCTCGTTCCTCAGAGTGGGACAACACAACAAGCCTGACTTCAGTGAAGCACGCAGTTATGCAGGCTCATGGATCTAAGGATTCAAACAGGCACACACTTGATCATTTGCAGTAGACAGATGTGAAAAAAGCCCCTGCATGCATAAACAAAGAGAAAATAAAGCTGCACAATACAATCCCACTTCCTGCTGGGATATTTTAGTTTGGGAAGCTGCCATGTTGTTGCTTTAGGGCATTGTTAAGTTGCAAAATATAAACCGTCTGATGAATGCAGGATCCCCAGTTATGTTTTCTAAGAAAATGTATCACTGTTACTCCTTTTCTATTAAATAGGGGCAGTGGGTTGAACCTCACCCACAGCCCATACTGTCGTAGTGTCTCTGGGCAAGACATTTCACCCACATTGCTCACTTCAGTCACTGTATGTGGCAGGAAGGGCATCCAGCGTAAAAACCTGCCAAATCACTATGAGACTGGTTTGCTGACAACCCCAATTAAGAAAGGAGGCAGCAGAAAGATTTTTTTTTAATCCTTTTCTATTAATCCAGATGGTTACAGCTACAGTTTGACCAATGTACAGTATCAGTTGGATGATAAAGCAAAAACTTCTTACTCAATCATGACTGGACACCTGGACATCTGGACAAAATGACTTCTTTTTAACCTTTTGTTGTGGTTTTTATTCAATCAGAAATTGCCCGATTCTTGCACTTTATTGCAGATTTTTGGTCAGGCACATGCGTGGGCAACCATGTGACTGAAGGACCCCAGCTTCCCCAAACATCTTATAACAGTTTGAGCTCTTACTCTGCAGTTCATAGGAAAGATAAAAAACATTTGCTCATTTCTCTAGAACAGACCCTCGCTGGTTGTAGCTCTCCCCAAGCTTTACCTGCACAGGAAGTTTAACTGAGATTATTGGTTTTCTCAAAAAAACTTTAACTGACCCTACTGTCCAGTTCTCTCAGATGGCTATATTGTATACATTTCTTACCTAAAATGATCAAAATCTTCAGTCTTTACTGGCTCTCGGCTGCTCTGAATTTTAAAAATCGGTATCAGGCTTCAGCCATAGAAAATCCCATATCAGTCGACCTTTAGTTACAGCCAGATTTGTGAATGTCCATATAATTCATTGTTGCTATGATTGGCTAAAACCAATCTTGGTAGACGGTCACTAACCAGTGCTTCATCCAGTCACATTCAGATATTATACTGGGTCAATGTTAAGGCTGCACGATATGGAGAAAATATTTGATAACTATGTTGAAAATTGCGATAACGATATTATTGCGATATTTGAAAATAGAGCCTACTTTTCGAACATAGTAAGTTAAATTCACAAAAATATAAGTTCCTGTATTTACAAGTCAAAACAGCGACAAAATCAAAACTTACCACGGACTAAACCAGGAATAAAACAAGGCTAAGCTGTGACTAAATTAATTAAATTACCACTAAAACTGGACTTTTTAAACATTTTTATTTAGTCACAGCACATGTTCTTTTAAGGCTGTGGTGGAAAATGATTCTTCAGTGTAAATCTCTGTCAGATGGAAGACCACAGCGTTATTGCGATATATTTAGATTCTTGCGATACGGAGATTGCGTTTGCTGATATTGCGATAATTTTGCAATATATTGTGCAGCCCTAGTAGACGTCTATGCAATTACATTTATCTGTGCCCATTCATTCTTCTTTATGTATATATGAGATGAATTATGATGATGATAATTGATAGATCAAGCCTAAAGAATTGCATGTGCGTATGTTTATGACGGCTACGCAGGGGTTAACTGTGGAGAGGCCCCCGGTTCCCTGTTGTCCCTCCGTAGAACAGCAGCCTCTTGTGTGATAAGAGTATGAGGGTCTTCTCTGTCATTACCAGGTTGTTGAGCAGCTCTGAGTGTTGAAAGATGGCCGCCCCCCTCCTGTGTGTGTCTCACTGAAGCGTGAAGATGCAATGAGCCCGTGTGTTTATGTAGGCGCTCTCAGCAGCTGCACATGTTACAGTCCACCACAGGACCCCACTCACTGCTGCGGACTTTCTCAGGGCTCGGATCTGTATCTATATTCCATATCTATGTATTTACAAAGTATTTTCTGTCATTTCTTATGCAAGACATGAGTATACAAACTGTGCTCTCAGGTTCAGCTGTAAAAAGTGGCGGCAATGGGATTGTTCTGCAGGGGTCTCAAGCTTTTTTTACAATTTTGGGCCGACTTTCCTTGCTGTCCAGCCCTTGGCATAATCTGGCCAGCGAAATAAATGTTATACTGAATTATTTTGTCTTAAAACTGTTTCCGATTCTGGAAGGAAGCTGCATTTGTTCTGGTAGTTGAGGCTGGATGAATTGGGTGCTTTGAAAGGAAAGGTGTGGAGAGTTAATGTGCTGGGATGGGTCTGATGTAAATGTCCTGGAGGGAGGGAGGATAAAGGACACCAAGAAAGGTTTTGGCTTTTTGTTATGTTTTTAAGCAGATTTAACCCCTCCCAAGTTGTAGTGCTCGAGACTGGTCTTGGTTTCCAGACCATTGTTTTACTGTCTCAGTCTCGGTTGCAGTTTTACTCACTCTTGGTCTTGGTCTCAAATCCAATTTTACTCAGTCTTGTCTCTTTCTCCGATGTGGCAATCAATGAGATTTTTTTTAATCAAATATTAAAAGAAAATTCTATGCCTTATAATTGTGAACTAATTAGTTTTCATCATCAGAAGAACCAGAGATCTGTCTGTTTATCTGTGTTGTATGTGGGCATTAGTTCATAAAAATGATCATTATTGTACTTGAACCACTTTGGTTTTTTTTACTTTTCTTCTTGAATTATTGCTAGTTTACAGGGTTTGGTCTCAACCTGGTTTTAGTTTGCCTTGGTCTCGGTCTTGACTCAGCCTCATTCCCTAAAAGTCTCGGTCTCACCTTGGTCTTGAACTCCAAAAGTCTTGGACTTGACTCGGTCTCGGTTCACTGGGGTCTCGGGCTGGTCTTGGACTACTCCCCTCTTTCTTCTTTATGTCTTTTTCAGGCTGTTTGTGTAATCAAGACACTTTCCCAATAGGATATTCCACTGCAGGTGATCCTATGTTGACAAGCAACGTAGACCAACAGCCAATGGGATCAGACTCTGTTTTATGCAAGTACATGATTGGCCAAAGCTTGACGTCACAGGCTGAACATTCTCAGTCTTTCAAATCCTCAATAATCTAGTCTAGATAAGGTCCACTTGTCTCATTTTTAAAGATGATTGATTAAAGTTGATTGCCAGTTTTCTTCAAAAAAAGGAAAAAAGTTGCCTACTGCACATTTACCATATAACACTACCATTTTTAATCTTCAAATACTTTTTCTTTACAAGCTAAACTTCATCTCTTTCCTCTTTGGTCACTCTGTGTACAGCCGTGTATTTACCGTCCTGTCTCCTTCAGTCTCTGAGGTTTGCTGAGTCGTGCGCCTCATTTAGATTCACATTGAGATTTAAATAAACTCTGAGCAATTTGAGGCCTTTTTACAGCGTAGTATTTGAACTGTGGAAAATGAGCGTGTAATTTTCACAATCTCACAAACACTTGAGAAACTGCTGCTGCGTCTGTCTCTTCTGTCACTTATTCTTCCCACGACTTCAGTGTGAATAGTTTCATTGGAGACAGGGCACATTAACAGGACAAGGTTCATTTGAAAGATCTGTTTTGACTTTGTCCTACAAATATACAACGCACGCTCAGCTCCCAAAAGGCATGTGTGGAGGCAGATAGTCTTTCTTTTTACACCAGTATATATATATATATATATATATATATATATATATATATATATATATATATATATTTTTTTTTTTTTTTTTTTTTTTTTTTTTTTTTACTTGGGTTTACTCTTAATATCTTCTTTATTTCAGACCACTTTTGACATACTTTTGCAGTTTCGAACATGACCAAAGGCAACGTCTCTAAACTTGTAGTGATGGGCGATACAACACTTTTTAGATTTGATACAATACTGATTACTTTTGGGGGGAATTTGGTCGATACCGATACCGATACTCATGATTTCTTATTGGTGAATTTTTTTCATTCAAAAAAATTGTTACCCTTGAAGACAAATCTCATGACTAACACTGGCCATTTAACAATTTTATTGTAAACATTATAAAGTAAATAACTTAAGTGTGCATATAGTGAAAACTGCTAACTTCTTGTCACATGACATGGATGGACCTGACCAAAATACTGCTGTGTGGGGAAGTTTTGGTACAAAAGTTACCCCCAAGTGATGCATGTGCTTTTATTTCACATGTATTAATTAGTATTGATACTTTATTCAAGTAATTGATACCCAAATGAGTATTGTATGAGATACTGCAGTATCGATACTCCCATCACTAAGTCCCATTCTCTAGTTTGCATTTGAGGCACAGAGGAGAGAAATTAGGATTAAAGTTATGCCTGCGATTTGGTGAAATATGCATCCTGTGATTAATTTTAAATTGCATTGTTCTAACTCTGTTACACACTGAAATAAATTTAGCACATCTCCAAATACTCTCCCATTCATCATCATTGATAACAACAGAAAGTTCTGTGTCCCATGCGCCTCTCAGCTTGTGTAGTGGGGATAGGGATGCAAAAAAAAAAAAAAAAGCTTAAATCAATGAGTATGTGGGATAGCTGGTTGTTCAGTCAGACCCATTAAATTCTAGTGAAGTGGACCAGAACCCCTCCCATTTTAACATATCTCCACCATAATCCACTGTAACTGACCAATCATAACTCTTTATCTAATCTGAGGCAGACTTTGTTGTGTTCCTCAGATCGGTTGTATGCTTTACAAGTTGCATCACTTCAGTGTCTGGAAGTCAGGAGTTCAATTTCCCTCTGGGACGCCAAAATGTGCCAGTCCCAGGCCCATGTAAATGGGCAGAGTTGTGTCAGGAAGAGCATCCGGCATCAAAATCTACCAAAACCCTTACAATAATTCACAGTGGCGATGCCGAAAAAAGTCCAGCGTCTGTTCATTATATGTATGTTGGTATCGCCCGCTTTTTCTGTGTTTTCTGATTAGTTGAATGTCTATCCAAGTGCTTTTAGAGGTAGTTTAATCAGTGTCCATTTAGAAATCCAACTTGAATCGATGAGACAGGGTAAAACTTTGTATAAACTTCAAACTGTTTATCTTTTATCTTTTCCTATGCCAGTCCACACATTGAAACCTGTTGCACATACGATTTTGTTTTTTAGCCTTGTTGCTCCATCCACAGCCTGGGATAACCAACCAACCATTTTTTTCCAAGGACCAGGGGAATCTGTGAGACAAAGTAACACAATTAAAGTCCCATTAGGCCTGTTGTACACTGACACTTGGGTCTTTAATGAGCTTACACCGCTCCATTCTCTCCATAATCTCCCGGCTTGGACGCCTTCCAGGCCTACACTCTCACCCTCCTCTCCGCTCTCTGCAGGCCTGATCGCTGCCTCATTTTTCCCTTTCGTGCATGCGTTTGTGTTTGAAGTGTTTCCTAAGTGCGGCAGATAAAAGGCCAAATTGCAGTCTGTGTGTTAAGACTCTTGTATTCTTGTGTTCTCTGGGTCCTGGTCAGATCCTCAGAGCTACTGTTCCACTCATTACTGTCGGCCTCAGAGCTACTGCTGCGTTGTCTTTACTATCGCAATACTGCAGAGCTGAGGAAGTACTCAACTGTACTCAAGTAAAAGTATTAAACACAAATCATGTAATAATAATACATCAGTTTTATATGGCGCTTTTGAGAATCACTTTTCAATTTGGTGCATTATTCATTCACTTCTCAGTCACACGCTCTGGGGCACACTGACGCATTCACACACAGGTCAGGCGGGTAAAGTGTCTTGCCCAAGGACACGACAGCAGTATGCAACACTGTAGGATTGTAATGACACACCCTACTATACAACTATATCAATGCGCATTAGCTTGTACTAAATCTGTTATATAATTTGTAGGTAGTGTATCAATACATATTTAAAAAATTGATAATATTAAAAATATTAATATTGCTTGTATCTTTTTGGATGTTTTTTATGTTTTTAACTAAAATAAAATGTTATATTCCACTTTTCTTTTCTCTGTCTGCTGGACATGATTGACCCCGGCCTTGATGTTAGATTTGAGATTAAACTTTTATGATTTTTGGCAAAAAGTTGCTGTATCTATTGTATCGATATGAAGGCATTTAATTATAACCAATTGTTCTAAATTTCCCGATATTGTTCTTAAATCAGATTGAAACAGTTCTAATCGATACGTATCATATCGTTCCAAAAACTTATCGTTACATCCCTACATTGCTGGCAGCAGGGCTCGATCCGCCGACATTCCTGTTAGTGAGGAAGCTCTACCCACTGAGCTACTGCCGACCTCACACTTTTAACTTTTACTGCACCATATTGTAAGCAGGACCTTGGTTGTGAGTATGATCACCACTCAGGCAGGAAGAGTCCCGTATTTTCTGGACTATAAGTCGCACTTTTTTTCATTGTTTGGCTGGTCCTGCGACTTACAGTCAGGTGCGACTTATATATCAAATGTAACCCTCTCCGGGCAGGCGTTGCAGATTTGCAGCAGCTAAATGCTCATTACCTAATCACCAAAAAAAAGTCAGAATTGTTTATTACTACCCCATATGATAATTTCCCCCAAATATCTGATTTTTCCTGTTACTAAAACTTAATTTGGCCCTGAGAGGGTTAACATGAATCAAGAAGTAAACATTACCGTCTACAGCCGTGAGAGGGCGCTCTAGGCTTGTGACAACTACTGTCAGTAGTTTTCAGTGATGTAGAATAAGATGGAGAGCTCGGGGAACTTGTTTACCGCTAACTTCCTTTCTGGATTCGCTGGTTTATGTTAATTTAGCCGATTCAGCCTCCCAGGTTTGTTCGTTATGCTGTTGTGTAGATGAATAACTGTTAATGTGTTACGTTAACATACTGGACACATATTCAGCCTTTTGTTCTGTGTGCTATTGTGTAGCTGAATAACTTGCCTTTCCAGATTAAATGTCTGTTCTTGATCTTGGATTTTGTGAAATACATTTTTTAAATAAGTGCGACTTATAGTCCAGTGCGACTTATATATGTTTGTTTTGTTTTTTTTCTTCTTCTTCATTATGCATTTTTTGGCTAGTGCGACTTTTACTGCAAAATACGGTAAGTTGAATAGTGGCACTTTAATGATTCATACAGGAGCTCTTGCCTGACCATTTCTGTAGTAGAAGTTTTGGCTCTGACATCTTCAGTGGAGAAAAAAAGAGAAAAGTAGAATGCCCTGGTGGTTTAATTGTGGTCCTTTTCTTGTTGCATTGGGATATTGCTGAAACTTTGAGAAATAAAACATGGTTATTGCGATTAACATGCTCATGCCCAAACTCTGTTGGTGGAGACGTTCGCCCGCTAACCCAAACGTGGGCAGTTTGATCCCAGCTACTGGCATTGCATACTGTTGTTGTGTCCTTGGGCAAGACACTTCACCTGCCTATAGTGTATGAAAGCGTCAGTGTGACTGGGATTGGTGGAGGTCGGAGAGTGACTGAGGAGCGATGGATAATGCATCAAATTATAAAGTGACTTTCAATGTCGAGAAAAGCGCTATGTAAGACTAATGCATTACTATTAACTTGTGACATTTAATAGTGAGTCTCTAAAATGTAGGAAACTGCTGCAACTTTGGAAATTTCAAGTTTCAAGTTCAAAAGCTGTGAATAATGAGATATGGTTTTACCTCCAGCTACACACAAGTTTCTACCTTCTCTTTGTATTTATTATGGCCAATGCAAATAAGTCCACTTCAAATATGGTTTATATCTCACAGAAAAGTGTGGAAGTAACACATTAAAATCTGTTGCTTGAGGTGCCAACGTTGGGAATCCAATTTAACCAAAATTCAAACACAGCATTGTACTTTAACCCTAACCCTATGAAATGAAGAAGGCTCTTACGTTTATTCAGCTTAAATAAATCATTTGACATACGGGAGATTTGAGATTTCCATACTGTAATGTATCACTCTTAAGGCTGAGTCTTTGAGGCGTATAAAGTTACAGTGTCATACCACACATGGATATTATTGTTTGCTGCCTGTTCTGCTGCTTTATGCTCAGTTTGAAAATAATACATAGCCTCGAGCCATACAGAGCGCAGCGTGAGTGTCTGTAATCAGCTTAATAACGCTCCTCTCACTCGTGTAGTGAGGTGCAGTGGATGTACAGGAATGTAGAGTTGTTTTATGAGCAGGCAGCAGGTAACCTCACCACAGACTCTGCTCCAGAGTTAACACAGAGGAACAGACAGCCCTGAAGAGATCCAGGAAGTGACACTTCATTTACCTGTCAGCCACTCTGTGTGTAATGGCTTCATGGGAGTTATTGTTCTTTGCATTGCTTTAATTTAAAGCTACACTGACACCTTTTTGTCCTGTAGTCAAACATATCAGTAATAGCATGACAATTACCTTAAACGTCTAGCTTTAAGTAGTTCATTGTTTGACTGATGTGATCCCACAGTTATCTGCTGCTAGTTAAACAGCTTGTAAATGTGTTGCCAGTATACAGTATATTTCTGCTTTTATGCTGGTTTTTTTGGAAGCAGAAAGTGTTGTGTTGACCAACAGCCAGTAGGCGCATTTCCACTGGATGGTACAGTACGAGACGAGTCAGTACGGGACAGTTTGGTACAGGTAGCCACAAAATCTGCTTGTGTTTCCATTACTCTGGATCCAGGAGACCGGCATCTGTTCCTCTATGGATGTCCCCTACTTTTCAGAGTAAAGCATTGTCATAAATACTCACAAGCCCAGTTGACTCCTGGGTGACTCCTCGCTCGCCTTTACTTTTGTTTTCCCCTCCACATAACTGTACAAAGTGGTTTTTTTTTTCCATTTGGCCACAACAAAAATCAAGAAATAAAGCCATCACTAGCTTGCTGTTTTGCTAACCGCAATGTACCGCTTTGTCACGAGACCTAAGACTTCCGTGACCCCGGATTCACAGTGTTCTTACTTGCAAGTGTCATTTTCAGCCCAGAGACACCAGGGGGAGATGCAGGACGCTTCATTTACCCCACAACAACTTATTAAACCATCACACAGGGCCATATTTACTGGGACAGGTGCTAAACTGCAAGTGCAGTGAGAAAATATGTGGCCGCTATTAATGTGCGTATTGCGCATGAATTACTAAGACAAACTGCGTGGCCGGTGACAGTGCAAACAGATGGGGCGGAACTATTTAAACAGAATCATTGCGTGTATTGTTTTGCATCATGGAAGGTGCGGAAGAGGAACACAAACGGAAGCAAAAATTTAACCAAGAAGAGCTGAAAGTGCTGGTGAATAATGTTTTCATCCGTCATGGCAAATAGATCTGCACGCGTGGCAAACACTCTAACCCTACTTATTTCTTCATTTCTTCTCCTTCGTCTCACACGAATCACAGCAGCCATATCTGTGCAAAAGATTAGCACGTCCTTCTCCAACTTTATGCACTATTTTCACACGCAAAGTCATGGTGAGCCTTGATAAATAATATTGCGGGCGGTAAATGAATGAATTTGCATTTTCTCCGCCTTCTATTTTGCGCACTCTGGGAAGAACGCCTCAGTTTACAGATTCATTAGGTCATAGGAGCAAAATCTGCTTTGCTGTTCGCTCTGCTCCTGTAAGACACGCAAATCTCAACTGCGTCTGGGTTTGCTCCAATTTTAGCGCATCTTATTCAGTTAGCGTGCACGCGAACCTTTGATAAATCTGGCCCACAGTCTCCAAAACTTCCACTTTAAAGTTGGCACATGTCCACTCTTGGAACATGGCTGTTTACCCCAAGAACAAGACCCGTTTGATTTTATATCTTTCACTCTCTCTCATCCAATCAACTCTCAGCAGTGTGTAGCTCCACCTTCTCCCGAAACGGTGCAAAGTGATCCCAGAAGCGTCCCAAAAGTAGCACGGTTTGGTTCACTCTCTGGGGGGCACTTTAGACCACTTTGGGAAGTGGAAACACCTCTTTACGGACATGACCTGCGCCATACCACCCCAGTGGAAATACGCCTTATGAGAGAATCCCATAAGATTCACTGGTACCAACTGAACATTTATCTAAATATATTTTAATAAAAAAAAAAAAAAAAAACATAGCACACACACAAAAACATTAAAAGGAAACAAAATACAAGATGTTGAAATCAGCTGGTATGAGACCCATGTTTATCCCACTGGCATCGATGACACATTCAATGACTAAACAGTTTCCTTAAATGCAAGACAAATGCCACACTTTCCATTTAATAATGAACTGTGTTTACCAAAAAAACTAAAATGCATTCCTCTTTAGGACCAGCGTACGTCACACATCTTCCAAATACTATACAAAGTTATACAGTTGGACACAGACATCTACAGCAGCACAGCGCACTGCCAGCTTCTCCTGATTGCTCGGGTCTGATTTGAGTTAGCGGCTCCTCTCTCTCAGATCTCTGAAAGGCTGTAAGCTCCAGTGGTTTGGTGGTTTTTATGTCAATGCCAGCACACGATTGGTCAAAGGCTTGAGTGGATGATACCAGGAGCTGTGTGGAGATGAGAGCAGCAACAATTGTGGTTCAGACCTTTACAGAAGCAGAGGTTTCTTTATTTAACCCATGGCTCTCCACACATTGATCAGTGGGAACAGATACAAGCACTGGAGGAGCCGCTCAAGCGTTTTCGAGGACTGTTCAGATCACATTTTGCCTATGATTTTGATGATTTTACCACAGATATTAGAGCTCCAGACATTCTTCTACCATGCACTGATCAGGCATAACATTATGACCACCTGCCTGTTGTTCATGTTGCAGCACTTGTCGCTGGTTCACTACTGTTCCTTCCTTGGACGGTTGTTTGAATGTGGTTGCTACGCCGGATGTCAACAGGACTTTACTGTTGTTAAAATGGCAGCAAGACAGAAAAAAATACACACAGAGGACTTAACAACAACGCGGACTTTAGCAGAAGCAACAGGTGACAAAGAAAAGCACTTAAACGTTATAATATTAGTTAAAAAATTAGCTCTGTAGCCAGCTCTACCTTGGTTATCTTCTGTATTTGTAATGTCTAGTTCACACGACAAGATAATTATTTTGATTTTCTTAAGGATGCCCCGATTATCGCAATTGCACTAAAGATAATCTGATCAGATATTCCTGCTGTGTGTGGTGTGATAAGAGAGCTCTGGTCTGCTCAGAAGGACGTCGGGACCGCTCCGATGTCAAATCGAGGATATTCCACATGTTGGATTGTCTTGGCCTGATATCGCAGTGTGTGATGCGTCCCGAGGACAAACGAGCACGCGCCCTGCTGAATGTGACGTGTAGCCAATCAGAAAGCGAGGAGACGGAAGAACGGAGGGGAATCCAAAATCAAAACAGCTGCCATGGCCCATGTTCACGCTGTCTCCACTCCTTTAACCAACGCCTTTTCTTTTTGTATTGTTTTTTCTCTGTTAGAAATAGTCCACAAACTATAGCAACTGCTTCTTCATCGTCGGCCTTGTTTGTGTTCACCGAAGTCACGTTTAATCTCGTGAGGTTTTTGCGAAATTTCCTGTCTGACCTGGGAATGTTTGTGAGTGAAATCTGTTGGTGTGTGGTGTTGTCTTTGCCACACACTGTAGGACCAAACCTACGATAGCTTTGATTTTTTATCGCCATGTGTGGGGTCTCCCAGGTTTTGAAAATCTTCCGACAATTTTAAGATCTTGCCACGTGAACCAGGCATTAGACGCACTGCAGATAAACGATTGTGGACAGGCCAGTTCCAAATCGATCAGGGAGAAATGCTTTGCTGCGAGTGAGGAACCGGACTGCTCTGCTTTTGAAAAGAAAGTAGGCGCAGAATGGCAGCCACATCTCCATCAGTCTGCCCCGGGGCTCCAGAAGAATTAATATAAATTGCTAGTTATATAAACCCAATCTTTTATTAGTTATCAAAGAAGAGAAATGCTTGTATTGTTTATTTTGCAGTGTGCAGATTTATGAATGATGTGTAAAAGAGCTAATCACAAAAACATAGAGCTCCCATTCATTGCATTACCATCTGAAATTGGCTGATAATAATGTGTAATAATGGATACAACATGGAAGTCTTAGAAATGTCTTCCACATGTCTGGAGGTTTTGGGCTCAATGAAGAGGCTTGTACCACTTTATGATGATGAATATTTTGTATGTATTTGTGTGAATGTGCACCGCAGCTGAGCAGGAAGCACTTCCCATTCCTCTCGCTCCTGTTTACGTCTCCGGGTCCACACTGCCCCCGGACCACTCACGACCACAAGCGGGTCCACAAGAAAACAGACGAGATGTTGACAAATCCTAAAATGCTGAAGACACTGTTCCGCTTCATCTTCAGAATAACATCTTACATAACCATCAGACTGGACGCTTTGATAAACTTTAAAAGATGGGCCCCTTAAACGTACACTTCACTATTTTATCACTCTGTAGGTGCCAAGTCCCACACCACACTGCTGTCTTTTCTTCTTTTATTTGAGCAAAGACGTCAAACTGAATCTTACCTTTGACTTCTAGCTCTAAGTTTAGCGTTAAACCAATGCAATACACAGATATAATGGGAATATATTGGCAGTATTTTATCAAAGTTTCACAGCTTTATAATTTTATATTAATGGTTTTCGTCTTTGGGATGGTTCTCTTTTTAAGCAGAAGGACTGACAGTGTTTGGTTGCTTAGTCCAGTGTTTCCCAACCAGGGGTACGGGGACCCCTAGGGGTACACAAAACTTTGCAGGGGGTACTTGGAATTATTTCACTATTATATTTCCAAGATAAAAAACATTTGTGATCTTTTAAAACTGAACTATTTAACTTTTGAAAAATAGGCTTAATTGATGAAAAGAAGAAGAAGGTGAAACTGCCAAAAAAATATTATTAGAATATTATATTTTACTTTTTTTTATTTTTAGTTTTAATACTAGCTTGTTTCAGAGTTATCAAAATATTGTAATCTTTCTAGTAAATTTGTAGTATGTATGTAATTTAAGATTATTTGTTGTTATTTTTATTTTTGAAGGTCATTTTGAACATTAAAATACATAGAAAATTAAATGTAATATGAGTTTATATTGTAAGATTGTTATTTTTTATTTTGTTTTAAAATCAGGCGGATTATTACGTAGTTCATTTTGATTTTGAGTTTTACTGAAAAATGACGTAGAATTAGCATTTACAGTAAATTAAGTATAAAATGTCTTTGTACAAATAAACACAAATGTTTTTTATTACAATTTTGAAGAATTATCAAAGCATATGAGGGGGTCCCATGGTGTACAAAAAACCAACCACTGGCTTCTGGCGATTAATCGGTCGATGAGGTCTTGTTCAACTAAAGTTTTATTGGTCTATTAGTTGCATCCATTCTTTGCATTAAAAAAGCTAGTCTAATTTATTACTTTTATCTTTCATTTTGTGTAGGAAAACAGCTAGATGATTTTTAGATAATGTATTTTACAACCGTCTTTTGTAAATTTTGTAATTAATGTAAAGTTTTCTGTATAGGACTCTGGTATCCTTTGGTCGATTTTAGTTCTGGGCATAACTTCGGTCGAATAATTCTTTGGACGACTACTGCCCTAGTAAGCAGACCTGGCATAGACATACAGTAGCTAGAATAGACGCCTGATGTCATTAAAAACTCCTTGTGCATTTCTGTTGTATTGATTTATGCCATTTTATTTGATGATGGAGCAAACTAAAACCTGTAAATAAGACATTTTAAAGAACAAATATGACTGATTGTGTTGGATACGGTTGATAAAAAATGAGTAACATGAAAAAGTGCAACACTAAAAGATCTTTAACATCGTCATATCCTTGTCTTAAATTGGAAAGACTTCAGCCCCATGGTTGTGTGTAAGCATCGAGTGACTAATAGTCCCATTCTGCAGATGTGTGTGGGATTTTTTTTATTTTTATTTTTTAATCTTTCGGCTACTCCCTTTTTTTGTCAGGATCCGTCTCAGCAAACCAGTCACACTGAGATTTGGCAGGATTTTCTGCCGTTCGTCCCGTCCTGTCGCATCATACTGTGGCTGGAGTGGGAAATGTGGGCAAAGTGCCTTGCCGAGGGACACAACGACAGTATGAGTTTCAAGTGATTAGGGGGCAAACGCGAAACCCTTCACCTCTGTCACCCCAGATGTGCTACAGGCGATTAAATCTCAATTACATAAAAGTTAATATGACTGTGCCACATAAGCCATTTGTGTTTTTGATGCTATCTGCTACTCTAAATAAAACTGCTAAATATTGAGCCACTTGCTAATGTTCTCTACCCAGGCACTGACAGCACACACATTTGCCATTTGTCAGAACCATCTTGTTTTTTCACATTCTATGACTTTTGGTGGCTAATGCTAATTAGTCTATTGAACATGCATTACCTTTTATTTATGTTGTTTACAAATAATGAAAGGATTTATAGACACTTTCTCTGTATCTAGCTGACCCCATCTGTGCTCCTGTCCCGACCTGTGGGCCCCCAACCTCACCTCCTATGGACTTCCCGGACCCCTACCTCACCCTCACTCCCCTGTCTGGATGATGCTGCTTCCTTACAGACCTGAACTATGATCCTATAGATGAGCTAATGGACTTTATTTAACAGTCCTTGACACATTTGTCTGCCTGTCCTGGGAGAGGATCTTTCCGTCAATGTGGTTTTCATAAGGTTCCTTATTTTTTTTTACCACTACTGTTTTTTTAGGAGTTTTTCCTTAAGAGAAGGAGTGTCCTGGGTCTGTTTAGTTTAGTGTAGTTACTGTTTGTGTTAATTGTGTGTTATGTCTGATTGTGTGTTTATGTTTGATTAACTGTTTGTGAAGTAGAGCTGGAAACGGCCCTTAAAAGTCAGGCCCGACATGGCCCAAGCCCGACAGAATTCGACCCGAGCCCAACAAGTACATTTTGATTGACAGCTTTGTTAAAGCGCGAACCGTTTGCTGCCCGACTTTATTCAAATGTACGCACAGGCACACAACTCTTCCTCCTCCTTCCTCATTATTTTCATTGTGCACATGGTCAAAATTCTTGCTTTTGTTGCTGTCTCAACCAAAACGTAGTCACCACAGAGCAGCCTCCACTTCACCTCCTCAGCATCCATTATGGCATCTTTCTGGGACTGATCGAAACGCATCACATCACCGGCCCGGGCCCGAGTAAAATGATAAAAAATATGCACAAACTCGCTCGGGCAAAGATTTCCAGCTCTATTGTGAAGCCCTTTGAGGCGGCTTTTGTTGTGATACTGGGCTATATAAATAAAATTGAATTGGTTAGGTGTTGACAAGCCTCGTAGACATCAGCCAATGGGAGCATCCATCAGCAGCTTGCCTGTATGAGCTGAACATCGATTAAAGTCCTTAATAACAAAGCCTAGGTTATGTCTTAAGGTCTTGTCTATTACAAGATGTTATAATGTAATTATTCCATCTCAATCATATAAAAGAAAAAAAAATGTATACTTTCTATTTTTTATTCTTGCAGAGGAGATGATAACAACTCAGAGTGGCAGCAAACACAGCACTAAGTTGTACATTTCTTGTGGTTTCTTTGCGGTGTTGAACTCGAGCCTCCATCTTGTTACATTTTTGAGGAGACCAACTTTTTTAGTATTTTTATCCACACATATCTCTCTCTATACTATATATACAAGTATAAATATAATGCCAAATATGTGAAGGAATTTGTTTGCGAGTCCCGTTGGAGAAATGTGATCCATGAAGGCGAGGACAGATAGAGGAGCGCTGCGGAGTGGATAGAGTAAATAAACAAGGTCGGGAAGTGTTGGGTCTACGGCAGGACGTGGTTTAGGCCCGTGTGTGTCTGTGTGTGTGTGTGTGTGTGAGTGTGTGTGTGTGTGTGTGTGAGGGGATTATCAAACCCAGCTGGCTCCCATTTGCAGAGGAATGAGTCCACCTCTGTCGGACCAGGCCTCTCTCTCTCTGAGCGGAGGTGAATGTGTGCGCAGTATGGATTCATTAGAGCAACTTTTATATGAGGGGCCTATAGAAGGTGTAAATATTCGTGAGACAACTTTCAGTGTTGGCGTTGATGTGGTCAGTTTTTGAACCAGTGGTCTTTTAGCACTCTGCTTACTTTTAGCCTTGTCTTAGCTGCTCTTTTTCTTTCCAATTGACAAAAACTAAGGGAAATTTATTGATTTTTTTGATGAACCTCTCTACAGCAGAGTGAGATGAGACGTTTACATTTTGCGATTCCTCAGATTTGGATTTTGTTATTTGGATTATTTGGTATTTAGTTACTCCTCCAGCTTTGTTTTTTTGGTTCATTGGATTTTGGATTTTTCTCTTTCTTCCCGCAGTCCCACGTTTTAGGTCCTTTTCCCCTGTGCCCCTCATATCTTGACAGTTCTGGCCACCACAGTCTGGTAGAACACATATAGCAAATCCACACAAAAATTAAATGCCCTCAGCCTTCTAACGAACAAGACCGGCTCTGCCCGTTCTTATAGAGGGCATCTGGGTTTGGGGTCCAGTTTATCGTCCAGCAGCACTCCCAGGTATTTATAATTCTGCACTACCTCAATGTTCAACCAGCTTTACCATTATTTAAACCTTATCAGGGCTTGACAATTACCTTTTTGCTCACTGGCCACTGTGGCTAGTCTTTTCAAAACTTGAGTGTTTGGGTGATTTTTACAAAATACTAAAAATATATACTGCTCATAGCATCTTTAAAGCTGAACTCAGTAACCTTTCTTGTTTCTTTGCTGTTTTTGCCTCATTTTCTTCTATAGAGCTCCTCCTACATTTCGGAGTCAAGTCCAGATGACTCCTCTATGATCCTTCGCTTTACTTTAGTTTTCCCTTCCTTGTATCTGTACAAAGTTTTTTCAGCCATTTGGCCGCTCTGCCATGACGAAAATTGATAAATAAAATCATTGCTAGCTTGTTTTTTAGGTTCTAACCGCGATTTGCTGATTTCTCGCGAGACTTCTGTGACACTGGGTCGGCGATGCTTATACTTGCAAGTGTCATTTTTGGCTCAGGATATTTGTTTTTTACTTTTCCACCACTGCATAACAAACTTTCGCTGTATAATTGGCAGCCTTAAGGAATATTGTGTGGCTTAATAATGAAGCCTAGATTACATTTTAAACTTTTATTTCATCCCATATGATTTCTGTCACAATTTGCTGAACAGTTTTCCTCAAATCCAAGAAACAAATGGCCTACTTTGACTTGACTTTAATGTAATTGTGATGACATCTTAAAATGGAAGTTTACCAGTTATTGTTCCATTGTGCTGCTGTGTATACGAAGTGTCAGGCCGAGCTCACACACCTCCTGTTTTCAGGTCTCAGAGGCTGCACTCTGGGCCTAAACAGTCCCACGAGGTCGGACTTGATGGGTTCCAGATGCTGCTCAGGACAAAGACACACAGGGGAGGAAGACGGAGTGAATCCTCTGCTACAGTCAGCGCTAACTAAATGAATGAAGTGCTGGAGAATAGGAAAGGACTTTGGGAGTTTGCCATAGAGAAACCTTACCGAGTATAGTGAAAGAAAGTAGGAAAATGACACTTTTTGCTTAAAATATGTATAATGAAAGTTGATTGATGGTCCCAGGGTGGGTGTAATGCATTAATATCCTGTGGTTTTGTTTTGACACTTCCCCCAAGGAGGCTTTGTTTTGCTTTGGCTTTGTTTAGTTTGTCCATCTGTTTGTTTGTCTCTAGAGCTGAGGACACACTACAGGACATTCCCAGATTTTGAAAAGACTAGAAGCACACACTAACAACTAGTTTTTAGCAGATTTTGTCCTGACACATTTAACAACTGCACCAGAGACTGTGTCCAAATGTCATTCCCCTTCACTGTATGGAGCACAGCAGTGGTCATGCTTTGTGAGTTTCAGAGGAGAACAGCAAGACCTCTACACGTTTGAGTAAAACAGTTGAGACACTTTGGTAGCATAATAATGAATAAATTGTTACTGCATAAGCCACAGATGAAGCTTCCCCACTTAACATTAAGGTAAACAAAGCTGCAATAATCAACATCAGCACTGTAAATAAAACACAGAATATTCTTTTTTATCTAGCCTATACACACTTAAACACAACCCAGGTCTGATAGGGCTTTATTACAGAGGTTTTACACATACGCCAGAGTCACGTCATTAATGGCAAGAGTCGGCTTTGAAATTTAAACATGTTTGAACGACTGAGTCTAAGGTCTGGTCGAGTCTTTAAACCTCACACACTCACAGATTTCTGGGCTGACGACTCAACTGCAATTAGTGCTGCCTGGTACAGACTCGGTACAACTGTAAACTGTTATAAAATAAATAAAATTGTGCAAAAAAAATGTATAGTGTGTCCCAGCTTAACTACATAGCAACTCAAAAAGTCATGGTTGGACTTTGAAACTAAATTTAAAGTCCTGTTTTATTGCAGGACAGAGCCAAAGATACTACCTTCACCCACAAGGGGGTCAATAAAGGAACAACTGTTAAGGTTTAGTGGATTCTTTACCTTTTTGTGAGAAAAGAGGCTCTGTGGTTCAATGAACTGAGCATTTAGCTCTGAACTAGAAGATTTCAGGCTTGAATCTGTGTTTGATCACCGTATCTTTACAGTTGTTACATAACTTGGTCTGTGCTCCTCATGTGCCTCTGTTTTCTTTCCAGTAACCAAATGACACATGCATTTTAAAATCTATTGGCCAGTTTGTGAAATTAAAACAATATAAAGGCCTGAACCTGACTCTATATTTGCTTCTAAAGACCTCTTCCTGTCTGTTTTCCGTTGTCTTGTTGCAGAGGTGGCCCTGATCTACACGGAGCCCCTGATCGTGAGGTCGAACGGCCCTCAGAGGTTCCTGTGCAAAGATGGAGACAGCCTGGTCCTGCCGCACACAGACATCACGACGCCCGCCCGCAGTATCACATGTGAGTAAACAGAACAGCAGAAGAAGAAGAAGAAGAAGGAGGAGGAAAGAGGAGAAGAAGGGGCTTATGGGAGTGTAGTTTCCATTACCAATCACTGCCCGGTGACTCACACTGCCCTGACCTTTCACTAATACTCCTACCCCCGAGAAATAGGTCAGGTATTGTTCACACAGAGAGGAATAATAGCAGTTTGAGGCTGAGTATGAGTAATCTGCAGCATAAAACATATTTCCTTTCATTTTCTGTGTCTACATGTGTCAGTTTTCCCATGTCAGCAGCTGCTTTTGAGATGGTGGAGTCTTTACTTTTGTTGGAACGGATAATTCAAATAACCTAAAGTATTTCATTTGTATCACCATTGAAAGTAGTGTCACATCGTTTTGACATCTGGTACTAGTTTAAAGGTCCTTAAATTACTTTTTTGAGCTTTAAACCATGTTATAATGTCCTGTATGCTGAAGCGCTGCCCTTCTCAAGAGCTGAAAACGCTCAGTCTTATGGTTCTATGTAGACACGTGAAACCAAGAAGTGCTCCTGCGCGTTTCTAAAGCCCATACACCATCACCGGACTCATTCTGATCATTTCAGCCGTAATCCGCTGCCACTATGAAGCAGTCAGCTCATTTATCTATCTCAATGGTTCCCAAAGTGGGGTCCGGGGCCCCCAGAGGCTGTCTAAGTTAAGTACATAAAAATAAAGTTAATTTGAAATGATTTACATGCTTTATTAGTTATATACTTTTTTTTTTTAAATAAGAGTTTAAAACAATTTTTAGCCAACAGTCGGTGTTTTTTGTGAAGTTTTTTTATAGAAATCTATGGAGAAAAACATGACTTAGTCTTTTGAAGAGAAGGAGGTTTTACAGGTGGGGGTCCACATGGGATTTTCAGAAGTTTAAGGGGCTCGCGACAGTCTTGACTTTGGGAATGGCTGATCTATCTGTTAGCATAGATCGTCTGATTTGCAAGGAGGCCTTTACGCTCTTGACTTTGGGAATGGCTGCAATAAATAATTAACAACTCATCTAATTAAACTTGTGCTTATTCAAATTTTATTCCATATACATGTCATAATTGTGTTGTTTTCCACTGTTCACTATGGGAAACTTTGAGTGCGCTAGATTAGTTAGCGTTACATTATAGTTTTTTCAGAGACATTTTGTGTGTTCATTCTGATTCTGTCATTGTACGCAGAGATGAGCCCTTCTTCCTTCACTCTCTGACTCTGAGTTTTATGGAGTGTCACTTCTGATGGCTGCTGCAGCACACAGCTTCCTCTCTCCTCCTGAGCTGCAGAACGTCACACAGATCTCCAGCTGCTCTGTCACTTCACTCCCCTCTGGGACCAAAACCTCTCTGCTCCGCCACAAGATCCCACATTTTAAAAAGAGTTTTCTTAGACCAGACACCTCCCATTGACTCTCTGTGTGTGTGCTGCATTTGTCTCTCACTGAAGTCGATGTGCTGTGAGAGTGGCTCTGTCCAAACCGCTAAACTGAGACAAAGGTTATGCAAGTGTTCTGTCATTGCTACACTAAATATATTTTAGTGTTCACTCCATGGTAGAAATAGTAGTAGTAGGGATACAGGTTGCAGTATTAGTAGTAGTAGAGGATGCAGCAGTACTTGTATGTGTACATTTGCAAGTGTAAGAAGGGTCACCTTTGGTATTTGCATTGTTTGTTAATGACCTTGAAGAGTATCTGTTACACAATGTCCTATAATATTTGTGATTTGACAATTTATACAAACATTTATATTATATTATTAATGTAAAGCACAATATAAATACAATTATTATTATTCTTACAAAAAGCTATAAATTGCATGTGCGACTATGTGCTATGTTGGCAGTTCTTGCAAACGTGTGGGAAATTTGATCTCCCAATAGATGTTACTTTGGGTCTTTTTGATAAGTTGTTGTATGCATGTGATATATGAGGTTCAGAAATAATGGAATTATTAGAAAACTCCACCTCAGGTTTGTAAAATGTATTTTAAAGGTAAAAATGACCACCAGGTACCCACTCATCATGATTATTACTTCTGTAGTAGAATGTAGTAGAATAAAGTTGGACTGAAAGGTGGGGATAGCCAGAGCATGTTAAAATGGCTAATTAGCGCAGCTTTAAGCTACATGAAGCTAACAGATAAATAAGATTAACAAAATAAGCTGACTGCCTCATAGTGGCTGCAGTTTAAGCTCTGAAATGATCAGAATGAGTCCGATGTTGGTGTATGAGCTTTCAAAACACAAAGGAGCACTTCCCGGAGAAAGTGAGGTTTCTCTTCTACAGCTACGTAGAGCCGTGAGTGCCTTCAGCTCTTGAAAAGGGCAACGCCTTAGCACCCAAACATGCATGAATGAAAATAAATACATTTCCTGGTATATTTTTGAGGTAGTAAGAACATTTTAACACTGTAAAAAGCTCAGAATATCAAGTTAGCAGATTATGGGACCGTTAAATAAAATTTACCTTCACTGCTTTTTTCTTATACATAAGTGATAATGACTTCTACATTTACTGCTTTTTGTGTAATATTATTTTAAAGTACTTTTACTTAAGTACACATTTGCAGTACTTCTTTCATCTCTGCTCTCAGCTTAAACTCTTATTTTAAACTCTCATGAAACCCAAGAGCACAGAAGTACAATCTCTACCATCTCTACATTGTAATTTCTTCACTTAACTCACCAAGCTCTGCAATAATGACACCCGCAAGGCTTTAGCTAATGTTTGGCCAATGCCCCAAAAATACCTGGATACTTTATAAATGCAGTACTGTGGTCTAAAGTGTCATTTTGAGAAGATTAGTGATGGTGGAGAGGACTGGCTAGAGGAACAGAGCGGTGGAGGAGAAGGGGGGGCTGGTCGCTGACATTTGAGCATGTGTCAGAAAATGGGGAGTTTTTCCTGGAACCGTGGGCCAGTCCAGGGTGACATGTCCAACACACAGACTACAGAAGAACTGCTTTCTAACCGGATATAACAGGAAACGGATAAGTACAGGACAGAGGAGTTTTGTCTGTGTCGCCTGTCTCTACCTGTCTCTGTCTATTTTAAAGGTCTCCTGTGTTAAATCAACTTTTCTGAGCTTTTAACCATGTTATAATGTTGTTTGAACCTTAAAGTTGTATTTTCTGTCATTCATGCCTGGTTGAGTCATTCTGTATACTTTGCCCGTCCCTTCTCAAGAGCTGAAAACTGCTCACTGCTCTCCGTAGACACATGAAACCAGGAAGGGCTTGTATTTCTAAAGCCCATACACACAGACTCATTCAGATAATTTCAGCCTTAAACCACTGCTACTTTGAAGCTCAGCTATCTGAGTGTTAGTGTCATGTGGCTAATAGCCGTGCTAGAAAGACATTTTATGCTCTGTCTATTTTAGATCATTGTCAGCAGGGGACAGTGGAAACCAAATCCAAGCATTTTCTGCATTATTTTAAAAAGCCTGAAAATAGCATTATATAGGACCTTTAAGGAAATTGCATTATTCTTCCTTTCCCAGCCAAATACTTAGATAATTTCCCCAATTAACCTAGAACAATGTAAGTAAAAAAAAAAAAAGTACACACCTTGTAATTAAATTTAAAGAAAAAAAAATACTACTACATTTTTGGCATTTAGTTGTGGTAATCTTAATAACAACAGAAGTAGTCATACTGGTAGCAGTAGTAATAATTGCAATATCTCTTCCCGACAGCTGTTTTTTTAGGAGTTTTTCCTTATCAGGAGGAGAACAGGGCATGTCCTGGGCCTGTTAAGTTTAGCTATTGTTTATGTTTGATTGTGTGACTAATTGTTTGTCAAGCCCTTTGAGGCACTGCTGTTGTGATGTTGGGCTTTTAAATAAAACTGAATTGAACTGAAGCAGTAGTAGTTGTAGTAGTAGCAGTAGCAATTGTAATGTCTAATGGATTTTGCAAACTCGAAAGGCAATTTGTACTTGTACTTTTACTTAAGCAAAAACACAATCATCATTTACTTGAATTTTTTGTTTTTTTAAAGCAACCCTACAGTATTTTTTTTAACTACATATTTGCAGTACTTTGTCCCCCTCTGCTCTTATTTTATTCCCCAATAAAACCCCACCAGCTCCATATGTTGCTCAGCGAGTTATGCAACGTCAGTGGAGTTGGACAGAATGTACCGCCATGGCCCCTCTGCTCACAGCGGCTCATTCGACTTCTGCTGCACCTCCTACGTCTCTATCACCTCCTCTTCTTCCAAAACTTCCTCCTGTTTCTTACACAATCACCCACGGCGCAGACAGCAGCCCAGACAGTGACAGTCGTCTCGTCTGTCCCTCAGGTAAACGCAGACAGGAATGCCCATATTGTTTCTAATACGGGACAGTCACAATCTGTCTAAACCTGTCCAAATATACTTAGATTTGTCCACAGTCTGAGGAATTTTTTTAGCCCTACTTTCTTTGAAGAAGGAGATAATCCCATTGTTATTATTGGACTGAGATATGTTTGGGAGCAGAAGTCCATTTGAGCTCTCTGTTACTTTTCTCAGTCCTAATATACACTGATGAGGCAGATTATGACCACCTGCGTTAAACTAAAGCAATTTGAGCTGCAAAGTAATGCAGGTTCTGGAGGAGAGGAGTCAGAATACACAGAGCTTCACAGTTTGTTGCATACAGGGCTGCGTATTAGGCAGGGGGTCAAAATGTCTTCCGAAAAAGTATCCACACATAAAAACCTGACCTGTAAATAAAACAAAATGCACCTCGGCATTCACACCTCATCTGTTTCACATATACTGATATAAATCAGTTAAAGTCATTAGTTCTTACCGTATTTTCTGGACTATAAGTGGCTCCGGAGTATAAATCGCACAAGCCAAAAAATACATAATGAAGAAGAAAAAAACGTATATAAGTCACACTGGACTATAAGTCACATTTTTTGGGAGAAATTTATTTTACAAAATCCAACACCAAGAACAGACATTTCATCTTGAAAGGCAAGTTATAGTAATAATAGAATAGAGAACAACAGCTGAATAGGTGTGTGGTTTGCTAACGTAACACATTGATGGTTATTCAGCTACATGAAGCATAAACAACGAACTGAATAGGTGTCTCGTATGTTAACGTAATATATTAACAGTTATTCACATAACTATAGCATAAAGAACATAATATAACAAGTTCACCAAACTCACCATCTCACTCCTAATCACTAAATCCTTTAAATTCTTCATCCTCGGTGTCGCTTCTGAACAACTCCGCCAACTCCGGAGGTAGACGAAGCGCCGCTTCCTCCTCTGCGTGGCTGTCGTCAGACTCAGCATCAGTTCCATTTCCAATTATTCTGCTCTTTCTCAGTTGTCTTTATAGCCTAAGTTGTTAGTGGTAATGTTTGCATTTTAAATTGTCAGTGGTACAGGTGCAGCAGATGCTGGTACACAAGCCTAGAGCGCCCTCTAACCAACACCTGAAATATTTTAATATATAAGTCGCTCCTGAGTATACGTCACACCCCTAGCCAGACTATGACAAAAATTGTGGCTTATAGTCCAGAAAATACGGTAAATAATTTCAAAACATTCAATAAATGATATAGTCAGTCAGCTCAGTTATGCAACATAAATCAAAACAGTAATTGAGAGTTGCGACTTGTGATACACCTGTTAGCACAGGATAGCAAATAGAAATACTCTTCACACAAACAAAGAAAAACATGGCGGCGTGACATGCCAGCCGAATTACACTACACACCATGTAGTAGGTAACATTTACCTCTTAGCTTACACTTTGATCTACAGTCAGTAATTTTAATGACAAAACTCAAAATGCTCAGTTGCTCAAAATGCATCATAAGCGAGGTTCCACACACGAATACGAAGATGGCACAATAATGGCCCATTATATTCTATCAAAAAATACAAAAGAATGAGTTTTAATGTGATGCTACACAAAAACTAACAATGCACCAAAGCCAATATTTTGGATAATCTTCAACCTACACAAGATACATTGGAGAAAAATTGCTATGACCCCCCAACATATATTTTGTGGGGGTAAAACATTTTTTTTCGTAAACAGTGATTTTATGTTTTTAAACTGGCATTTTAAGGGTTAAAATCCTAAAAATTATTAAATGTTTGGTAGTTTCGAGCAAGACTGAAGTTGTTTAGAAGATTTATGCAGAAAATAGCTGAAAAAAATTATTAATCCAATAAATTTTTATAGCAGTATTTTGGAAGTGGACATTTATGTGATGCCTGAGGGTTAAAACCTGATGCCCTTCCAGATGCAACTCTCTGTATTTGGGACAACAGTGTCTCAGGAGGTAGAGCCAGAGCGTTCGTCCTTGGTGGTTCAAGTCCCACACTCCCCAGCTAATTTGTCATTGCGTCCTTGGGCAAGACACTTCCCCCACCTTGCCTGCATAAAAGTGTTAGTGTGATTGTGTGATGGGTGGAAAGGCAGTGGGCGCAGAATGGCAGCCACGTCTCTGTCGGTCTGCCCCAGAGCCGCTGTGACCACAGAAGTAGCTCACCACCACCAGAGCGTGACTGAGCAGTGAAGACACAATGCAATCTTAAAAAATGACTACAAAAAAAGCACCTATATATGCATTATTATTAGATTTTTTAGATTTGGTACTGTCTCATTATGTGGCTAGAGGCTTTGGCTCCATGTCACAGAATTGAACCCCAGACCTCCCACAACAAAAGTGGAGGAACTAACCACTGCACTAATGGATATCCTAATGTTAAAGGTCCCATATTATGCTTTTTAAAAATGGCTATTTAGCATGGCTATTAGCAACATGACAGATAAGCAGATAAAAAATGAGATCACTGCTTCGTAGTGACGGCAATTTAAGCACTGAAATTATCAAAATGAGTCCGATGATGGTGTATGAGCTTTAGAAATGCACAGGAGCACTTCCTGGTTTCACTTAGAGCCATGAACCCGAGCTCAGGTGGCAAAGTGGTTACAGCAAGAAGATCCCAGGTTTGAATCCCGGGACCTTTCTGTGAGGAGTTTGCATGTTCTCCGTGTCTTGGTGGACTTTCTTTAAAAAAAAAAAAAACATTCACAATAGGCTTATCCTCCAACTATAAGGATCCTGGTTCAAGATCTGGAGAAGGGTCCCTGGGCACTGCACATAAAGTCTACCTTAACTTTACAGCATTACCCAAACATGTGCGAATAAAACAAAATACTACTCCAGGTATGTTTATGAAGAGGAAACATTATAACATGGTTAAAAGTTGAATTAGCAGAATAGCATGAGCTTTAATGAAGCCGATCCAAGCTTTGATTTATCACCAACCCTTATTTTAATATTGTGCTGAATTGGCAAAATATTTGTTCAGGCAAGAAGAACCCTCATTACTCAGCGGCACACAGTGGTGCGTCTGCTAAAATTAGGGGATGATCTGATTGTTTGTCTGTTTCTGAAGCTCATAAATGAAAAGTGTGTCACGGTTACTCACGTCTATACTCAGGTCACAGCTGAAAGTAAATATTTGTGACGTATTTGACTGGAGGGAATAAACACAGAAGCGCAAACGGTAGAAGCTGTAGTGTGTGTGTGTGTGTCTGGCTGTGGCCCATGTGAACAGAGTGGAGACAGCGCTGACAGAGAGCGGTGGTGTCTTTGAGCACTTTTGGACCTGAGTCACTCCAGCAGCAGCTTGTATGATGTCATTAACGCGCTTCAGACTCTGACGTGAACACAGCAGCAGCAGAAAACATGTGTTCGAGCGGTCGACTCGTACTTCTCTCAACTCAGTGCAAAAACAGTCACTACGTCTGCATGCAGGTCAAGACTTACTCTGATTATAACAGGAGTTTTAAACTGCTGTGACTCCAAATGGGGCAGTGGTCATTTGGATTTTTCTTAATCAAAGTACAGCACCTGGATAATGTTCATTGTTGGGCTACTGCTGCATGTATACAGCGTACTCTGACTAGTATTGAACAGGCAGAACAGTATTAGTACAGTGTTCAGAGACATTTTGAGACCAGCAAAAATGCATATTGTGGGTCCCTCCACCACATGTGTTTTAAGGTTTTGATCCATCGAGTTTAAAAGTGAAAGCAAGATTGCCGTTGATACATTTATGGAGCTGTATGAGGTGCATTTACAAAGTGAGGAATGCATTTTTGTAACTTATTCAGCTTTATTCAGCAAAAGCAAAAGTGTTACTGTTATATTTATGGATAAAACTATGATTACAATATAAATTAGCAATGTTTATTAGCATTTAGCGCTATTGGTAAATCCCCAGACCACTTGAACACCTCACAGCCATGTGGTCTCAGTATTTTGGCTCAGTGCTGTGCATGTAGTCTGAGATGAGTGGTTTTGCCAGTTCTCTTGAGAAATCGGACTAAAGACAGACTATGAGCTCTGCGTGTAAACGTAGTGTGTGATGTAGGGCTGCAGGTAGCAACGCTTTCATCACTAGCATGAATGTTCTAGGTATTCCATGAAGCTAGATAACACTGACTTAGTCTTAGATTTTTTGTCTCATTTCTGCTTCATAAAGTACGGAAGCGTATTGCATTCACCTGAAAAAAAAAGTTTCTGTTTTAATGAGCAAAGTTAGTTCTGTTTTTATGAGAAAAGTTCTGTTTTTATGAGAAAAGTTTTGATTTTATGAGTAAAGTTAGTTCTGTTTTTATGTGGATAATGGTCCTTATTATCTTGTTCCACTTTTGGGGGGAGAGGAATTCAAAGTCAATCGCAAAGACCTGAGATGTCTGCGCAGAGTCGACAAACTCATGATTATACGTCAATATTACTTAACGAAAGCAGAATCTCCAGTGTCTCAAGCCTAGAGTAAAATAAAACCGTATTAAACGAAGTAGTTGGGACATTTACGCCCTTTCTTTAGCTTTAGCAACTCTTCAGTACGAGCTAAACGTTTACTGGTTGTGTTAGACATGAATTTACTTTTGTCATAAAAACCCAAGTTATATACTCATAAAAATAGAATTTTTCTCGTAAAAACAGAACAAATTTTACTCATAAAAACAGAATTTTTCTCATAAAAACAGAACAAATTTTACTCATAAAAACAGAACTAACTTAGCTCATTAAAACAGAAACTTTTTATTTTTCAGGTGAACGCAATACGCTTCACCTGAATGATTCCTGTGTTGGTGAAGTGATTAATTCTCCCACCTGTTGTGTGGCAGACTGGGGTCTGGGTAAACTCCAGCAACAAAACCATCTTTGTGTCCATCCCAAGCCTAAATGGGCTTACATCAGGAAGGGCATCTGGTGGACAAACCCTCCAATATACAGTTGTGAATCAATGTGGCCACCCCTGAAAGAAAGAGTACAGCCCAAAGAGCCAGACCAGAGCAAGTTAGAATTAATCAAACTGCAGTAAAATGCGGCCTATTTCCTGATGGAGGTGGGCATTTCCTTGCCAGATTTTTTCATTGAGTCTCAATTGAATTAATGCTCTACTTCAACGACCTGCTGGAGCACATCATTACTGTCATCAGTTCAGACTAGCCCTAGGTCCCAAGTTCTAGCTTGCTAACTCTTTTTAAGCATTTTTATACAATAGACAAGGTCTCTTTATTTGTGTGTCAGTGTCTGAATGCAGAAAGTGTGCAGCTCTGTTTGTTATTATCCTGTCATCGATGCAGGAGGAGGAGCAGAGCCGTGTTGTTGCTGGGAATCTAACAGAGTGAGACATATCTTTAATTAGAGTCAGGCTGCTGGGCTCAGGCTGTTGTCGAACTCCAACACAGTTCACGTTTGACTATTTTTAATCTCTCTACAACCCTGTGGAGTTTAGGTATTTAAGTTAATCACAACTGCTTTCCAATAAAGCTGAAGAGACGAGATCAGTTGTTGATATCACTGAACTAGACTAAGGATGCATATATCAAAACTCCTTTTAAAACCATCAATGAGTCTGAATTAATAGACAATACAACCAATACTATCTTTAAGAATTACCTTCACTCTAGTAAAAGTACTGTTATGTCAGAAAAATATTACTAAAGTAGATGTTCATAGCAAAATTATTACTTATAGGGGATATCAACATTTGTTCCTTCATCAAAAACATACCTGGAGTTGTGTATTGTTTCATTCACATCTGTTTGAGTAATCCTGTATTCTGTGGTGCTGAGTTTCTGAGGCCTCAGAACGCTCAGTTACACAAACCCCTGCCCACTCCAGGAAGCACCGACGAATCAACAAGCCCTCTACATTCAGTCTACTCTCATTCATTTATCAAAAAACAGTGTACTGCTCTGTTTTTCCCGATTCCTCGCTGACATTTTTTATTTTGTAGTAAAATCATATTAAATATTTAAGGACGTCAGAAGAGTTTTGTCTCTCTTTTGTGTAAAAGACCGTAAGATAGCTGCACTCTGCTGCCCTCTGCTGGTCTCTTTACCTGTTTCTTTATGGCAGTAGTGTTTTTAAAGGTTGTAAAATGTGCAGTGCTGTGCTAGAAGTGACAAAGATTGGTTTAAAAAGATGATTAAAAGCATAATTTATCCCCTTTACAAATAAAATGTAGAGAAATGTAGAATGTTAAGTTTTAAAATTACTAAACACTTATGAGTTACTGCTACTTCTACAACTGCTGCTACTAATATGACCAAATATTATGCTAAACACTGAACATATGGGGTCAAAAATACCATAATTTAAAAAGATTTGCACAAGTAACCAGTAAAAGTAACTACATTAATTGGGAATTATTAGCATGAAGCTGAACTATTATCCTTCTGTAAGAATCCTGCATTTAGTGAAGTTTCTCTTGAACAACTATTTTTGAAATGGGGCCATGTTGAAATAGCCAGCTGACTTTCATTATTTCAACACTTTTCAGGACCTGTACTGAAAAGCATGTCTCAGGTGAACAGTGTATAACTTTTATAAAGGGGAGAATAATGCCTGGAACTGCAGAGTTTGCTGGTTCAGTGCAGCTCCAGCTCCAAACGTGTGCAGACATGAGGCGTGTCAGGCTGTAATCACCTTCTAAACACAGAGAGTTTGATCATCTTTAGGTTATTATATGTACACTAAACACAGCCTTCATGTACCAGTGGGATTATATGCATTTAGTGAGTTTATCCTCAAAGATTTATTGTGAGCCTTAAATGTGAAGCTGTTACATTTAAAGCTGCATTACCTAAAGACTGTTTCTCTCACTTCTCAAATCCCCACAATGTAACGTCGTATTCTGCAGTTTTTATTTTATTTAAATAAGTAAAACTGAACCAATTATCCACCCCAGATACTAATATAAGACTAATATCAAACTGAGGTTAAGAGCTGACCTTGAACGAGTTTTGAGTTTGACATAAATGTTAAGGCTGCACGATATGGAGAAAACGCGATATTCGATAACTATGTTGTGATAACGATATTATTGCGATATTTGAAAATAGAGTCTACTTTTTGAACATAGTAAGTTAAATTCACTACATTTCACAAAAATGTAAGTTCCTGTATTTACAAATCAAAACAGCGACAAAATCAAAACTTAACACAGACTAAACCAGGAATAAAACAAGGCTAAGCTGTGACTAAATTAATTAAATTATCACTAAAACTGGACGTTTTTAAACATTTTTATTTAGTCACAACACATGTTCTTTTAAGGCTCTGGTGGAAAATGATTCTTCAGTGTAAATCTCTGTCAGATGGAAGACAACAGCGTTATTGTAATATATTTAGATTTTTGCGATACGGATATTGCATTTGCTGATATTGCGATAACGATAATTTTGCGATATATTGTGCAGCTCTAGTAGATGCAGCCAGCACTGGGGGAGACTTTCCCAGCAGGACCAACATATGCCCTCTACAAACCTGCAGGAGAGTCATTTGTATGCAACACATACGTTAGGACAAGTAAACGTAGTGATAATATCAACGCTTAAACCAGTCTCACTGTGAGGGCCTCAGATCATTTTTCTGTTAGTTTTGTGTTAGAATTGACCCTGGGTGTGGTGTTAGAGTTGAAAGTAAACTTTTATAATTCTTGGCAAAGTTGCTGTGTTGATTGTATCGCTATGAAGGCGTTGAATTGTATTGTTCTAAATCAGCAATATCGTTCTTGAATATAAATATATATTAGGGGTGTAATGATACGTTTTTGCAACGATACGATATGTATCGATTAGAAGTGTTTTGATACGATTCAAGAATGATATTGGCAAATTTGGAATTATAGAATTTTATACGATTCAACACTTTCATATCGATAATTGATACAGCAACTTTTTGACAAAAATCTTAAAAGTTTACTCTCAAATGTAGCACCGCAACCAGGGTTGATTATGTCCAGCAGAAACAGAGTGAAGGAAAGTTGAATATAATGTTTTATTTAATTAAAAACACACAAGCCATATCTGGTTTTATTTTAACATACAAATTTCTAATTTCAATATTTCCAATGTTATCCATTGATACTTTATGTGTATCGATATTCACTTCCTAGAAAACGATACGATTCGATACAAGGTCATGTGTATCAATGTAGTTGTATCGTAGGGGAAAAAAATGATACATTGATACAGTCACTGTATTGTTACATCCCTAATATATATCCATTTTGCTCAATATTTGCCAGCATCAGCTTGGTTATTTTGGATGAGAGATATCTTACACTTTTCATAAAACACAGCTGTGATTGTTTGAAGTAACTCTCTGTGGGTGAGGATCCTGAACGTCCTGCTTTTGAAAAGAAAGAGGGTTGGTCTCGCTGGCCCGGTTTGTTGGAACTAAGAGAACTAAGAATATTTCAGGTAATGCCTCGTCATCTTAACTTTATGAGATTGAATAGCTGTAGTTGTACATACATTAAGCAGACAGACCGATAGACAGACAGAGTTTTTGTAGACAGTGCCACAGCAGCTGCAACAGAGACACCTCAGTCCTCTCTGACTCACCCCGGGCTGAGGGAGGTGTAAGTACAGGGTTATGGTTAGGGCAGGGCCAACAAAACCAACTCTGACTCATTTACCCAGGTACATCTGCACACATCTGTTTAAGAAGGTCACGTTAGCGCCAGTGGCTAACACAGGCTAACACGCAGGCTGTGGTTTCCCAGTCTCATCATGCTAATCCCACTCATTTACCTCTTTTATTTGCTGTTATTTTTAACCACAGCTCTTTCATTGTGTTTCTGAGTCACACCCTTCTGCCCCATTTTAGCACAAGGGGCTGTTCTTGTAGGAAAAGATTTGTGTGTATTAAGATTTATCTGTAGGTAGAAGAATGGGGAGAGTGCAGACCTCAAGCTACACATGGGGTTAGGGTTAGAAATGTAATGTTTATTTGTAAATATAACTACTGTCCGATTGATAAAACCTTGCGTAGAATGTGTGCAATGCTGAGGAGTGCAATTTTTTCAGAGTAGATGTTTCCTGGGAGCTGCTCAGTGTATTTTTGGAACTCAGTCTTTACATCTCCAAGACCTCCCAGCACAACCGGGATCACATAGGTTTTTGTCTTTCATATCTGTGAAATTTCGATGTGAAGATCTTTGTATTTGCTGAGTTTTTTCGTTTCTTTGAGTGAGAAGTTTGCATCATCAGTGCGACATCGATGAGGAGAAATAGTTTTTCTGTTTTGTTCTATAGCTCAGATCAGGTCAGTTTGCTCTAACGGTGCGATCTGCCTGCACTGCCACATCGCACCGCCTCGTGAGCCAGACTCTACTACTTGCTTTTCACAAGCAGGACAGACTGGTTCCCCTCTTGGAGCGAAGCGTTTTTTCGATTTGGAATTGGCCTATCACAGCTGTTTATCTGCAGCGCATCTTACAAAAGCTAACCAAGGGCTAGCTACCGAGCTAATTTAATAACTTATCTGACCTGATTAATGGCATTCAGTGCTTTTTTTATCACCTATTCTGCTGAAGTTTGCGTTATTGTCCCATCCTCTGTGGGATATTTTCCTTTGTTTTGTTGCTATTTTAACAACAATTAAGTCCTCTTGACATCCAATGATTAACGAATGCATTAAAATGCATTGAAAATGCATGAAAATGGCTTTTCCCACAAATCTTTGCACAACTGGCTTCTGCTGCTGTCCCTGTCAGAAATAAGTACAGAGCTGTTCATAATACAATCTATTCTGGTGTTTTATGAAAAAAAAAACATGTTTGTTTGGGTCAGAGGTCCACTGCTTATGTCCCACCTTTTGTTTTTCTGATTGGTTTCTCCGCCTGTCATTGTTCCACCACAGAAACAAAATGTTACCGAAGATGTACCAGACTAACTTCTTTGTACAGAACAGGAAAAGAGTTTGTCTGGCAGGCCAGGCTAACATTGTACATGATGGTAATATGCTTCATGTTCACGACTTTTCTGGCTGATGCTTGTACCAGTTAACAGGAGTTTTCAAGTCTAGCTCCTGGCAGCAGAGATGATGTGACTCACATGCTCCTCGTGCTGATGACACATTCTGCACTTGCTATCAATGTTCTGCTTGAGTATTGAGTGTTGAGTATTGCTGATATTATCAAGCAGTTAGTGCTTGATCTTGAGCTGCTATAATGAGGCTTTCTGTCTCACCTTTAAGTCCTCCACTGCGTAGCCAGTTCATAGTTATTCTCTTTTCAAGGTCTCTGAAGAACTGTCCATGAAGTGGCTTCAACCTAATGGTCATGATCTTGTTGCAGATCAGCCTTTAGCTTGGACTTCAGACTGAATAACAATGTCTGATTATTATTACTGTTATTATTAGAGGAGGAGGAAAAACAGGATTTTCAGTTGATTACAAAAATGCTGCCATCATGTCAAGTATTTACAGAGACAAAGCTTCTTGCTACAATAACAGCCTGAGACTGTTGCACCATTTCTTTCAACTTTGTTAGACATTTTTCTCTGTGTGCCTCTCAGACAAAGGCCCCTTGTTGTTTCTGGTGCAGAGTTTGTGTTTGCACGTGTTCTTGCATGCATATATTTGTGTGCGAGTGGGCCTAACCTCAGAGCTGTGTTTAGAGACAGTCTTTTTAGTCTCTGGCTCTGCCAAATCACCCTTCTACTGTATGAGCTCTGGCCATGTACTCCAGAAACACACACCGCAATCGCACAAGCAGTATGAATTTATTAACATTTAGCACTTCCCCGAAGGACAATCCAAACCTAAATACCAAAAACCTGCCTTTAATCCTGGGACTTTTTTATAGATCTGCTTTCGGCCAAGTCAGGCTGGTGTTAAAATACAACTGTGCGAAAGGGTAAAGGGGGAAGAGAATGGGGACGGAACACAGAGGCAGCAAGTATTGAATTAATTTTGACATTACACAAAATGTTCTTGCACCCTGATGCCAACCTCGCCCCCAACAACAACATGCTCTATAACTTTCCTAATTTTACTCTATTTAACAAAACTGGAACTAATTTCCACTGCAAAATACAAAATACAACTTCATCACATTAAACTAAATGTTAGAGTTGACCTTCAACTTTTAGCTTTGTGTTTTAATGTTAGATTGATGTGATCCTCTAATTTTCTACCACTTTTTGGGGATTGATTGCCAATATTTATCCATCTATCACTCTGAAGTGTTTCTCTAGACACTTTTCTCTGTGTGATGTTCAATGTGACAATGTAGACCGAAAGCCAACGGGTGTGGCTGAGACTCCCCTGTGATTGGCCAAAACTCACCGGTTCACTCTGACCAGTGATCCTTGAAGCCTCGATACTTTGCCCTCCCTGTCAGACCCATTCACTTTCTTTGTAAACTGAAGTGGCTGGAGAATCTTTCCCATTTTCACCAAAATCAACTCTACGTGACCTATCATGACCTATTTTTATCTAAAGTAGCGCGGTCTTTATGTAATGCTTTATTGTTGGGTTGGTTCTTGATTATTAGTTTATTGTGCATATTTGGAAAATGTCCTCTGTTTTCTGCAAAAATATTCACAAATACCACACACTTTTTTTTTCTTTTTTTTTTGCCTAGAAACTGCATAAGGATGGCTAGATAAGCTAGGCTAGATAGCAACTTGTGTTTTTTCCCCACACGATTACTTTACAAAATGCTATAAGGCAGGGATAGGCAGGTTTGATTGCAGTCGGGCCAAATAATTTTTGAACTACCAGGCGGCGGGCCACAAGACTGGACATAACGTTCTCTGTCCTGGTTCTTTGGCAGCTTTAAATTAACATATATTAGCATGTCCAATTATGTATACAAAATATATAGATCAATAAATAAATACCTTAAAAATAAATAAATAAAAATCCTAACCCCAAGCGCCCCATCCCCTATTTTGCTACATTTTTTTGCGTCAAATTTGATAAACATTGGATAGAGGCAAAGGTAACCATGATAGAAGGAGGTCACATGATAGAAAGCTTGCTTTTTATTGGTGGAGGCAACTAAAACCATGAAACCATGACAGAGAGCTGTATGCTTGCAAATAGAGTTACAGTGCCTCCTTCACTGACAGCACCATAGGGTTAAATGCTAACAAGTAATAGCAATAAATAAAAGTGGATATCAGCTAAAAAGTTGACGAGGGCCAACTTTTTCATGGGCCAGGGGTTGCCTACCCCTGCTATAAGGTTAAATAACATTCATTCATCTTCTTCCGCTTGTTCTGGTTATGAGTGGGTAATGGTGCCTATCCTAGGTTTAATAGGAATTTCCCTTAAATACAGAACAGGCAGAATGTAGAAAGTTTGTTTAATTATCTGCACCGAGGAGGTTATGTTTTGCCGGCACTGGTTTGTTGCTAAAGGTTTGGTAGTCTGTTGGCAAGATAAGGTCAGTAATGGGACAAGGAATGAATGTTTTTGATGTGAATCCGGAACAAAAGCAAAACCCTGGAATTTTATAAAGAATTCTGTGCCGTTGCAAGATAAGTCCGGAGATAATAACTTCAGCCACAAGGGGTCAGCAACAACAAATAGTTTTAATGGATTCTTTACCAAGGCTTTGTCGATCAATGGATAAAGCATTTACCCCTGAACTAGAAGATCCCTGATTTTGTGTCCAGGTCCGTTGTGAGATACAGGGACAATGCTCTGACGGAGATCTTTGCTTAGCTTTTACTTTTCCTTCTTGGTCAAACTTGCAAAACCTCCACATCCTGCCAAACATCTGGAGCGGGGTTAAAAAAGCTGAATGAAAGAATCTCTAAAAACAGTGGACTGGTTGTTGCGACGAGGCCCTGAGCCAAAACAAACATGGCCGCCAGGTTATCAGTCTCCGAGCATGAATCGAACACACACTTTTATTACTCGCCGTGTTTCATAGTTTAGCAGTTTGTTTGTCCACGGGGCCGACAGTATGTTAATGTGTCGGAGGGACTTTGATTTTTCTGTGCCTTTTTATGCCCCGTTAAGTCTGGCCACACCTCTCCGCACCATATGTTTTAGGGGCAAGAAAATATTTAGGGCCTCAATAGGATGATATTAAATACTAGCATAATATATAAAGTCCAGGATCCCATTGGGCTTCTCTTGCAGGGCGTGTGTTTGAGTTGGCAGAGACTTTTGGGCCTAAGTCGTTTCGCTTCTGGAGGTGAATGTTCAGAGTGAGGTGCAACAGTTTTTGACTTAAGGATAAAATAAATCAATGCTTTGTGACTTTTCAGGATGTAAGAGATGAATACCTTTGCAAGACTTTTTCACAAATATCCTTTTGAAACCCTGGCTGTAATGTAAATGTGTTAATCTGACATGACCTGGGTAGATATGTGTTCTCATGGCAGCGTGCTTTGTTTTTAAAAGAGGGATTATTTCTATTTATGCCATGACAAGTAACCATTATAGGGTATTTATTGCTTTTTGCATAATAATTACCAGGCTCCAAAATCTCATGTCAAAAGTAGAAAAACATTATCTGACTAAAAGGAAAAGAAAAAAAATTAATAAGTATTTTACTGGTGACATAAAGAAACAAGTGAAGACTGTTGCTGTCTTGTGAACACAATCAAAGAAAAAGAGCTCTTCACTCCCTTAAACTTTTTGTATGATGCCATTTAAATTAAAAATGTCTTTGAGGAATCAGTGGAAACAGCTACACACTGTTTTTTTGGATAAATGAATGACGGCAAACTGGATGTGGGGGGCTTGTTGAAAGTACTGCAAACTTGAGTATTTTTAAGTAAAGTATTTAAGTATTAATAAAATATTTTAATTACTACTCACAGTATGAACATTTGGCAGTAGGGGAAACGGAAACAGACATGGAGAGAACATGCGAACTCCACACTACAACCAAAGAATAATCCTTTGTCAGTAATCATTTAATATGTACTTTCTATTTTAACTTTGAACTTTCTATTTAAGTTCTAATTTCCTGGTTTTGTTTTGAGCCTACAAAAAAAAACATTGCAAACTCTGAGACGGCTGCAATGTGTACATAAGTGACGTAAGAGGCAGCAGAAGAGTTAGCTGATAGCTGTTAGCTGTATAACAGAGGTAGGTAGTTGTGACGTGTCTTTCTGGGTCATTGTTCCTCCCACAGACCGTTTGTTGTGTAAGAGTCTAGACAGCAGAGCAGGGGTCAGAACCCTTCCCTGAGTCTGAGCTGGAGCCGCTGCTGTGAGCCAGTCCCACTCGCTCCAAATCCTTCTGAACCTGCAGACTCAGCACTTTTCTGCATACATACATACATACTGACTGGAGCAGGGGGAGGCTCAGGTTTACCTACGAACAGCAGACTGTACAGTTTTTTTGTTTTGTTTGTTTTTGACAGTAAATCAGAGACAAACCGTTTTTCGTATATTGTCTCACAAGAGCCACAGCTTTCAATCAGTGAAGTTATAAATATAAATCTGAGCAGAAGAACAAGTAATGCACCTGTATGAAATTGAATGAATGAATTTTAAAAGGTGTTACAGTCCTACTATATGTTAGCATGTCCAGCCAGGCCCATTAACTTTCTTAGCAAAGTCAACTAGGAACCCCATTCAAATCTAAACAATAATCTGAAAAGGTCCATTTTGTCTTCTTCTAATATTAATATGGGAATCTCTTATAGACAGACCAATATTTATGTATCATACCTTGACTTGTTTTCAGACACTTATTTTTTCTTCCTCAGTCAAGGCACAATATAAAAATACTGGTCTGTCTAAAAGAAACCCATTCAAATCTATATTTTTTCCAATTGTGTCAGTCCTGAGGCAGTTTATTCTGTGTATGCTGGCTCTGCTCTGGATTCTAATTGGTTTTATGTCTATCCAATAACATTCAGATGTAGTTTCATGTAGGTCCAATTGTCCTGCTGCTGGAAATCCAACTCTAATTTAAAAAGGACTAGAATAATTCCATGCAGACCGGAGTCCACCTCCACTGGAAGGCCACAAACCACTCCTTTGAGGACAGTGCGGTCTGAACCTTAGCCAGAGAGAATAGATGGTTTGAGCGAGGAGTCAAAGAAGCAATCTTTGTCAAAAAAAATAAATCTTTGAACAGAAATGGTGGGCTCAGATAAAATCTTCACTCAGCAGAGCAAGCTCAGGAGGGTTAACGACTGCCCCCCTCAACGACAAGAGGCCAAACATTTTCTACTTTGAAAAACCAAGTCCAGATGACTGCTTTTAAACCTTTAGTTGTAATTCAATTAGCCTGGATGAGTGAGAGTTTTCACAGGCAATTCCTTGTATAGATCAAAAAAGCAATTGCAGAAGCTGGGCAGACTAAGATATTGACACAAGCTTTTCTAAAAATGTACCGTAAAGGTTTGGTAAAACAGGCTGGGAGGGCTGAGAACCAAAGAGGAACCAACTGAATAACTTTTTTTGTCTTTGTTCCCAGGTCAGCCTACCGCCAGATCCACTCCAGTCCACCACACCCAGCCTTGTCGGACCCAACCAGGAAGCCAGCTCCGCAACGGCACCAAGCACCACTCGCACTGTCCCCACCACACCCACACCTCCCTCAGCCACGGCCTCCAGTCCAACGGAGTCAGGAACGGCGGCCCCCACCCCAAACTGGGCTCTCTACCGCGGGGAGGCTCGTCCACGTCCTCCTCGTCTTCGGCCGGTCCCAGACACTCCAAGAAACTGCGGTCCAACCCGTCCATCACGTCCCAGAGCAGCAAGAGAAGCAAGAGCAGCTCCAAAAGTAACAGCTCGCAGATCCCCACAGAGGCCCAGGACGGTGAGGCACAGATGAGATTGGGGCTATGGGCTGGAGGTAGAGATAGGGGACTTTTCCTACTTAAAACAGGGGTGCATACAAATGTAACAGAAGGTAAAAAAGCCATGGCAAGATTGGGCAAAGATTCTTTATCTTTATTTATTTTTGCACAATATAAAATGACCATATACATTTACAAAACAATATAAGTGCAGGGAAGAGGCAAAAAACCCAAGAGGGCTTATTTTAAAGCCTCCACCTTATAATAATACATACAAAAATTACATACAATTAAAATTACAACAACTAGTAAGCATACTTTATAAACAGAATAAAACAACCAAAAGTTAAAAAAAAAATCAACGAGATTTAACCAAAAACTCTCTTAAATATTTTTTTAAAAGACATTAGTGATGTGTCAATTTTAACTAGATGGGAAAATTCACTCCACAATTTACAGCCTCTATATCTTAAGCAAAACTGGGCTCTGGTTGTTACTGATTTTGGCAAATGGAAATTTTGATTTTGACGAGTATTGAAACAATGAACCTCTGAAATAGTTTTAAAATAAAATGTAAAATGCTCAGGTATAGTACTTTGATTAAACCTGACTTCGTGCATAAAAATACAAATCTGATAAACATTAATATCATAAATATTAAGAATCTTAAGTTTGTAAAATAGAATAACAGATGATGTCAGTGGTTTAGAATGGGTTGCAATTCTAACAAAGCACTTTTTGCAAAATCAAGATTTTATTTAAAGTAGATGGAAAAGTGCTTGCCCAAACTATATTGCAATATGATAGATAAGGGTAAATTAAACTGTAATATAATGTAAGTATACATTTTGTATCAACCTGATGACTAACTTTTCTTATAATACCAAGTGATTTATTAATTTTTCTAGTTACCCATTCAATGTGATCTCTCCAATTCAAGTTCTCATCTACAATGACACCCAAAAACCTAGCGGCTGACACACGAGTTAATTCAACAGAAGCAATACTAAGTGTAGAATTTGTAGTCGAAAAAGTTTTTTTACCGCTAAAAATCATATAGTTAGATTTTTTAATATTCAGAGATAATTTGTTTAACTTAAACCATTTGTCATATTCAGATAATCCTGCATTAGCTTGGTTTATAAGTGCACTTGAAGTTTGAATTAGATAGAACTAAAGCTGTGTCATCAGCGAACAGATTCAACATTTATTTATTACTGGAGAGAAAGAATTCCTGAAAGCTTACCTCATACTTAGGACCTGCAAAAAGAGTACACTTGCTTGTGACCCTCTGTGCTGGATCTGGATTTCCAAAGTGCATACATTTACTGGGGCAGGGTGAATGTTGGCAGAATAGTTTGCACAAGAGCCTCACAGCAAAAGACTCCGGGTTCAATCCTTCCCTCCACCATCCAGAGCCTTGTATACAACTGATCATTATAAATTGATCGAATTAAAGTGTTGGCTCTGCAGTTCATTGGCAGTGACCCACAGCTAAAGCAGTTTGTGTTAGTTCTTGCCTCCCATGACTGTTAATTGCATAAGAGGCAGACAATGACTATTTCTGATTCACAGTTTGAGATGCAACACTGAGGCTATGTCGAGTTTATTGTACAGTGTTTCCCATAGACTTATAAAGAGGGTGATAATGTCGTTAGGGAACAGTCTGTGGAGCTGCACTGAGCTTAAAGTTTAAACCACATTTTTCAGTGCTTAAATCTGAGAACTGAGATTTGCTCCTATGTGGTTATTTACAAATTTTTAAATTACCTTATTTTCCGCACTATAAGGCGCACCTAAAAGCCTTTAATTTTCTCAAAAACCGACAGTGCGCCTTATAATCTGATGTGCCTTATATATGGATCAATGTTGGTTAATTATGGCTACCGTATTCAGGGGGCGTCGGCGAAGTGACAGGTTTTAAAAGCAAAGCTGGCTCTACATTCTGCTCAACCAGACATCCCAAATACTTTTGTTGTCCTAGTTGTCCCGAAAATGATATAAGCGCGGAGTCTGGAGCAGTTGTTGTCTGATAAAACATAAGAAGTACCGTTGCTAATTGTGTTAGCTCCTGTATGTAATGGCGAATCTCTGCAGGTGATGCGCAGATGCTCAATCTGTCTTTAAAATTATTTTAGCGACTGAAGAGAGGAGAATCTAAGCTTTAAAATGAGGTATAACATGTCCATATTCAGCAAATTTTAGCCATGGTTAGCTGTGTTCAAACCACTCTGTTGTAAAATTAACTTAGCATCGCAGAGCGGGGATAGACGGCAAAAAGACAACACGGTATGGGATGAATGAGATACAGTAGTGTGACTGTATTAACTATAAAGTTACCCCTATATAAGTACTCGTATCGGTACGTACTCAAATGGAAGTACTCGTACTCGTACCGGTTTGAAAAAAAGTGGTATCTGTGCATCCCTAGTTTTCAACGAGGGAGTTGTAAGAACGCTGGTTTGTATTCTATTAATAAAGTTTGACTGACTGACTTATCTGACTGTTTTATTGACATTCCCTTTAGCGCAGCGCCATCTAGTGGATGCGCCTTATAATGTGGTGCGCCCAATATATGAAAACAGTTTTAAAATAGGCCATTAATTGAAGGTGCGCCTTATAATCCGATGCGCCTTATAGTGCGGAAAATACAGTAGGTAAGAAACTTTATTGTCACCATGGAGAAATTTGTCTTTTGCTTTTGACCCATCCTTCATTGCCACTGGGGCAACCTGTCAGGAGCAGTGGGCGACCGCAGTGCAGCGCCCTGGGACCTTTCTCCAGGTCTTGAGCCATGATCCTGGTCAGCAGTACCTAGCTGGAGGATTAGCCTTTTGTGCATGGTTTAGGTTGATGGTAGAAACTGGAGCACCCAGAGGAAACCCATCCAGACACAGGGAGAACATGCAAACTCCACACAGAGAGGGAATCAAACCCAAGCCTTCTTTCTGTGAAGCGAGAGTGCTAACCACTTGCCACTGTGCATTAGGTCCCTCAGTCAAACCAGTCGAGAACCACAACTCTTACATTAAAGTGTAAAATGCAGCACTCAGACAATCCGCTAAAGTTTGTTAACTGTGAGACTGTGGCATATTAGATTATGGTGAGCTGCCCAGATCGCTTGAGTGTGTGGGAAACACTGTTGATGTGAAGTCAAGGGAATCAGACTGTGTATATCTTTCATACACATCTGTAGTGAGTATAAACCATGTCCAGTAAACATCCTCATGCCTCTGTCTCTCTCTCCTCAGACTGCTGCGTCCACTGCATCCTGGCCTGTCTGTTCTGTGAGTTCCTGACTCTGTGCAACATCGTGCTGGACTGTGCCACCTGCGGCTCGTGCGCGGGGGACGACTCGTGCTTCTGCTGTTGCTGCGCCTCAGAGGAGTGCGGCGACTGCGACCTGCCCTGCGACATGGACTGTGGCATCATCGACGCCTGCTGTGAGTCCGCAGACTGTCTGGAGATCTGCATGGAGTGCTGCAGCCTCTGCTTCTCCTCCTGAGACGTCACCTCCAACGCTTTAAAGGAGACACATTTAGGTGCCACAACCAGGATGAAATCGCAGTCGAAGTGACTACGACGAGGCTTGTAGATCAACTTTCCAGCATGTCCAGTGAGTTCAGGCTAATAACTAGTGGGACAGTGGCTTATCTTAAGAAATATAGTTTGATATAGTTTGTTCACTAAGCCTTCACTAGACAAGCTGTTATTGCAGAATAGCACTCCGCCTCATGCCCAAAGTAGCTGGGATAGCCTTAATCTGCCTGCAATGCCCAGGATGGATATGGACAAAGGTAGAGTCACAGTTGGACATAGCAACAGGCTTGGAGTTCAACTTTCCAGCACGTCCAGTCATTCCCAGTCATGGTGCAACAGTGGCCAATCCTGACTTGTTTTTTTTTTTTTTTTTTAATTGTGGTTGGGCCATTGCTATAATCCATAGTTTGGAGAAATTGAGCACCAAGCCTTCACCGACTGCCACACAACTGATGCAACCCACTCCACTTCATGCCCAAAGTATCTTGTGCCTGCAACAGCCAGGATTGATATGGACAAGTGTGGAATCAAAGTAGGTCAATGCTCCACAACAAGGCTTGATGTTCAACTTTGAATGCTTCCATGTAAATGTTGGGACAGAAGTCTAAGATAGTCTTTAACCTCCATCTGGAACCAGAGTTTGTGATCCCTAGCCTTCAACTTCCAATGCTTTGATGAAAAAGTTGGAACAAACCTTCCCCGGATGCTGTTTTTTCAAAAATGTACTCCACTTCATGCCCAAAGCAGCTGGGATATCTTCCAACTTTCAGCGATAGCCAGGAAAGACGTTTGACCAGTGTGGAATCCAAGTTTGTCATAGTTCCTTAAGGCTTGGAGGTCAACTTTACAGCAATGCTTTCAATGCAAAAAAAGATATAAATTTACTTGTTTTTGTTGTCATTGGCCATGGCTTAGCTTGGGTTAATTGCGCACCAAGGCGTCACCGGACAAGCTGTGCCCAAACAAAGACAAAATTCAAAGTTTGTCATATACCTAGACATAGAGTTGGTTCAAGTTTCCAGCACGACCTATGCTATGCACACAAATTTTTGCAGAAATGTACTCCGCCTCATGCTCAAAGCAGCTAGGATAGTTTTTTTAACAGGAATAACGGGGGAAAATACAAGTTCTACACCAGGTTTTTAGGATTTAGACACCAAGCCTTCAGCAGACAAGCTGTTATTGTAGAGAAACACTTCGCCTCATGCCCAACGCAGCTTCTTAACAGAATAAATGGGAGAGATTTTCACTTAACTAGTTACACTCAAAACCTTCAACACGCCAGCCATTATTGCAGAGAACTTCCCCGTGCCTCTTTGACTGACTGGAGTTATTTCGAGCGTTAAAATTGACCTCTAAAAGCAAATGAGAAAATGGCTCCTTTTAACTGGATTTTCTGTAGATAAGAGCAGAGGCATAATGGGAAAATGGACGCTTAGATCCCATTCTGTTCTTCACAAGGTTATTTTAATTCACTACAGTGGCCTTTTTGACATGAGCGGAACGATGGCGAATCTGCCGCTGTCCTGCCGATGTCCTTGTTTGCAACTTACAAAACATAAGAACTGTTATTGGTGGCTTGTTGCAATAGTACAGACTTTTAATCTTGGGGAAAAAAATGTTCGAAGACTGTTTTACAATGATTTCTTGAAATACATGGACAAAAGGACATGGATAAAAGACTTTAAAAATGGAAACACATGACTTTTTAACAACTAGACCTTGTTTATTACTGAGAGTTTCTGCCTTTTCCAGTGACGTCTTCCCATCTTTTAAACTGCTAAAGGCATCTTCATCTAGATTTCTCGCCTTTTACCAAAAAATAAAAAATAAAAAACTGTATTAATCCTTGTTTTGTAGATTTTAGTTTAAGATATTTTGCATTCCTTTCCAACCAATGTGAAAACCATATATCTGTCTTATCAGGTCGACTTCTCCTTGGAAAGCACATCTAATTTAATTCAGCAGAAAATCTCACAATGTTATGCACAGTTCCTTCCGTGTGCGTCTTGTATAAATGGTACGGTTTCGATAACAGCGATCTCATATGCCTAGACGCATACCTAAGCAATTTCAATACCTCCCATAGATCTGTTGTGCATTTAAAATGACTTGATACCAATCTGCCTTGGACCAGAAAGAAACAGTATTATTTGTGCAATCATTTTTTTTTTTTTTCGTGGAAATACCAAAGAGTTTGACTGGATCTAAGCCTGTAATTACTTGTGCACAGAAGAAGTCGTGCCTTGTCCATGTGGCTGTGGTTTATTATTAAGCCCCTTTATGGGAAATCTAACACTGTTGATTATGAATATACACTAATGCAAGGTTTTTGTAATGGGAGCAGATGGTATGGGCTCTGTCTGTCAGTTTGAATAAGCGTGAATGGTCTGTGACTCAAGAAATCCTGGAAAGTCCTGGAAACAAGGCAATTCATTTTTAGAGCCAACAAATCAAAACTTGTTTACCCCTTTCTTGAAGTTACATAATCAAAAACTGCACATTTTGATAACAGCAGTAGGAGTATTCATTTTGACGAGGAAGTAAACTAACTTGTAAAATACGTAAATAGGACGCAAGACAGAAGGACACATTAGCATAGAAATGTAGGATTTAGCATAGTATAGCAGCAATTTCCTACCCCTCATCAAGAGAAGCACTTTTGTGTCCTTGTTCTTGACTCAACAGCAGTTCAGATTCAACAAACTCAACCCAAATTCACTGCCTACTCATAAAATACTGTAGATAACTTATGTGCAAAAGGCTAATGACCAGCATGCCCTTAGCTGTTTGCAGGTGTAAACTCTGCACTTCTAAAATAAAAGCAAGGCCGCTTAAAGCTGCACTGCCTGATTTTGTGACTGTAAAAGTGATGTGTCTAAAAAAAAAAATTTACATTTGAATGATACGCTCTCCTTTCCTAATTCCTCTCCTTGGCTCACACAAACCTGAAGTCTGTCCACAGCCAGGAGCTGTCACAATAACACAGCACACATCTGGAGTTTGCTTTTCATTCTTTAAAATAAAAAATAAAAATACTGTGAATAAGCCATGAATTTTGAAATAAAACAATATCTCCTTTACATTATTCCTGACAGATTCTAGTTGTGGATAGATAAAGGATGTATCGACCAATCAGAGCGCTCCTGTCCTATGAAAGCGTGTGATTGGTTAAACTGTTCCTTCCCTCGCTCTAAAACAAAAACCTTTATAACACAGCCCACAGCTGACCTCAAAGTCTCAGTTTTTCTCTTATGCTGTACTAATAACTAAATAATTATCTTTGCTAAAATACAAGGGAAATGAAATCAGGTAGTGCAGCTTTAATAATCGCTAACTTATTGTAGCTTCTACCAAATCAAATAGCACATACATCTGGTAGTCAGCTCAATTCTCCCAAAATTAATCATTGTGCCCCAATGAGGACAAAAGTGTCCTTCTCAAGTTTTTATTTTTTATTTTATTTTTTTTTATAATTTTGCAATGGTTCTTTCCTTTTCTATGAGATTTGGCTCGGGTGTGTATTTTATCACTAATGTTGATATTCAGAAGCACACAAATCACTTTACTTTTACCCTCACTGTTACATTGCTTTTGTTCAGTGACAAAAGTGGCCCATCACAAAATATCATAAAAATTGTTTACATTCATATTTTTTGTACTTTATTTGCATAAATCTTTTAATCAACTTCTGCCACCAAAAACATTTTTTTAGATGGATTTGCAACTTTTTTATAGTAACAAAAAGATACGTTGCGTTATGTTACTGTCCAGACAAAAGTGTCCCATCACAAAAGTTGATAGTATACATAATAATAGTATATGATAATATTTTTTGCTACCTTTTTTACATATTTTATTCAATCAACGTGTGCCCTGATTGTTATGCACAAAAAATACAACAATTTTCTCACTTACCAGTAACAATGTAACTTTTTGAAGTTGGGGTCTAAGGGTTAAATTAGGGATTTAAATGTACAATTTTCAGTTGTTGTTAGCATGTAACCTTTTGTTTATGTTGTGCTAATTGCACAATCTAAAAAACTAAGCTGACACTAACAGATCTGTTGTGCATTTCAAATAACTCGATATAAATCTGCCTTGGACCAAATACAAAATGTTTTTGTCCAATAATTTTTTTGGGGGGGAAATACCAAAGAGTTTGACTGGATCAAACTTTTCTAAGCCTGTAATTACTTGTGCACAGGAGTGGTTGTGCTCTAATATTGTGGCTAATATTCTCTACCCACGTACTGACAGCTCACACATGAGGATGGTCGGCTGCCATTTGCCAAAACTATTTTGTTTGTGCTCACAATTAGCAATCGATTTTTGTGGTAGCCTAAGGTAATTTGTCTATGGAAATACACTGCAGTCTGCTTCATTTGTAGAACTAAATGTCTGCACAGCCATTGTTGTTTACATAAACTGAAAGAGTCCAGATGGATTAGCAAAATGAACTAATACATGAACATGTTTGAATGCAGCATTAGTACCAATTGTAATAAAGGTCCTATACTGTTTTATGCTTTTATCAGGCGTTTTGAAATAGTTTTGGACACGTTTGCATTAGTATTTCATGTTTCATGTTTGAGGAGCTGTTACGCTCTTTTAGCCCCCTGCTGGCAACAGTAGGGACTGAACAGAGCATAAAATGGCTTTTTAGCACAACTATTAGCAATATGATGCTAACAGACAGATAAATGAACTGATCGCTTTGTAATAACAGCAATTAAAGCGCTGAAATTATTAGAATGAGTCCTGTGATGGTGTATAGGCTTTAGAAATGCGTTTTTTACAGAGATGGCATCAGCACACAGGATCAAACTTGAACATTTGAGTGAAACAAAATACTATTCCAGGTATGTTTTTGAGGTGCAATCAACATTATAACATGGTTAAAAGCTCAAAAAGTCGATTAAGCATAATATGGGACCTTTAACTCTATTGTGTATCTATATTTTTATCTTAAACAATAACTGGAGTGTTTTAAAGCTTAGAAAAATAACATGTCGCTATCATTGTGTGCACAGCTTTACGTCAACTCAGGTTCACTTCCTGACAAACAAACTAGGCCCAAACCAAATAAATATTAGTGCCCCGTTATCTTTGTCTGCCTATAAGAAAAACATGTTATTGATATAGTAATAATAGTTCATTACATTTCTCGATAGTAAGCCTAAGTGCTTTAATTTGTTTGTACCAGTAGGATTAGGTTTATTGACTACATTTCACTTTATGTAACGTGTAAAAAAGTAAAGTGTAATATTGAAAGATCATCTCAAGTGGGACCAAAGACTTCCCGGTGCATTCCTATGTTTTATGTTGCGGATGTATAATCTTATTTAAATTTGGAAATGTTTTTAAGGGCTGGCCACCTGTTTGTAGTTTAAACTTGTCCAGCTGAGTTGTTGTTGTTGACTATAGTCCACTATATGTCGTTGTGTTTACATTACTCCCATTTTCTGTCCATTTGAATCGCTGAATTCCTGGAAGTCACATTCGGACTCTCTAAAACTGAATAAACAATGTGAACTCCAGACTCCAGTGTGGTTTTCTGTGTGTTACATGTGAAGGTTATTAAAGATGACGCGCACCAACTTTACACAAATACACAGTTATAAAAGTGTCTGGAATAATCTGTCAAATTACATAACGTAAAGCAGGGGTTTACAAATGGTGGGTCAGGACCTAAAAGTGGGGCAAAGGGAGGTTGAACAGAGGCCTTGTCCACACAGAGACAATGTTGAGGTACTGCACATATGCACATGTTACCATTAGGTGGCACTGTTTTACAAATATAAAGAAAAGAATCTCACCGGTTTAAAAGAAACGTAGCGACATTAGCATCTGTTTTCAGCTGGAGCTCTCTCCACCGATTAAATGCCACTCCAATATTCACTCTAGTTTTAGCTCTTTCTCGGTCTAACCTCTTTTAGTTTTCTTCTTTTTCTAAAAGGGAAAATACAGATAGTAGTTTAATTTGTTTTTATGTGAACCCACTCACAGTATTTTTAGGGTTATTTATTGGTAAAAAAGACATTTCATGACAAAATATGTTTAAAATCTCTATTACCTACAATGGCTTTAAGTTTTCGGAGCATGCATGAATTACGGAAACAATAACATTTTTGTCTCCATGTGGATAAAGCCCTAGTTTTTACTCCTCCAAGGCATTGTCTCAATCTTAAAATTGTAAAGAATCCACTAAAACAATTAATTTCTTTGTTTACTGACCCCTTGTGGTTGGAGTTAGTATCTCTGACCTTATATTCAATATTCTTTATTCAGGATCCCCATTAGTTATTACTGCAGCAAAAACTATTTTTCCTGGTGTCCACATAAGGATTGCAGAAAGGATTCTCTAAAAGTACAGAAGCTTTCTTGCTGAACGAATAACTAAATAATGAACCAACTAACACAGTATAAACACATCCTCCTTGATCAAATAATCCAAACTAAAGTAACAAAAATAAATTCATCAGGATAAAAATAACATAAAATTCAAGTTTAAACTGAACACTGAATCTATGTATTGTACACAGTTGGAACTGCCTCCACTAACACTAGTCCTTCCCAGCAGAATAACACAGAAAGTGGGAGAAAAGAGGGCAACAAGGAGAAAACAACAACTGGGCCGATGCAGAACAGACTTTAATGTGGATGTTTTTAAGATGTGCCAAAGTCATTCAGGAGGAATGTGTGTTCATGCCAGTGCATCAGAGAGAGAGAGAAATCTGAGGGACTTTTACTGAGGCTGGTAGATTTGTTCTTTTTTATTTTGAGCATGTGCTTTGTGTAAAAAACAACATGACATACATTTATCTATAACTATAAAATTACACTGAATCTCAGAATCTGATCTAGGCTGCAAATGTTCATCTTTGAAGGGCATCTGGCATAAAAACCTGGCAGATCACTGTGCGCCTGGTTCGCTTTGGCAACCCCTAACAAAAAAAAAAAAAAAGAGCAGCCAAAAAATGAAAAAGGTAGGCTCCTTGTTAGTTTGCTTATTCTTACTGCAGAGTGGACCACTACTGCAAATAAAAACACATTAAAACATAAATATTACTGTTAAATAACAAGAAGTTATGTGTAGCCAAAGCTCTTCTAATTCAGTTCAGTTCAGTTTTATTTAAATAGCCCAGTATCATAACAACAGTCGCCTCAAAGGGCTTCACACACAGTGCATCAAACATAAACACACAATCAGACTTAACACACAATCAACACAAACAATAACTACACTACAGTAAGAGAACAAAAAAGCTGTGGGGGAAAAAAGGAAAAACCCAGGATCATAGTTCAGCTCTGTAAAGATGCAGCAGGTGGTCCTCATCCAGACAGGGGAGGGGGGGTGAGGGAGGGGTCCAGGGGAGTGGGGGTGAGGTTAAGGGTCCACAGGTCGGGACAGGAGCAGAGATGGGGTCAGCTAAGGTCCAGTCGTCATTGGGACATCTGCCAGCAGCCAGGTGTCTGAAACAATCACCAGAGAGGAGCGGGACATTTTAAAATGGACTTATGTCAAATAGAAAATTGTTCTATGGTCAAATAAATCAAAATTTTTAAAACACAAACCCAGTTAGCCCAGCAGTGTTTCTGGATCACGTTCATACATCCTGTGGCTTCTTGTTTGTATGATACATGTACCACTTATGGTCGGATAAAGAGACTTGAGAGAGTATATATTTCTTTCTTTTATTTCTGTAACACAAGAGACACAGCTATGACCACGCCATTCATGTCTGGGTACACTTCAACATTAGTTTTACAATATAGGACGTCTCAAAGGTACCAAATAATAAATAATAAAGGGAATTTACAATGAATTGTTGCTCACCTGTAACACAAGAGACACAGCTATGACCACGCCATTCATGTCTGGGCACACTTCAACATTAGGACCTACCAGGCCCCCTAGCTGCCCTTCCCTGCCTGCGTGGCTCCCCCGCATATCTCCTGACTAAAATCTCACTATGATCCAACAATTAAACTACCTTTAGCACATCCCTTCTTTCATGCATTGCACATTTCAAAATAAAATTGTTATAATAATAATGTAATAATAAAATGAAAAATCAAGGTGGGTGGTGTTTTACAACACAGTACAATAACCACTGTCCAGGCATATTAACATTTGTCCCACATACAGCTTTAAGTGTCATTTGTGCAAACCATGTTCACACCAACAGTGACTTCTGGGCGTGTTCCTGATCCATGAAGAGATTTTCAATGCAAAGTATAGCTTTATGAGCAAACCATTGCATTCTTATTTTATTCACATTCGTCCCCACTTTTTAAAAACTGTATCGACAGCCATACCTGCTTTGGAATACAATAGTGGCACGTCATATCCAGAAATACTGTAAGGGTCCCACACAATTATTTCATTTCATTCCAGATTTAGGCACCTTTTCCCTGTAGTGTGCATGCAGCTTTCTTCATACACATCTCCAGGCCACTGTAGGTTCACTCTGGACATCTGCCACTATTTTTACAGGACGTCACGCTTTGGCCCTTTACCCTTCTCTTCTTTTTCCTCTGCTCCATCTCTGCACAAACCCACATTTACTCTGTCTCTTTCTCTCTCTGTCTCTGGCCACAAATTTGACGAATCAAAAATCATTCCCTTCCATAAATTTCCCATGCACAAAGCCCACACTGGGGACAAGTGGCTATTGAATATTAACCATGAAATTACAAAGGCTGCATTCTAATGGAGGTGATGAGGTCAGCGGCTGGGATGGAAATCATAAATTAATACCCCTGACATGACAAGCCACTTGCCCTTGGCTCCAACCAAACTATTCCCCCCACCATTCCCTTCCTTCTTCCGCTAAAAGTCACAAAGACACCCGGATAGGAAATACTATTTATTATTAATACTAGGTCAAATGAATGGCACAACACACACAGGAGCCGCTACAATATGGCTTTACTGATGTGGTTATTGTACGAGATGACAACCGCGTAACCTTCACGTGTAGCTACATTTACTGAGGTTACTCCAGAAGTCGTATTAGGGGCCGATGATACAATGAGAGCTGCCTCACGTTCTTCCACGTACAGGAGTTTTAAAGTAAGTTTGAACGGCAGCATAGTGGAAGAAAAATGTGCTGCACAAGCTCTAGAAGTCATGACATTGGGCCACAAAGAATAAATAATAACAAATTCCAGCCAATGATAGTGTTAAATGTGTTATTATGGACTTTTTCAACTGTCAGATAAAACCTAAAAAGGAATGCAATGTGTAAAGTTGAAGTTCATTTATGTATAACTTTATTCTTTCTCAATTGTGAGGACGCTTCCTTTTGTTTAATCACCTTAACAGTGTCTCTAATTGAAAAAAACAAGATCTTAAAGATATTAGGGAGGATCTTTATGAATTCATTTTTTGCTAGATTTATTAAAACTACCTTCATTGCCCTGTATAAGGCTTATAAATTGGTGTATTAGAAAAAATAATAATAATATTAATAAACTGTGGACTCTGTGGGACTTAAAAAACCTCAACCAATCGTTTTCGTCATGAGTACGGTAACCATTGTTCCATGGACTCGCCAATCATTCCAACTTCCTGGTTTCGGCGATACGTGCGCATTCTTGTGCCTGTGCATGAGTACGCAGTATGTTTATGTAGCCCAGCGTTAGCCGAGCCTCATCGTAGCGCGGACAGCCTGACTTCGAGGAGCACAATGGCTGAGGAAAACTGTGGGTGGTTGCAAAAGGAAAACTGTTTCTGAAGTGTACCAGAGGAGGAGGAGAAAAACTGTGGAAGAGCAGAATAAAACCTGTGTGGTTCTTGGTGATTCTTTCAAACGATGGCGTGCGCTGTAGGAACAGAAAGGACTTCAGACGATGCATTGGTCGCCAAGTTTCTGCAGGACAGGTAACGTTTATCTTATCGTTTGAAAAAATGCCTTTTTTCTTTATCTGTTGAACCTTTTCAACTGTACAGCAACCGTCAGTTTGCTAATGCTACCAACAGCAGGAGGACAGATATTTTTGCTCACATTTAGGGACTGTGCATGTGACTGGGTCTGTGTGGGGAACTAGGTCAAAAGTCGAGCAGACAAACAATTTAGGTCTAGGTCTAGACGAATCTCTGCTGATGCCGGCTGTAAACAAACACTCGTGTTCCAACGCTCGTGCACGTCGCTGTGGAGGAGTTCCTTGGAAAGGAACAGTGAAGGGGCGGGGCCTGACGCTTGCACGTTATTCAAAAAAGGACAAACAGTCGCTGGTTTCTCAGCAGTCAAAAAAAATCCTCCCTGATATCTTTAAGGTGTCATATACGCTTTACAAAGGAGCTGAGAGGCAGAATCCTCTAGAGTGTACTGTATCGGGATTAGGCCATTTTTAAGTGGTGTCCAAATGTCTAGTGGGTAAAAAGTAGTGCCCTCAAAATTTTCCACAGTGGATTTTGAAAAGTGGTAGATGTCGGCGGTATCTAGAAGGCCAATATAGACCAGAATCTGCAGATCTCTTAAACTGTACACAATACTTTTGAATGAAACCAATTAGAGATATGTTTTTACTGTAATTTTAATCATAAATAAACTGCTGTATTTATAAACCGTTTCGATAAAATTTCCTTACCTTAGCTCGCAATGGATAAGGTAAAAGAGCTGCAATATCTCAGTTTGTTTATTATCATTTATTCATTAATAATTCATATTATATAGAAAATGTATGATTATTTTTATCTATAAATACTGAAATATCACTTAGGTTTGGTCGGGCTTTATCACAGAAGCTAATTATAAGGAGAGTTTGGCAAACTTTTGTTTTTACACATATGCCAGAGTCACATGATCAGCAGCAAGTTAAAAATAGTGAGCGAGTGTCTGAATTGTTCACAAAATGAGCCCACTATATAGTCTTTTATGTAGTGCTGGACTATGTAGTGTTTGAGTTCGGGGCCATAGATATTCAGGACACAGCTCTAGAGGCCTAAACTGTGGGTCAGGACAATATCTTAGGTCTTGTCTTAGATCTTGGTTGCCACAAGGAGCTTGGAGTAGTGCCCTTGTCCTCTATCGGTCTACAGTTAGAGGAGCACCCTCAGGACCCTCCTGGTCGAGTGTCAGTAGCTCAGTAGGTAGAGCCGTCGGATCAAACTCCACTACCAGCATTACATACTGCGTTGTGTTCTTGGGCACTTCACCCACCTTGCCTCCAGTGTGTGAGGCAGTGCAGTGTCACTGTGCCTGGTGGTGCTCAGAGAGGGCATAGGGCTGCCATGTCTCCGTCAGTCTGCCCCAGGGCAGCTGTGGCTACAGAAGTAGCTCTCTACCACTGAGTGTGACTGAGGAGAGAGGGAATAATGCACCTAACTGTAAAGCAACTTTGAGTGTTTAGAAAAGCGCTGTACAAGACCGAAGCATTGTTATTCCTGGGTAGGTGTCCGGCTCTTCTCTAAGATTCAGCTTATTTGGCTCAGCTCCCAAATGGCTCTTCATTTATTATAATTTTTAGCATTTTATTTAAGTTCATTTAGTAATTATGAATGATTTGTGTGTTGGTAAACAGTTTTTGTAAAGCCTTACTTTAAATTTAACATTCTGTACTCATCTTCCCGTCTTGGGTATAATCAAAATGCAGCCCAGATGCAACTTCTTTTTGGTTTTTGCTCATTTCTTCACTTTTTCCCTACAAGTTTGCATTTCAGTTTGATTAGTTAGATTAATTAAGATTAGATTAGATTAGATTCACTCTGTTGCTCTGTGTACCTGTGTACCATACACTTGCTGACTTCAGGGCCCCTGTCGCTTCATTAACATTATGATCCCAGTCTGTCCTCACATGAGATCGGCTGCATGATGTGTCCATCAAAATAAAATTCTGCTCGTGTGGGAAGATGGATGGAGGTTGAACTTGCTCATGGACGCTGTGCCGTTTGTTTACTCGGCTTGTCAACATCGAATCACTGTTGGGGGAAAATCTTACTGCAAAGAATCTACAGGTACAGAAAATACACATACAAATATTCAAATTTGAAATATTTCCTTTAGCTTTTAAAACTCTGCACTTTTATCCAACTCCTCATATATAATTAGCAATGAAGTGTCAAGTTAAGAAAACCTTCCAACAACATATTGTGGTTTTATACTTGTGCATCCATTTCACTCTGATCTCAGGACAGAGCAGGTTCCTTAAGGTCGAGAATAAAAAGTTAGTGTTGTGCGTAGTGAGCGGTGGTAAATACCAGGATCACTGTCTAATCCTCAGTTCTGTGTAACGTGTGTTAAAAGACAGGGAGGAGACTCTGGGGCAGCTCTGAGTCACAACAGCCTCTGCCAATGGACGGCTACAAAGAACAGCTTTAACTCCTGAAATACACTCAGGGGGAAGACAGAGCCAAGCAGAGAGGACTAATAAAAAAAAGGCATTATTACGTTTGGATGTAAAAATAGTGCAGTGTGCAGCTAACCTTATGTGAACTGCTGAACCAAGCAACAGTATTTCAACTATTCAGACTTTTTTTTTAAACCAAGGGAAGGGATTGACATTTGCACACCAAGCTAGGGAAATGTGGGTGGCATGTTTACACATCTGGACTTTTTACTTATCTTTGAACTGCAAGGTTTTTTCTGGGTTCTTTTTTTCATTTTTAGGCTTTATTGATAGGACAGAGTGCAGTAGCAAGTCAGGGAGAGACATTCAGCAAACTGAGAGACTGGACTTGAACCCCTGACGCCAAGGCAGGCTGTAGTTACCCTGCATAGGTGCCATTTCTCTACCACTGAGCCATACAGCTGCAGTAGCTAGGTACTCCTGGCCAAGATCTTGGCTCAGGATCTGGAGAAGGATCCCTGGCCACTGCAATGTAGTCACCTCCTGCCCCTGAGAACTAATTTCTATGGGGACCAATAAGCATAAAGTGACTATACCTAAAAAAGCTATAGTCACTGTGACTGGAGGATAAAGGAAAGTAAGGATTGAGCCTTAATAGAATTGTACAATAACACGAGAATTACACTAAATGCAAAATCTCTGTAAATATTCTCAGTCATCCAGGTTTCAATCAAAACAAGGTTAGAAGGCATCAGAACTGACTACATGCATTTAAATCAGACATGTCCAAAGTGCGGCCCGGGGGCCATTTGTGGCACAGGTTGAGATTTCATACGGCCCTCAGCTTCTATGACAAAATGCATTACTTTTGGCCCTCCAGCACTTTTGTACAGTGTTTCTGTAGCTTTATTAATACATTTGTGCATCTCATCTAATACTCTCTGCCTTGTATTTTCAGATTAGTGTGTTGCTAAATAATTGCAGTTTTTATGTTCAAAGATGTTATTTTGTTGGGACTCAGATTAGATTAAACTTTATTAATTGCACAGTAGAGAAATTCACTTGTTCAGGCAGATCGTATACAGAATAAAGTGCAGAAAGCAAGAAAACAAAGTGAGCATGCATCACAGACAAAAAGGTGCAAGACAAAAGTGGCTTCTGTTAGATTGTGTTTTCAGAGAAAATAATTTATAATTATTTGGCTTTTGAAAACAAAACACTTATATAACAGTGAGCATTTTATTTATTCTCTATGTGCGTTCAGTTCCTAGAAAACATCAGGAGAGACTGTCGGCCCTTGAACATTTGAACATCTTCAGATCTGGCCCTCTTTGGAAAAAGTTTGGACGCCTCTGATTTAAATGAATCGGGCAATAGAAAGGTCTACAGTGACTTTACAGTTATGTGCATTATTCATTCACTCCTCTGTCACACTCGGTGGTGGTGAGATATTTGCCACAGCTGCCCTGGGACAGACTGATGGAGACGTTGCATCCATTCTGTGCCTATGGCCTCTCCAACCACCACCAAACGCACCCAAGGACACAACGGCAGTATGCAATGATGGTATACCTCTAACTTTCTGGTTAGTGGTATAACGGCTCTACTGACTGAGCTACGGCCGCCCCAGAAATGTGGCAGGTAAACGTCAGCTTCAGTTTGCAAAGTCCATCCAGAACCATTCACTTTCTTGGCCAAGTGCGTCAGGCAAACTTTCTCATTTAAACCTATTTCCTTTTTGCCCTCCTGACCAATCATAAATGCCCAAGCAATGGGGCGGGCTTTATGCAATGCTTTGTTTCTCTCATTGGTTGTATTCCCTCAAGTCTTATTGGTTGCAAACCTTTACCCAATTGCATTCAGAGGTAGTTTGCTCTGCCCCCTTGCAAACCACACTGCAAGGAAATAGATGGGTGGAAAACCTTTATTGATAGCCAATATATGTTGACATTTTAACATCTAAATGTGGCTATAGTGGCTAGAAACTTTCAAAAAATAACGTATGGCAAAAAAAGTCTTCATAACAAGGCCCAGTATATTCATTAGCTGCTCATTACATGTTCTCCTCTTTATAACGGCACACAGCAGAGTTTTACAACGCGCTGAAGTGAACCAAAATCATGGCAGGCAGACAAGACTTGGATCAGCATCAAAAATGTGTGTGCACTGTATCGAGTTACTGCTGCTCGAGGAGGAAGAGGAGGAGGAGGAGGAGGAGGAGGAGGAGGAGGAGGACTACTGAGGGAACCACAGAGAGCTGCATGCAACCTACAGCACATGTGGAGAGAAAAATCCTCACACACATACAACTTGGCAGGGAACAGACTTTTGTTACTGCCCCGGTCTCACGGAAGCCGCAGCAGCAACAGCGGGCCCAGAGTGAGAGCGGGAGGGGCTTATGCTGTGAGTGGGAGGGGCTTATGGCAGTAGGTGTGAGAAGGGGAGGGGCACAGGAAGGGCGGAGGAGAGATGACCGTTTGCGTTTGACTTCTGACGTCAGGTTGTGTGAGAAACAAAGGCAGGGAATGGTTTCTGCAGAAGCTAAACTATTTCAGAAGCAGCTTTTTGTGCTTTAGGCTACAGGCGACATGTATTTTAAACCTATATTTCAAAATATTTATAATATGCATGACCCAACTTCTGGTTCTATTCTTTGCTCCACCTTGTTTTGTTTTGTCCTTCTGACCCCAAATGATATATTTTGCAATCAAATATTCATCAAATAATCTGACGAGGACAGGAGCCACTATATTTTAAAAGAAATATTTAGCAAAAAAATCAAATATTGAACCTGGTCATATTTTGTTAGGTATTTGGACCTATAACCTCACTGTATTAATCCTGTGGCTTAAAGTTGTCTACTGACAACAACCACGCCTGTGTGATTGAATAATATCACCACTTTTTGACAGAAGAAAAATACCTTAGGTCCATTTTTCTGACAGAGAAGACATTGAACTTTGTGCCAGTTTTTGTTTCATGTTAATAGTCACAAAAACTGCAGCGATATTTACTATTAACCAAAACATCTACATTTTCAATCTTTAGCAGCAAATTGTATCATTGAATTCTCGCGTCATGGCCCTGTTGTCCAGACCAGCTTTAAATAAAATCAAACTACCCTGGACCTTTTTTTACCCTGGAGGACAAAAGCTGTATTGCAGGTGGGAGGACCTCTCTTTTGGAGCCCTGATGATTATTAGTCTCGTTACTGCCGCCAAAGGTGGAGGTTATGTTGTCAGCGGTGTTCGTTTGTCTGTTTGTCTGTTTGTTTGTTAGCAACATAACTCAAAAACTTATGGACGGATTGGATGTAATTTTCAGGAAATGTCAGAAATGGAATAAGGAAAAAGTGATTACATTTTGAGGGTGATCCGGATCACCATCTGGATCCAGGAATTATTTAAATAATTCTTTCCTATTGGGAGATGGGGTAATTGTTCCATTACAGTTTCTAACTCAGGCTCCTGCAATCCAGACTTCCAGAGGCTTTGATCTGGACCCCAAACCAATTTTCATAATGCTCACATATTTTAAAAATAGCAAAATAATACTGCATTTTGTTTTTGAACAGGCACAAGTAAGACATGAGGGGTCCTTACTACAGTTAGAGAGTACACTGATCTGACTGAGACAGCGGCAGATTTAAATGAACTAGAAAAAGCTGAAAACTGCTCAAATAAAAGTGAACTCCAACACAGATTTACAGCGCGAGCGTAGAGAGAGGCAGCGTCTGTGTGGAGCTCATGAAACCAATGTCCCGACTTCACACTGGGCTGAAGTTATGAACAAGCCAGGACGATGGGCTATAACAAATATGGACCGCTCCTTTTTATGTCAGGATTAAAAAAATCTGTGTGAAGACATCTCAGGTGAGTTTTGTCTGTCCTGGCTTTAAATAACAGAAGTCCCTAATGTCATGATTTCTGGTCTCACTTTCGGCGGCGAACCTGGAGGAGAGTTGTCTTCATAAATCCATCTGCCTCCAAAGATCTGAGTCTGACACAGTTCAAACATCAGCTGCTGTTAAAGTGGAAATGATAAATGTTTCTCTGACGGAAAAGTTTACATGTTTTAGTCGCCCACATTAAATCCATACATAACATTGTACTATAGCCGAGAAATTTTAGTTGCTGACCCCTGTGTGGAACTCAACAAATAATCACAAGATGACATCATGGTGGATGTTATAATCTGACAAAGTTGGACCTGGATCATGTTGATATTCTGGTTCTGGTGATCCAGAAGGTTCCAAATATATGAGGTGTTTCAGTAATAATAATAATAATAATAATTCATCGAATTTATATAGCGCTTTTTTGGACACTCAAAGACGCTTTACAATTGATCAATTATTCATTCACTCCTCAGTCACACTTGGTGGTGGTGAGCTACTTCTGTAGCCACAGCTGCCCTGGGGCAGACTGACGGAAGCGTGGCTGCCAATCTGCGCCAACGGCCCCTCCGACCACCACCAAACACAGCCACACTAACACATTCACACAGTAATGTGTTCACAGATCTGATGGATCTTTAATTCTTACTGAGCTAGATCTGTGTGATCTGTAGATTTGTGTGTGTGTGTGTGTGTGTGGGGGGGGGGTAAAATTTTGCCCATTAAATTCTTTACATTTACATTTTTTAAAGAATATTTTTGTTTTCTTGTTTTTTGGGGGGGTTATTTATTTTTTTTATTTATTTTTTTTTGGGGGGGGGTCACATTTTGCCCATTAAATTCTTTACATTTACATTTTTTTAAGAATATTTTTGTTTGTTTTTTGTTTTTTTTGGGGGGGGGTTATAGTTTTTTTTTTGTTTGTTTGTTTTTTTTTTTTTTTTTTTGTGTGTGTGTGTGTGGGGGGGGGGGGTGGTCACATTTTGCCCATTAAATTCTTTACATTTACATTTTTTTTAAGAATATTTTTGTTTGTTTTTTTTTTTGTTTTTTGGGGGGGGTTATAGGTTGTTTTTTTTTGTGTTTTTTTTTTTTGTGTTTTTTTTTCACATTTTGCCCATTAAATTCTTTACATTTACATTTTTTTAAGAATATTTTTGTTTTTTTGTTTTTTTGTTTTTTTTTATTTATTTATTTGTTTGTTTGTTTGTTTGTTTGTTTTTTGTGTGTGTGTGTGGGGGGGGGGGGTTCACATTTTGCCCATTAAATTCTTTACATTTACATTTTTTTTAAGAATATTTTTGTTTTTTTGTTTTTTGGGTTGTTTTTTTTATATATATATATTTTTTTTCACATTTTGCCCATTAAATTCTTTACATTTACATTTTTTAAAGAATATTTTTGGCTTTCCACTGCTCACAGTTTAGGAAAAACAAGGTCCACATGTTTAGCTAATGAACGATCGCCAAATGGGATTTGAGGCCATAGACCAGAGACCAGTGGTGAGCTCCAAACCATGGGCCAGAATCAAGGGGTAAATGCTCTATCCATTCAGACACAATATTGTTTTACTGACCCCTTGTGGCTGGAGTTAGTATATCTGCCATTTACTCAGTTCCTGAAAATGTCATCAAAATTATCTGACTGCTTTTTGAGATATCTTGCAAATAAAACAACAAACAAACAAACAAACAAACCAATGCCAGTAAAACCATAATCTCCATGGTGATGGTAAGAAATAAAAAACAATGGCGACCTTAAGCCCCAGTGTTTATCGAGTGACTCAGCTCTGCACCTAAACCCGAAAACAACCCCAGTTAAATTAGCGCTGATTAATTATCCTTTATTAGAAAGAATTATACTGTCAGCTGCATGCGCCCCTTTGTTTTTACAAGGCCCAGGGTGAGTCATCGGGACAAAAATACTGGAGCAGGACGCCAGAGCCAAAACTGAGCCAGGCTTCAGATTCAGGCCTGTCCCACACAAGGATACCTGTCCCACACACGGATACCTGTCCCACACACAGATACCTGTCCCACACACAGATACCTGTCCCACACACAGATACCTGTCCCACACAAGGATATCTGTCCCACGCACGGATACCTGTCCCACACACAGATACCTGTCCCACACACAGATACCTGTCCCACACAAGGATACCTGTCCCATACGCAGATACCTGTCCCACACACAGATACCTGTCCCACACACAGATATCTGTCCCACACACAGATACCTGTCCCACACACGGATACCTGTCCCACACACAGATACCTGTCCCACACACAGATACCTGTCCCACACACAGATACCTGTCCCACGCACGGATACCTGTCCCACACACAGATACCTGTCCCACACACAGATACCTGTCCCACACACAGATACCTGTCCCACACAAGGATATCTGTCCCACGCACGGATACCTGTCCCACACACAGATACCTGTCCCACACACAGATACCTGTCCCACACAAGGATACCTGTCCCATACGCAGATACCTGTCCCACACACAGATACCTGTCCCACACACAGATATCTGTCCCACACACAGATACCTGTCCCACACACGGATACCTGTCCCACACACAGATACCTGTCCCACACACAGATACCTGTCCCACACACAGATACCTGTCCCACGCACGGATACCTGTCCCACACACAGATGCCTGTCCCACACACAGATACCTGTCCCACACAAGGATATCTGTCCCACGCACAGATACCTGTCCCACACAAGGATACCTGTCCCACACACAGATACCTGTCCCACACACAGATACCTGTCCCACACAAGGATATCTGTCCCACGCACGGATACCTGTCCCACACACAGATACCTGTCCCACACACAGATACCTGTCCCACACAAGGATATCTGTCCCACGCACGGATACCTGTCCCACACACAGATACCTGTCCCACACACAGATACCTGTCCCACACACAGATACCTGTCCCACACAAGGATATCTGTCCCACGCACGGATACCTGTCCCACACACAGATACCTGTCCCACACACAGATACCTGTCCCACACACAGATACCTGTCCCACGCACGGATACCTGTCCCACACACAGATACCTGTCCCACACACAGATACCTGTCCCACACACAGATACCTGTCCCACGCACGGATACCTGTCCTACGCACAGATACCTGTCCCACACAAGGATACCTGTCCCACACACAGATATCTGTCCCACACACAGATACCTGTCCCACACACGGATACCTGTCCCACACACAGATACCTGTCCCACACACAGATACCTGTCCCACACACAGATACCTGTCCCACGCACGGATACCTGTCCCACACACAGATACCTGTCCCACACACAGATACCTGTCCCACACAAGGATATCTGTCCCACGCACAGATACCTGTCCCACACAAGGATACCTGTCCCACACAAGGATACCTGTCCCACGCACAGATACCTGTCCCACACAAGGATACCTGTCCCACACAAGGATACCTGTCCCACACACGGATACCTGTCCCACACACAGATACCTGTCCCACACACGGATACCTGTCCCACACACAGATACCTGTCCCACACAAGGATACCTGTCCCATACGCAGATACCTGTCCCACACACAGATACCTGTCCCACACACAGATACCTGTCCCACACACAGATACCTGTCCCACACACGGATACCTGTCCCACACAAGGATACCTGTCCCACACAAGGATATCTGTCCCACACACAGATACCTGTCCCACACACAGATACCTGTCCCACACACGGATACCTGTCCCACACACAGATACCTGTCCCACACACAGATACCTGTCCCACACACGGATATCTGTCCCACACACAGATACCTGTCCCACACAAGGATACCTGTCCCACACACGGTTACCTGTCCCACACACAGATACCTGTCCCACACACGGTTACCTGTCCCACACACAGATACCTGTCCCACACACAGATACCTGTCCCACACACAGATACCTGTCCCACACACAGATATCTGTCCCACACACAGATATCTGTCCCACACACAGATACCTGTCCCACACACGGATACTGTCCCACACACAGATACCTGTCTCACACACGGATACCTGTCCCACACACAGATACCTGTCCCACACAAGAATATCTGTCCCACACACAGATACCTGTCCCACACACAGATACCTGTCCCACACACGGATACCTGTCCCACACACAGATACCTGTCCCACACAAGGATACCTGTCCCACACACAGATACCTGTCCCACACACAGATACCTGTCCCACACACGGATACCTGTCCCACACACAGATACCTGTCCCACACACGGATACCTGTCCCACACAAGGATATCTGTCCCACACACAGATACCTGTCCCACACACAGATACCTGTCCCACACACAGATATCTGTCCCACACACAGATATCTGTCCCACACACAGATACCTGTCCCACACACAGATATCTGTCCCACACACAGATACCTGTCCCACACAAGGATACCTGTCCCACACACGGATACCTGTCCCACACACAGATACCTGTCCCACACACAGATACCTGTCCCACACACAGATACCTGTCCCACACACAGATATCTGTCCCACACACGGATACCTGTCCCACGCACAGATACCTGTCCCACACACAGATACCTGTCCCACACACAGATACCTGTCCCACACAAGGATACCTGTCCCACACACAGATACCTGTCCCACACAAGGATACCTGTCCCACGCACAGATACCTGTCCCACACAAGGATACCTGTCCCACACACAGATACCTGTCCCACACACAGATACCTGTCCCACACAAGGATATCTGTCCCACACACAGATACCTGTCCCACACACAGATACCTGTCCCACACAAGGATATCTGTCCCACACACAGATACCTGTCCCACACACAGATACCTGTCCCACACACGGATATCTGTCCCACACACAGATACCTGTCCCACACAAGGATACCTGTCCCACACACAGATACCTGTCCCACACACAGATACCTGTCCCACACACAGATATCTGTCCCACACACAGATACCTGTCCCACACACAGATACCTGTCCCACACACAGATATCTGTCCCACACACGGTTACCTGTCCCACACACAGATACCTGTCCCACACACAGATACCTGTCCCACACACAGATACCTGTCCCACACACAGATACCTGTCCCACACACAGATATCTGTCCCACACACAGATACCTGTCCCACACACGGATACTGTCCCACACACAGATACCTGTCCCACACACAGATACCTGTCCCACACACAGATATCTGTCCCACACACAGATACCTGTCCCACACACGGATACTGTCCCACACACAGATACCTGTCCCACACACAGATACCTGTCCCACACACAGATACCTGTCCCACACACGGATACCTGTCCCACACACAGATACCTGTCCCACACACGGATACTGTCCCACACACAGATACCTGTCCCACACACAGATACCTGTCCCACACACAGATACCTGTCCCACACACAGATATCTGTCCCACACACAGATACCTGTCCCACACACGGATACTGTCCCACACACAGATACCTGTCCCACACACGGATACCTGTCCCACACACGGATACCTGTCCCACACACAGATACCTGTCCCACACAAGGATACCTGTCCCACACACAGATACCTGTCCCACACACAGAGAGATAAAGGAGAACTCTGTGCTGTGGAGAAAGTACTGTTACTTCAAAATATCATTACTCAAGTTGAAGTAAAAGTACTCCACTAACACTTACTTGAGTAAAATGAAAAAGTATCGATTGCAAAGTTTACTTAAATGTAAATACATTTTGAACGTTTTTAGCTAAATCTACCACTACTACTACATTGTACTACTGCTGCTACAACAACTACTGCTACTACTGCTACTACTACAACTATTCCCACTACTACTACTACTACCACTTCTACTACTGCTACTAGTGCTGCTATTTACTACTACTGATACTACTAACAACTACTATGGCTAATTCTACTGCTACTACCACTACTGCTGCCACTACCACTACATTATTGTACAGCAACTACTACATTTTTCGACTACTGCTTCTAATTGCTAATACTACTACTAGCACTACTACTGCTGCTACTAACAATGACCACAGCCAATACTACTGCTGCCACTACTACTACATTGTACAAGTACTATTACTACTGCTGCTTCTCCTCAAACCTGGGGTCAAACCCAAGACTGTACTTCCCTTTTTGCCATCAAGATCATAAAACAGTGTAATGTACTTCAAGTTTTATTAAATTATCTATAAAAGAAAGTACTCGGATAAAGTGCTTGAGTAAAATGACTTTACTTCTGGTTAGCGCTGCTGTTTTATTGTTGAGTTTTCCTCCCGTGTTAGCTGCAGCTGGGTTGGATAAGGCATTTTAATGATCCTGAACTGATTTTTTCGCCACAGTTGAGTCAGAGTCGGTTACTGGTGTGGTGAGCGTCTGTGGCCAGTGAAGTGGGAGGTTTTAGACCAAAATCTCTTCATTCAGAGGCACAATAATAATGTCTTTTTACTCCCGCCACTATAACGGAGATGAAAACATTATCATTTTGAAAGACGTTTTCAATAAACACAGCACCATCACAGAAAATGTTTGTGTCCGCGCAGGTCCACATAAAACCACTGACAACGCTGTAATACATCTGCCAGGCCTGTTATTGGCGCTGCCACAGAAACAAACTAAAAACAGACAAAAACAAACAGGGCATGAGACAAAAGTTGGTGTGATGTAAACATAAGAACATGGCGAGGAATATAAATGTGTGAACTGCAAAGGGGCCCATAGTCTGTAGTGAGAGGAGCAGAATATTTTACTGTAAAAGCCATAAAAAGCTCTGTAGCATCTGCAGCTTGTACATAACACTGTAAAATACAGTTGTTGTTGTTGTTGTTGTTGTTGTTGTTGTTGTTGTTGTTGTTGTTGTTGTCGGAGTTTGGTGCATGTGGGTTAAGTGAGAGCTGGGGCTATGGCAATCTGGGAGCTGGTTTCAAAAATGATCGTATCCATCCTCCCAAAATGCCGGATCTGTTTGGACGAAACGCTGATACGATAAAAAAACCTTTGTGGATGCACCTGAGCCCTCGTGATGGGAATTTCGGCTCATTTCAGGTGAGCTGGATCATTTGGTTTGGATGGCTCTTCATTTTACCTCCTATATCTTTTATATTTTATATTATAATTTAGCGCAGTTTTGTGTACTAAATACATGGATTGTAATGAAGAATTCAAAATTTTTGATGTTTTGAAACTACCTAATGAACAGAGTTACTCACAGAACCACTCTACTACACACAGCATATAAACACATCTATAATTAAGCTTAAAAATAAAAAGGACAGATGTTGACTTTTTTAATTTAAACACACACCTCTAACTACGGAAGCATATTGCGTTCACCTGAAAAAAAAAGTTTTTGTTTTAATGAGCAAAGTTAGTTCTGTTTTTATGAGAAAAGTTGTTTTTATGAGTAAAATTTGTCCTGTTTTTGTGAGAAAAGTTCTGTTTTTATGAGTAAAATTTGTCCTGTTTTTGTGAGAAAAGTTCTGTTTTTATGAGTATAAATAACTTGGGTTTTTATGACAAAAGTAAATTCATGTCTATCACAACCAGTAAACATTTAGCTCGTATTGAAGAGTTGCTCGCTACAGAAAGGGCGTAAATGTCCCAACTACTTCGTTTAATACGGTTTTATTTTACTCTAGGCTTGAGACACTGGAGATTCTGCTTTCGTTAAGTAATATTGACGTATAATCATTAGTTTGTCGACTCTGCGCAGACATCTCAGGTCTTTGCGATTGACTTTGAATTCCTCTCCCCCCAAAAGTGGAACAAGATAATAAGGACCATTATCCACATAAAAACATAAAATTATTTTACTCGTAAAAACAAAACCTTTCTCGTAAAAACTGAAAATTATTTTACTCGTAAAAACAAAACTTTTCTTGTAAAAACAGAAAATTATTTTACTCGTAAAAACAGGATTTTTTCTCTTATTAAAACAGAATTAACTTTACTCATAAAATCAAAACTTTTCTCATAAAAACAGAACTAACTTTGCTCATTAAAACAGAAACTGTTTTTTCAGGTGAACGCAATACGCTTCCGTATCTAACAGAAAGCAGGGCTTTATTCAGCAGTAAAAAGTAAAAACAACAGCTGACCTCAAAACTCAAAAAACTTTATCATAAATATACAACCCAATAAAAAAGAAATAAGTATGTAACTGTAATGTTTAACTTTTATTTTTCAGGGCAGATTGGTGTGGAGGAAGATCAGCTGCCCCAGCTGATCCGGTTTCTTCTCTGTGTTTTTATCTGCCCTGTTTTTGAAAAGATCCTTTCATAAAAAAACATCTCGCAGATGGGAGCAGCTCTCACCGTTCACTTGAAAGAAACGACTTTTCGTACCGACTCGTTCACAACCGACCCATCGCTACTGAGCCGTCTCTGTGTGGACAAGGCCTCAGACTGATACCAGCGTGTTCTTTATCTCAACTCACTTAGAGACTGGAGACCTCTGCAAAGACCTTGCCCCTATCTCGCAATGGTAAAGATATAGTACCCAGACCTGGACAAGGGTAAATGCTCTATTAGTTGATATGCAAAGCCCTTATTCACTATATTTCTAAAAGTATCAGCTATTGAATATTTCTACATATAGCTTTGCGTATTACCATTAAACTTATATTTTGATGTACTACTGCTAAGGTTAATAACGGCTCAACAGTTAATAGTAATAATAATACTAAATACTAAAATTGCACACATAATAGAGCTGCTACAAAGTTATCAGACTCAAGGCTGCAGATGTGAACCCCCGTGGCCCAGGCCGATGTGTGGGAGGTTCAGGAAGTCAAAGAAGATAACGCTCTGCTGAGATCGTCATACACAAATATAAAAACTAAGGACACTCCTCTCTCAGGGCTATCCTTTTCTGCAGAACCGTACCTCATTAAACCTTCTGATTTGACTACACTTCTGAATCATCGTCCTCTTTGATGCTTACACCAGAAAATGAACAATTCTTACACAGCTCACCTGCCTTTGCACACATTTGAACTTAAGTGACATCCCATAATAATCTAAAGGGTTTAACATGACGTGGGCCCACCCTTTGCATCTGAAAACAACCCCACACCATAATCCGTCATAACAGACCTTATTACTTTGGGAGAATTCAAATCTACTATAAAGGAGCGTGAAACAAATTCTATTGGTAAATGTAACTGTCTATTTTTGTTCTAATCTTTTATTGTAGATTTATATATCGTGTAATTCATGCTTGTGGATGACTGTTGTTTTGTATTGTACTGTTGTAACCATGTCGCTGCTGCCCTCTTGGCCAGGTCACTCTTGAAAAAGAGATTTTTAATCTCAATGAGTTTTTTTTTACCTGGTTGAATAAAGGAATAATAAAATCCACATTTAGTTATTTGAGTGGGTGAGCGAATACTTTTGGAAATATGGAGTATATGTATCTCACAATGGTAAAAAATGCACTAAAATGATAAAGTACCGTATTTTCCGCACTATAAGGCGCATCGGATTATAAGGCGCACCTTCAATTAATGGCCTATTTTAAAACTGTTTTCATATATAGGGCGCACCGCATTATAAGGCGCATCCACTAGATGGCGCTGCGCTAAAGGGAATGTCAATAAAACAGTCAGATAAGTCAGTCAGTCAAACTTTATTAATAGAATACAAACCAGCGTTCTTACAACTCCCTCGTTGAAAACAATGTATTTCCAACTCCATTTGTCACAGTTCAAAGCTACATGAACAGCGTTCGAGCGCTCAGTTTTCTGTCCCCTCAATGTCGCAACTCTTCTACTGAGATGGAGCAAAGGCCACGCCTCCTTGTTCTTTTGCGGCAGGATCCATAAACACGCCTATGGCACACATGAACAGCTGGGACTGGAATTCCCCTTTACCGTTTTTACCGCTGTCACTTCGGCGACGCCCCCTGAATACGGTAGCCATAATTAATCAACATTGATCCATATATAAGGCGCATCGGATTATAAGGCGCACTGTCGGTTTTTGAGAAAATTACAGGCTTTTAGGTGCGCCTTATAGTGTGGAAAATACGGTAGATCATTATCTGACTCCTAGTAACTGGAGTTAGTATCTTTTTGGCCTTTTCTCACAATGAACAGAGATAATAATTGAGTACAGCAGAATATGGGTCACATTGAAAAGGCATAAGGAGTATTTTATTATGAAAATCAAACAGCATCACATGTTTTTGGTGTTAAAGTTAATTACGACTCGTCTGATCTTGACACACAATGAAAACAAAGATCAAAAGCACAGACAGATCTTCCGACACATGCAACAGGAAGTGTTTTAACCAGCGCGTGATGCAGTCTTCAGACAGGACAGAGATCCAGAGAGAGGGGGGGGAGGCGGGGGGGGGGCCCGGGCACCCCACTGGTTTTAACGGGACGATTATGCAACATCTGGCTCTGATCCAGGCCCTGTGGCTGCCTTCAAAACCGCAGCGACGTGGCTTAGAGAGGCACAGGATGGACGAGACATCCCGGCGCACCTCACACCTACTGCACCCCTCCCATCACCCACCCACCCCACCCCCCGTCCCACAGCCATTCCTCCAGTTCACACACTTACAGTCTGTTTGTCTCACGGTGACAAAAACAGTCATCTTTCCTGCTTTTGTTTTATCAAGAGAATTAACACTGTGTTGATTCACCACCACAGTCTCGACACTTCACCACCGTATCTGATGTTTGAGTGTGACTGTGTGAATGTGTGATTGTGTGATTGTGTGAATGGTGGTGGTCAGAGAAGCCGCTGCCACAGTATGGCTGCCACATCTCTGTCAATCTGCCTTGCACTCAACTAACAACACTTACTTGAGTAAAATGAAAAAGTATCAATTGCAAAGTTAAATGTAAATTAATTTCAAAGATTTTTGGCTAAATCTACCACTACTACATTGTACTGCTGCTAATAACTACTACTATTACTACTAATACAACTATTACCACTCCTACTACTACATTGTACTGCTGCTGCTAATAACTACTATAATAACTACTATGGCTGCTAATACTAGTACTTGTGCAACTACTACCACTACTACTACTGCTACTAGTGCTGCTATTTACTACTACTGATACTACTAACATCTACTATGGCTAATACTGCTGCTACTACCACTACTGCTGCCACTACTACTACTACATTGTACTACTACTGCTTCTAATTGCTATGACTGTTAATACTACTACTAACACTACTACTTCTGCTACTACTAACAATGACCACAGCCAATACTACTGCTGCCACTACTACTGCATTGTACAATTACTACTTGTACTACTGCTGCTACTAACCATTACTACTACTACTACTACTTTTACTACTGCTGCTTCTACTCAAACCAGGTCAGCTGTGGTCAAAAAGGCTTGCCACCACTACTACTACTTATTATTATTATTATTATTATTATTATTATTATTATTATTATTATTATTATTATTAGAGCTAACCTTAAACTTCTAGCCTGAAATGATCCTGCAACTATCTCTGTCTTGTTAACTTTTACACTTTGCTTTGCTTTCTTCGTTTTGTTTTTTTCTGTACAGCTTCTCGTTGTCTATCCCACAAGAATTTTCTGCAGCCATTGATTCAATGTTGCCCTGCTTTGTAGACCTACAGCCAATGACAGGGCTGAAAGGGTTAGTGCGGTCGTGTGTACGGTGGTGGTCGGAGAGGCCGTAGGCGCAGAATGGCAGCCAAGTCTCTGTCAGTCTGCCCCAGGTCAGCTCTGGCTACAAAAGGATTAGGACGGAGGATTGAAAGACTTTAAAAGCATATTATCAGTCTATTAGTTTCCCAAGTTTCAGGCTAACACTGAGCAGCCTCATAACGTAAAGGCTTGATTAAAGATTCTTAAATTATTGGCGAAAGCTGGTTGAATATACAGTGAAGCCCAAAATTATTCATACCCCTGGCAAATTCTGACTTCAACTTACTTTCATTCAACCAATATGCCACTTTTTGTTCAATTGTAAAAAAAAAAAAAAAAAAGCTGAGAAATATTTTTTTCCACTTTCCATTTTTTTCTCTTGTACATTGTATTACCGTATTTTCCGCACTATAAGGCGCATCGGATTATAAGGCGCACCTTCAATAAATGGCCTATTTTAAAACTGTTTTCATATATTGGGCGCACCGCATTATAAGGCGCATGCACTAGATGGCGCTGCGCTAAAGGGAATGTCAATAAAACAGTCAGATAAGTCAGTCAGTCAAACTTTATTAATAGAATACAAACCAGCGTTCTTACAACTCCCTCGTTGAAAACTAGGGATGCACAGATACCACTTTTTTCAAACCGGTACGAGTACGAGTACTTCCATTTGAGTACGTACCGATACGAGTACTTATATAGGGGTAACTTTATAGTTTATACAGTCACACTACTGTATCTCATTCATCCCATACCGTGTCGCCTTTTTGCCGTCTATCCCCGCTCTGCGATGCTAAGTTATTTTTACAACAGAGTGGTTTGAACACAGCTAACCATGGCTAAAATTTGCTGAATATGGACATGTTATACCTCATTTTAAAGCTTAGAGTCTCCTCTATTCAGTCGCTAAAATAATTTTAAAGACAGATTGAGCATCTGCGCATCACCTGCAGAGATTCGCCATTACATACAGGAGCTAACACAATTAGCAACGGTACTTCTTATGTTTTATCAGACAACAACTGCTCCAGACTCCGCGCTTATATCATTTTCGGGACAACTAGGACAACAAAAGTATTTGGGATGTCTGGTTGAGCAGAATGTAGAGCCAGCTTTGCTTTTAAAACCTGTCACTTCGCCGACGCCCCCTGAATACGGTAGCCATAATTAACCAACATTGATCCATATATAAGGCACATCAGATTATAAGGCGCACTGTCGGTTTTTGAGAAAATTAAAGGCTTTTAGGTGCGCCTTATAGTGCGGAAAATAAGGTAATTTAAAAATTTAGCAACACAATTAGCAACGGTACTTCTTATGTTTTATCAGACAACAACTGCTTCAGACTCCGCGCTGGTATCATTTTCGGGACAACTAGGACAACAAAAGGACAACTGCTTAAGTTTTAGGACTCACGTATGATTTGGGATGTCTGGTTGAGCAGAATGTAGAGCCAGCTTTGCTTTTAAAACCTGTCACTTTGGCGACGCCCCCTGAATACAGTGGTCATAATTAACCAACATTGATCCATATATAAGGCGCATCGGATTATAAGGCGCACTGTCGGTTTTTGAGAAAATTAAAGGCTTTTAGGTGCACCTTAGAGTGCGGAAAATACGGTACTATTATCTTTTGGGAGAAGCCTGTGTCATTTCCGGTCCTAAAAAAACTTGCTGGTTGAATGAAAGTAACTTTAAGTCAGAATTTGCCAGGGGTATGAATAATTAACATTGTTTTAATGCATGAAATAGTGAAATCCCTTTGAAATATTTTGGTTGTAAGTAAGTTATGCTGTAGTTAAACAATTCAAGAAAAATAACTATCTTTTATTAGGTTTATCACAAGCATCAAAATTTGCATACTGTACATTAATAATAAATATAACTTCCTCTGCAAATGACATTTCTTATTCCTAATGCATTTGGTGTAAGAAATGACATGAAGTGACACATCTAAAGAGCGCACATTGGGTCAGCGAGCAGCCAAAGCCAGCTCATACTGCCCTGTTGACTTGTGGCTAAGTGAGCGTGTGAGGGAGAAGTCTAAATGTCAGACGGTAGGTTGGCCGGCCGCGCAAAAACAGCCGAGTGTTTCAGCGCTGACTCATGCCACCTTAAGCAAACAGCAGCACAGACCAGAGCCTTGTCCCCCCCCCCAACACACACACAAACACACAAACACACACAAATACACACCGACCCAACGCATTACTAACAAGTCAACATCTCACACAGCAGCCTCTGGACCTCTAACCCGCTCTGCTTCTCCGCTGGCCTACTGCAGATCCGAAAAAGCCAATGAAAACACAATTTATCAGGTCATCAGGATTTGACGGAGAACAGTGTAAACGCAGCTGTTCGAGTTCAAGAAACAAAAGATCATTGTTTGGGAAAGGGGAAGTGGCTTACTGTAAAAAGAAGTGTGTTATAGTGATTATAAAGGGTGGCAGAGTGGTTGTGGGTTCAATCCTGAGGCCACAAAAGAGCTGGAGTCTGCATCGTCATCGTCCAAAGACATGCACGTGTAGATGAAGTGGAGAACATAAACATCCCATAGTGGATGAATGTGAGTCTGTGTATTCCTCTGTGTCAGTCCTGAGACTATCTGGCAATTGTCCTGGTCGTACCCAAGATTTTAAGACCCAAAGTTGCTGGAATTGACCCATGACCTCTAACAGAAAAACACAGAAGAAGATAAATGCACAATTATTAGTAATCATGGTAAATGTACAATAATAGCAGTAGGACTTTTTTTGTTGCAATGTTGGAGTTTCCTCTTTTGTCTTCTAGCCACAGGGGGGTCAACAAGCCAGAGATCTCATTGTGCCAGTCCCAAGCCCGAAAAAATGCTGGGATAGACTGCAGCCAACCAGGACAACAGGCAACTGATCCAGATGTTTTTTATTTTCATGCAACTGTACCAAACTCTGACAGGAACTGGACTCAGAGATGAAAGAAGTAAAGCTCAGTTGGTAGAGACGTTTACCCACTAACACCAAGGTTGACGGTTTGATCCCTGTTACTGGCATGGCATACTGTTGTTGTGTCCTTGAGCAAGACACTTCACCCTCCTTGCCTATTGATGAAAGCGGCAGTGTGACTGTGTTTGGTGGTGATCGGAGAAGCCGTAGGCACAGATTGGCAGCCACGCTTCCATCCATCTGCCCCAGGACCTCAAACTGTAAAGCAACTGAGTGTGTGCTATGTAAGACTAATGCATTATTATTATTATTATTATTATTATTATTATTATTATTACTATTATCAGAGGTGTAGCACTAAATTCTGGGCCCTATGTATAAACCATCTTGTTGGGTTATTATTATTATTATTATTCAAGTAAAGGTATTCTTATTTTAAAATACTTTTACTCAAGTAAAGGTAAAAGTACTCCAGCCCAGTAAAATCTACTACTACAATTACTACTATTGTCCTCAAACTGGGCTCAAACCCAGGAGCTTCTGAGTGCAGGCCAGGGCTGCTATCCACTAAACCACCAAGGTTAGAAATACTAAAGGATTGTACTCAGAAAGAACATTTTCTTGAAAAAATATGCCAAAGTTCTTGTTAGGTTCAGGTTTCTTTAAGTATTATCTCTTGAGTACAGTGGCCCAGAAGTGCAAAACAAATTAACAAATGCCCAAAACAAATTTAAAAAATATCATAAAACAAATGAACAAAAGTCCAAACCAAATTTAAAAAACAAAAAAACAAATTAAAAAAAAATGTCCAAAACAAAATTAAAAAACATTAAAAAAATGTCCAAAACAAAATTAAAAATAACCAACAAAAAATAAAAAAAAATATCCAAATCAAAATTTAAAAAACAAAAAAACAAATAAAAAATATCCAAAATAAAATTTAAAAACAAAAACAAATAAAAAATGTCCAAAATAAAATAAAAAAACAAAAAACAAATTAAAAATATCTAAAACAAAATTTAAAAAAACAAAAAACATATTTAAAAATGTCCAAAACAAAATTTAAAAAAACTAATTAAAAAATGTCTAAAACAAATTTAAAAACAAAAAAACTAATTAAAAAATGTCCAAAACAAAATTTAAAAAACAAAAAACAAATTAAAAAATGTCCAAAACAAAAAAAAACATATTCAAAAATGTCCAAAAGAAAATTCAAAAACTAATTCAAAAATGTCCAAAACAAAATAAAAAGACACAATTTAGACAGCACAACAGATAATACACCCATGTGCAATATGAACCGTGAATTTAAAGCATGACATATTTACACACTTAAATCTATTTCATTAATTATCTTTATTGACTGAGGGATGAATGACTTTTTGTGTCTATGTCAACACAAAAGAGACTGCAGTAGCTCATACTCAGAGTTCATGAGAGGAGTCTGTTAAAATCTCGTGAGCTCGTACTGCGGAGTTACTTTTCACCTCTCCCTCTGCTTTTTTTTTAACTGTCGTGATGCTGTCCAAACCCAGCTACCGTGTTGTTAGCGTGTGGCTCAGTGTGAGACAATGGCCCGGAGCCGTGTGCGGGACAGCGGGCAGGAAATGAGTGTTTGTGTGGACGAGGCGCCTCTTCCTGTCCGCTCCCACAGGACAGGCCCACCCCCAGAACATGTGGCTTTTCATGGAGATCACCGTAACTCCAAACTTAAAGCTCTAAATTCAATGTTAGACCTATGCATATGATTCTACAATGTCTCCCTGATCAATTGAGTGCATTTCTAATATTATAATACTATAGTGTTAATGTCAGAGTTTGAGGAAGCCTCTAAACTCTAAAGTATTGCTACTACAGTACTACTTAAAAATAATAGTACTCAAGTAGAATTGTATGTACATGAGAATTGGTTTTCCCCTAGGGATGTCAGGATAAACCAGTTGTACTATTTTTCATGATTATAAATGTCACGGTACGTTAATCGTACAAATTTTTGAAGATAAAGTTTCTCTCCAGTCTTTGGTAAATGTTAAGAAGCACCTAAAGGCTAAACAAAGCTTAAAAGGAATAAAAAGTGCCAAAGACTGGGCCAGGCAGGTCTACAGTTGAGGAAAAAGTAAAAAAAAAAATACATATATCATTAAAAGTTTAATAAATAATGCTCAGTGTTTCCTTTTGTGGTGTCAATATTCATGATCGCAATAAAATTTGACATTGTGGTATCCCTATTCTCAGTTAACTTACCTGATTAACAAAAGGTTAAATAAAAAATAAAAATAAAAGTGAAAGTACGCAACAACTAAATTATTACTGCTTCTTCTTTTCCTTTCAGCTGTTCTCTCTCGGGTTGCCACAACAAATCCTCTGCCTCCATCAATGCCTGGTTCACGTGGCAAGATCTTAAAATTGTCAGAAGATTTTCAAAACCTGGGAGACCCCACACACGGCGATAAAAAAATCAAAGCTACCGCAGGTTTGGTCCTACAGTGTGTGGCAAAGACAACACACCACACACCAACAGATCCAGACCCAGGTCAGACGGGAAATCTCGCAAAACCTCACGAGATTAAACGTGACTTTCTGGTGCTCCATGACAGCTGTTTTGATTTTGGATTCCTCTCCGTGCTTCCGTCTCCTCGCTTTCTGATTGGCTACACGTCACATTCAGCAGGGTGCGAGCTCGTTTGTCCCTGGGACCACACACTGCGATATCGGGCCAAGACAATCCAACATGTGGAATATCCTCGAAGACCAGAGCACTCTTAACTCACCACACACAGCAGGAATATCTGATCAGATTATCTTTAGTGCCATTACGATAATCGGGGCATCCTTAAGATTGTTGGAATCGAGAATCGGGTCAAAAATCAGCAAAACCAGTGTGAACCAGACATTCCCCTATCTTCTGTATCTTCATCTTTAACACCAACTCAACCTTCTTCTTCTTCTAGGCCTTCAGCTCTAACCTCAGCATCCTTCTGCTCATAAATTCACTATCCCTCCTCTGCACATGTCCAAACCTTTTCACCCTCTCTGACTTTGTCTCTAAAAACACCTTTTCTTTCATTTTTGCTGAAACTCTTTTATCACACAACACACCTGAAACCTTTCTGCACCTCCTCCAACCTGCGGCGCATGGCTCTTTGTACTCAACAACTAAATTATTACAATTTAATTTAAACTACACTTTATCCAAATCCACTTTATTTGCATGGCACATTTTACAAATAAAACGATAAATGACAATAAATTACCGTATTTAGCTCCACTAGCCCCACTAAAATAATAAGAACCAGTAAAACCAAATAAAAATGCAATAAAATAAAAATGAATAAGTATAAAAACAAAACAATATAAAAGAAACAGGACCACGCAATTCACGCTGAGTTAAAATACAGAGAATAAAAGCAACTGCACTGGGACCCAAGGAGTTTAGGGGCCCCTGGGAGTGGGCCCTTGTCCGTCTATGGTCAAATCTTTACTTTAAAACTTTTAATGTTAAATTTAACCAAGTCAATATATAAATTATAATAAGGCCTCAGTATCATCTGTGAGCGAGTTTATCTTTGTAAATCAGTGTATTTTCTTATGATTGATACAAACACTACAACATTATTAAGATTTTAAAAAATAAACTCTGCAGACTGTAAAAACATCTGACTGACACATTTTATTAATTAGATGCATACACTTGAAGTACTGATGGCATTATACTACTAGGGCCTATTTTAAAAATCTGAGTTGCACAGTAAAAACACTACTTCTACCACTAGGACTACTACTACTACTACTACTACTACTACTATGCAGTACTAATGTGTCAACCCCTGCCTCAAACTCAGGACCTTCTGTTTGCAAAGTGAACAAACTCATTATAAATAAAAAAAAATACTTGAAAAGAGAAAAAAAAGTTATTTATTATTATTATTATTATTATTATTATTATTATTATTATTATTATTTGATTTTGTTGTGGTTGCATTGTTACAGTTGATATAAATGCAGCATTAGTCTGAGCCGAGCACTGTTGATGTTTGTTAAGTTCTTTCTTGTAAACGTAAACACACACAAAGATAGAAGTCCAGTTAGACGTCCTAATCTTAAACTTAACAAACTTAATCCCATAAGCCCTGTATATAAACTTACTGACTCAGGCCTGTAGCTCATAAAAGAGGGGAGGGGGCGGGGGTCACGGTCCGGGCAGCTGTGAGGCTCGGAGTAACAACCCAGAGTCTGTTTGGACGGTAACGCTCGTGTTTCCATGACAACCTCAGAGTCCTCGTTTCCTGTTGGAGCCGTCAGTTTTCGTGTGGCGCTGCCCCTGCAGAGAGAGACAGGATGAGGTTAAAACTGGACAAATTATGTTTATATGACAAACATGAAAAATATTAGCATTTGCTGTTTATGTAGCATTATGGGATTTATGGTTATAGCTACTTGTACAATACAGAGATCAAAGCAGTACATAAAAAAAGAGATTTTTATTTAATTTGTTGTTTGTTTGTTTGTTTTTTGGTATAGATTTGCTGTATAATGGTAGAAATACATTTTTTAAGTTAAATAAAAATAATAATAGTAAATAAGAAGAAGAATGGTAACACTTTAGTTTAAGGCCCACCTATTAACTAAGTAGTAACTAATTAGCATACTAGTTAGTGGTTAATTAGTTCTTAATTGGTAGTTATAAAGTATTTATTAATCCCTTATTCTACAGCTAATTAGCAACTAACTAACATTTTCTCCTTAATAAACTCATAATTACTGCTCATCAGCAGGGAGTAAGGACGTTGTTGGGCATAAGTTATGATCTTAATAAGATTTGTGGAGTATAAGCTTTATTGGGAAATAGTACTACAAAAATAGGTGGCCCAGAAGAAGAAGAAGAAGAAGAAAATACCGGTTAGAATTTGGACATTCACATTTTTATTTAGGTTTGAATCAAATCTCCAAAAGATGATTATCAAATGAGCCAAATAAAAATATTCTTTATTGCCAAAAATTATCAGAATATCATGGAAATGTCAATTGACCCTTTTCACGTGACGTCAGACAACTTCCGTTTTGAGACGATGGGATGTATCTTCAGTTCTGGTGCTGCGCTTCTCCCATAAGAAATTCACCCAGACTTTTTTCAAATTGCCGTTTACAAGTTTACACAATATACAGCGATTTTCAAATGAATATTTACCCACAAAACGTTCAAAACTTGCGAAAGGATATTAATTCTTCAACAAAGGATACTTGGATTATGAAGTGAGTGCTTTGTTATGTAGCTAGATAGCGTTAGCAACATGGCTAAGTGATAGAGCTGCGCTATAAAACAGTGTTAGATCATGTCATGAACTGAGTTTATCTGAATATTTGACAATCTGCTTATCAGGAAACACCACTGGATAGTACTACAGTATATTTTCATTTAGTAAAGCTCTGTGCTTGAACACTGACTCTGCTGTAGTGATCAGTCTGTGACAAAATAATAGACTTTTCACATCTACTGCCAAAACTACAATGGTTTGTGTTTACTTTAATATTTACTTTAATTCATCAGCAAATCTCTGTACATCATGTAGCCTTATATTTGGCAAATTTTTAAGACTCCGAGTAAATTCCACACTGGCGAGCAGCAGCACTGGAAATGAAGATACATCCCATCGTCTCAAAACGGAAGTTGTCTGACGTCATCGTGAAAAGGGCCTATTAACTGAATGTAACTGCTCGTTTCTTCACTGTTTTGGTTTAATTTTTCGACAGAGCTCCCCCTACATTCAGGAGTAAAGCACTACACTTCCATAAATACTCAGGAGTCCAGTTGACCTCTGTGTAACCCTAACCCTCCTTTCTCCTCCTCGTAAGGTTTCCTCTGACTTTTGGCGAGACCCGAGACTTCAGGGACAGTGGATTGGTTCACCCATTCTTGCAAGGCTGGTTTTTCCACTAAGGTGCACCAGGGCGAGGTGCAGGGCGCTTTATTCCCCCTGAGACAAATCCTTAAGCCATCACACTGACCCCGAAACTGTTTAAATAAGATCTTTTCTTTTTTCATATAGATTTGATAAATAAATTCAGAAGATACAGAGTGACATATTTTAAGCTTTCGTATTTTTGTGATAAATGTCTTACAGTCACAGAAAATCCCAAAATTCTCATCTCATATATTTTTAAATTATCACATAATCATCGTTAAAATGAATACATGCTTGCCGTGCACCAGTAAGAATGATCCATCTTTCTCATGTAGTCCTTTATTATTTAGTTTTAATGTTTTTTTGTGATTTTTCTATATGGCATATTAATCTTCTTTCTGTTCCCCTTTTTTCTGGCAGGTTTTGTTCCACTTTATAACAGACAATAAAAAGAGAAGAAGTGTCTCATAAGTGCTTCATAGCTCCAGGTGGATACAGAGGAGGGTGGGGTGTGAATTCGGGTGAACACACTGTCCTTACACAGAGATCTGAGACTGAAGTGTGCTGATTAAAGAGATCTCACTAATCTTCCAACCACTGTCACATAATCTCACGCAACAGAGAAACTCACAGAGCAGTAACACGCCCAGGTCGATGCAGCACACTTCAACACACATCACTTTTTTTCTCTCCATAATATGTTGGGGCAAATTAAAGTATGAAGAGCCACCTATAGGTCCTACACTGACCATTCTTCATGGTTATTATTGATTATATATCATTGTTATACATTGGGGCAGTGGTTCTCAACCTTTTTTTGTGCCGTGTACCCCCTGGGCTCTTAGTCACACCACAAGTACCCCCTCCATGCATGTGTGATAATTTTTCAAAAAGTGGTCATAGAGAACATCTTTGTTGATCAGTACAAAGACATTTGATAATTTCTTTATTGTAAATGATCATTTTCCTGCATGTTTTGCTAAAAAAAAAAAAAAAATTAAAATTGCTATTAAATAAATAAACTATCTTTAACCTTTTATGACACTCTCGCCTCACAGCAAGAAGGTCCCAGGTTCAATTCCCGGACCATCTGGGGCCTTTCTGTGTGGAGTTTGTATGTTTTCTGTGTCTGGGTGAGAGAATGCAGAGAATGAATTTACCTTCGGGGACAATAAAGTTTACCTTACCTTATTTTCCTTTACAGTCCATGTTCAAAATGAAAAAAACAAATCTTAAACTCAATAAATTTGATACACACACAAAAAAATCATCATAATTTGACTCTATTTAAAACAAGATATTAAACCTAAAAAATATGTAACAAAAATATTCAAAAATAATTTTTCAGTGAGACACTTGAGCTTGTTTGTTTTTCATAAGTTTCAATAATTTATTAATATAAAAAGATCGCAATTTTGTTTTTTTTTTATCAAATAATGAAATGATTCCACACAAAGTGCTCGCGTACCCCTAGGGGTCCCTGTACCCCTGGTTGGAAAACACTGCATTAGGGGCCCCCATAGTGCAGTGGTTCGTCTGTCGTTTGTGGTCCAGAAAGTTCATGGGTTGGATTCCCCACTGGGCTCCCCAAAATTTCACACAGCACAGCACAGCATGTGGCTGGATCCAGGCCTGTCAACAGGAAGGGGGGGCAAAGGGGTCTGTACTGTCCCGGGCTTCATGGTCAGAGGGCCCATTATAATATGTTTTATTACAATGGGCCCATGTAAAGCTTTCTTGTCCCGGGCCCCAGCGAACCTGTCACCGGACCTGGCATGGATGCACTGGGAAGAACTTTTGATGTGAAAACCTTTAGGGACAACACCTGAAGATACACATCCAACCCTCTGTCATAGTGAAGAGCGGGCTTCAGTTCCCTGATGGGGAGTCAAAAACTCCAGCCAGGGCCCAAGCTTGGAGAGGCGACTGGTGCAAAGATGAGGTTTGACCCTGAAACTAAAAATCATCTATGTCCTTTCTTACATTTTTTTTTTTATTCTACAAGTTCCAAAGCAGATTGTGTTTCGCTATGATAGACTAGAAAAAAAAAGAGAAGAAGTGTCTCATAAGTGCTTCATACCTCCACATGAACACAGAGGAGGGTGCACTGTGACTCTGGTGAAGAATTTAACAGATGAACACTGTCCATTTCGTGAGCTCTGGGACAGAAGTGTGCCTCATGTACCGAGGGCCTGCTGTGATTAGAGATATCTCACTAATCTTTTAACCGAGACACAGAGTGAACATCCGAACTTCTAACCTGATGATTCATTGGCACAAGTCCATTATCACCACACAGATCCCTCCACTGGACGCCGCAGACATCTCGGGGTCCTATCTGTGTCCCTGGCAGGTGGGAATGAGGCTGTTCGCGGACGGGACGTTCCTCTGGTAGATATCGTGGTGTGGTAGGAGATAGAGCCGGAGCTGGTAATGATGTTCACTCACACGCTGATTCCTGCTGGTAATGGTGACATGAAGACGAAGTGGAGACTATAGTCATCTGACCTGCCCTGTATAGTCATCCAGCTCTGAAACTGGACACTTTTTGGGCTAAAATAGCAGGCCTTTTAACACTATTAGCAGGGTTATGGTGTCACAAAATGTTTTAAATATCTTCAGAAGTCACAAACTCTGGTTACAGCAAAAACGTGATGGACAAAACAGACTTTTTATCATGTGATGTTATGGTATAGTTGTATATTGTGTGTATCAATAGGAACAGCAACGCTTTCTATCTGCAGCTATAAACCAGGGATCTATCATTACACTGCAAAAAATCAATATCTAGCATTAGTTAAACTGACTTGAATTCAGATTATTAACCTTGATTTGAGTATTTTTTTTACTAGATTAGATTTATTTACTTTGTAGGCTAGATGATTTGGCTTGATTCAAATTATTTCTGTCTTAATTTTACGCCATGTTTACTTATTTCAAGCAAAATTATCTGCCAATGGGGTTAGTGGAATTTTCTTCACTCAAATCAAGGTTAATAATCTGAATTCAAGTAATGCTAGATATTGATTTTTTGCAGTGCATTCATAGTTTTCAGTCACTTGACTATTGTGTTCCACTGGAGGGTAAAACAAACACGCACAGGGCAGCAGGCATGAGAAGACGCAGTCAATAAAGTATTTAAATGACAACTCAGGACAAAATACGATATGGACTAAAACTACAAAACATTTAACAATTTCCAGTGGCAGTGGGTCATTGGTTTTTATTGATGCTGTGACAGAAGACAGAAGCAGCCAGAGGAATTCTGAAGTGTAGAGGGAGAAACTTTCTGCTCAGATTCAGCCAAAAGCCAGGGCGACGCTTCACAGCACAGATGGACACTGACCCAAAACAAACTGCAAAAACAACCTAGCAGTTTTTTTTTAAGGCAAATAAGTGAAATATTCTGCAATGGCCAAGTCACTCACCAGATCTCAGCCCAATCGAGCATGAATGTCACTTGTGTAAGACAAAAGTTAAGACAGAGAGACCCACAAGCAAGCAACAACTGAAGAGCGCTGCAGTAAAGGCCTGGCAAAGCATCATAAAGAAAGAAACCCAGTGTTTGGTGAAGTCCATGGGCTCCAGACAACAGGCAGTCATCATCTCTAAAGGATTTTCAACATCAAGTAATCAAAATGAGCATTTTATTTATGGTAATGTTCATCTGTCCAATTACTTTTGAGCTCTGGAAAAGAGGCAGCTACACATTAAAGAGCTTTATTTCCTAAACTCCTTCTCTGATTTGGATGTGAATACTCTCAAATTACAGCTGAGAGTTTTTAAGCACATATTAAGTATAGAACTGTATTGTTAATATGTTTTGGTTATTAGCTAAAATAACAAAACTTGTGTCAGTGTCCAAATACTTATGGACCTAACTGTATGAACCAGTTATGTTCACTCTGGTTTGTTTTCTCAGAAAGTCAAGTTCATTTGTGACGGTGCTATCAAACCCTGGTGTGGACCTGGTTCGATTGCATATGAACCAGAGCAGAAAACAGAGACTGATGTAGCCACTAACATGATTTTAATGTGTATTTTTTGTGTTTTATGTGTAGGAAGATTATATAAACTTTGATTCTTGAAATATGTCACACTTCAGTAGAGCTACACATTTCCTCTCATACAGCTATAGTGCTGCGAGTCTGAGCAGCCAACTTCTGGGAACTATTCTTGCGGGCTATTTGTGGAAAAAAATGTCTGATTGGAGTCAATGGAGACTTCTCAACTCTCTCTCTCTCAAGGGCTCGGAGCTGAATCATGGGGTTCAGATCAGGTCAGCTGTACATGAAGCAACCAACCCACGAGCCAAAAGCAGGATGTGAACCAAAAATGAGGGCACAGCCTGACAGATATGGGGTAAAAAAGTGTCTCACTTGGTTATAAAATAAGTTTAAAATATGTTTTTATTAAGGTAAGTTCAGTCTTTCCAGGATTTTGCGATGTTGCGAACACAACTATTAACGCAAAATCAAGCAAACACCGCAAATTCAGCGCGACCCTGCAACTTTGGCCAATTATCACTGAGAATTTCCTTTAAAACTTCATTTTGCTGCACTTACTGCTGTCTGTATGCCGTCCCCTGTTCTGAGCAGAGCAGCTCCTCTCTCTCAGCAGCAGCACCGGTAATGCAGCCGGAGGTCGGGTTGAGCCACAGACAAAGCGGCGCGGAGGTGCGATGCAGAGGTGTGGCGCACTCAGAAACAGAGCAGCACAGAGGAGCAGCACGGAGGAGCAGCACGGAGGGCGTACTCTCAGAGCGACATGGAGGAGCAGCGTGGAACTATTGAAGGTGAAGATGAGTGGAACAGAATCAGCGGCAGTGTAATAGCCACACACACAAAAAATAGCCTAATAACACAGCAATATATAACACAGGAAAAGTAGGTACGCTTGGCCTGTTCAAATACAGGTATTTTTAATTAGATTATTACCACCTCACATATGTTTCAAAACAGATTTGGTTAGTTTTTATAATTCTGGTTAATATTTTTAAGAAAAAGCTCAAGTAACTGTATTTTTATCACCTCTGGTATTTTTTACCTCTGAATTATAGACAAAAAAATAGCAACTTTTAGCTCTACTTTTAAGAAAATTCCCCACAATCACAAAAATTGCCCGCGAAATCCTGGAGGGACTGCAAGTTCCTATAAATATCGTCAATAACATAAGATTTTAAACCAGAGTCCACAATTCATCATCCACAGTTGTATTCAGTCACTCTTCTAAACCTAATACTCCATTAAATTCATGAAAGTCTGCCGTACCTGAAGAGGCAGACTTTTGACTAACCCTACTCAGTTTTTATGACAGAGCTAAAAGTGAACTAGACCAATAAAATCACTTTATAATTGTAATTTAATACCTTTACCTTGAGTTTGGTCAAATGCTTTGCTCCTGTTCTGCTTGATGGTAACAAGATTGAGGCTCTGAGTCCCTTTTTTTTTTTTTTTTTTGCAGAAGCCAAGCAGGAAATGGCGGCTTGAAATCCTGCAAATCTGCTGAAATAGATCTCAGCCTTTGTCAGAACAATTAACTGGACTGTGTGTTGTATTGTGCATGGACATCTGCTTTTGTTTCACTGTCGGATTTGAGGTTGAGCTGAATTTCTGCCTTTGAAAATAGCACAGGGACGACTTCCAGTAACTGCACAAGACGTCTGGAGAGTATAAGTTAGAGCCATAGCACTTCAGATTGTTTTGTTGTTGTCAAAAACATAACCAACAATAACATAGCTTCCCTTCCTGCTTTTTTGTATTGAATGAAATTAAATCAATCATAATAATGCATTGGATTTCTATAGCATCTTTATGAAGTTTTAAGTGCGGCTTTTTTCTTATAAACCATTCTAATGCAGCCACAGGGAGTCACAAGCACAGCCCTTTGTGCCAGTCCTAAGCCTGGATAAATCAAAAATGTTGCATTTGAAAGGAGATCTATTAAAAAACCCATCAAAATCAGGACGGCACACTACAGGAGGCAGAGGATTTGCTGCCTCGAATTCACCTGCAGGCCATTTTTAATTGTATCTGTTTGTTTGTTTGTTTGTTTGTTTGTTTGTTTGTTTGTTTGTTTGTTTAAGAAAGGGGACAATGCATGATATTGGCTTTTCAGCTTCCTTCTCAGTCGGCCCAAACTGCCAATGGTGGTGCTTTTTACTGCAGGTTAAAAGGCTTAGGACAGTTTTTAGTTAGTGGTCCCAAAAATATATAAATAAAAATAAAAACTTAGTCATACTTTGTGGTGGTCCTAGTGTTGTAGTCAATACTGTAGTAACCAAGACCAAACCCTGTGAACTAACACTAAATAAAGGGGAAAAGTAAATTAAAAAGTGGTTCAAAAACGTAATGCAACAGACTAAAAACAGAGACTGGTCCTGTTCCTGGTTTTTCTAATGCAAAAAACTCATTTACTCCAGAATTATGAAGAATAGCATTTTCTCATGTTTCATACATAAAACCTCTGAGACCGCTACATCTGAGTAAAACTGGATTTGATCCCAGGACCAAGACAGAGTAAAGCTGCAGCCAAGACCAGGACTGTAAAAAAAAAAAAAAGATCTCAAGACCAAGACCGGTCTCGGAGGCTACAGTGGTGGTCCAAAGCCTGGATACAGCAAATGTGAACGATTCAGTTTGGAGACCACTGAAAGAAAGAGAAGCAACCAAATGGAACTTGCTTTTATGGTGAGGCACCTGTATGGCCCTCTTCAGTTTAGATTTTTTTGTACGTGGCCCTTAGTGAAAAAAGTTTGGACACCTCTGCTGTAAGGGAAAAGCTTATAGACTTCTTATTATACTGCAGTACTTTTACCTGTACCTTACATTTAATGAGAGACCAGGCACTGAAACTTAATGAAGCAGAAATGACCACAAAGTCTGTTATGTTGTAATGTTATGTTGCCTTTAAATATCAGAGCATTTACGTCAACATTAGCGGAAGTGTTAAAAAAAAAAAAACACTTTCTCCCCCACACATTTCTAATCCTGGATCTCCATTTGTGCATAAGTTCACTCTGACAGAACCTCAACACCAGCGGCACCCACAGAAGAAAAAGGCAAATTAAGCGGCTTTACCACAACACTGAGAGGCCATTAGAGCGGAAACGTCTCCTCTCCTACCTCCTTCCCTACTTTCCTCACTCCACCACTGCAAAGGTTAACTGTGAGAGGCTCTCGGAGACACTCCAGCCGACACACAAGTGATATTTCCTTTAATTGGCTTCTCCGCTCCCCTCTCTCCTTATTCCTCTGGTCAGATGTGTGCGCGCTCATGTGACACGGAGGCAGTCGGGCTGAACTGAGGACCAAACGCGCCGCGACGGAGGTGTGTGCGTGTTAAATATCTCTCTATCCGAACAGTCGGCCCGTCGTTAGTGCTATACAGGGATGTACTGGCGGTAATTGAGCTATCTGAACTCTTCTGTGGAGCTCTTGACACCGCAGCCTTCCTCCTTCCACTGTCACATGGAAAATTCATAGCCAGAGCAGTGACAGGTGAAGACTATTACCAGCCATAGGATCACAGTAATAGGAATCATCTGTGAGGACCTTAAGACGTCATCTAGAGGCATTATTATCAAAGAGTTTAATAGATGGGAATGCGGGGAGATTTGGCCAATCACGTACTTGCATAAAAGAAGTAAACATTAAAGCAGAACTATACATTATCTGTTACCGAACGTAGCGTTTCCAAACCCCCCACTCACCAACAACAGTATAGCCACATTTCTGCTGCATTTATTTTATCAAAAAATGTAAAACTCAATCAGTTTGCCACCTTAAAATACTGATATGACTTTAGAAACTTCAGAGTTCAGCTTTAGACCAGTGTGAAATAGCACTGCTAATCTCCGCCTCCTTAAACATCACTGCTTGCGTCTTGCATTGTCATTTTTCTTTTATCTGTTTTACTTTGCTTTCCTTTTTCCAATATATGTTTGTCTTTTTAGCACCGTTTCTCTATTCCTGTTATAGCACTGGTTACATCTTCTTACACTGAGAATAAGACTTCAAAAAGAAAGTATAGAAAAAAAAAACTGTGGATAAACACTGCAGACGCATTCACAAAAGTTATAAAAAGGATTTATTAGTGGGAGTGTATGGTCTAACACTGAGCTCAAAGCTAGAAGTTTTAAGGTCCCCTATTCTGATAAGTCTACTTTATTTGGCTTTTCACCATGTTATAATGATAAGGAAGCAATCAGCTCATTTATCTGTTAGCCTCATGTTTCTTATACATGGCAAATTTTTAATAAAAATACTTGAATTCAGATCATCAATCTTGATTTGAGCAATTTTCACTAGACTAGATTTACTGGGTAACTTATTACTAGATTATTTGCCTTGTTTCAATGTATTTTGCTTGAAATAAGTAAAAAATAGTTTGAAACAGGGAAAAATACTTTGAAACAAGGCAAATAATCTAGTAATACGTTACCTATAATCTAACCTAGTTATTATTGCTCAAATCAAGATTAATATTCTGAATTCAAGTAATTTTATCTAATGTAGATATTGACTTTTTTGCAGTGTAGTCATGCTAAGTAGCCATTTTATGCTCTTTTCAGTCTCCACTGTTGCCAGCAGGGGGCAACAGACACCTAATTCAAGCATTCTCTGCAAAGACAAAGTAATAGCTGCCCAAAAGATGTTTTTCCTTACACATTCAATATTTTAGGTGATAAAATGAGAAATACTAAAGGAAAGGTGCCCAAAACTGTTTAAAAAATCCTGAAAAAGGCCCAATACAGGACCTAAGATGAGTTATAAACTTAATTAGCGTTGGTTTGTTAGTTGGATGGTTTATCTCTCAGCAAAATAACTGAAAAAGTACACCCTCTGGATTCAGCAAGTTTTAAAAGATTCTGTACCAAAGAAACTAACTCCAGCCGCAAGTCAGTAAAGGTATTTAATTATCTTTTTTATAGATTATTTACTACTGTAATATATAGAGGGCTTTGTGGCTCAATGGGTTGTAGCGTTTACCCCTAAACTACAAGATCCCAGTTTAGATCCAAGTCTGGGCACTATATCTTTAGCATTGCGGGATAGGGACAATGCTAAGGCCGATGTCTCCAAGTATTTCTAGTTTTTAATGCCATGTACAAGCATTTTGCAGTGGATAATTGGCCCAGTTTTGTCGAATAAAATAATATTAATAGCTAAAAATGTGTCCATTCTTTTAGCGTGAAAGACAAATAAATATGTAAAGAAGATAATATGTAGAATATATTTTTGTAGGTCCTGTGTGATTTAATTCTGGACATTTCTACATTTTCCAGCGGGAGTGCAGAAGGCTGGAGGCTGGAGCGTGTCGTGGGGAGGGTCTGCGCAGGGAACCCCTTTAATTGCAATCACTGTGGCAGCTCTGCAGGGATCTACATGGCACACATACAATTAGAGGAGCGGGGGACATACTATAGGGTCCACTGTCTCCCTCTGTGTGTGTGTGTGTGTGTCCTGCAGTGACAGACAGACCGCCGCAGTGTCCCGGCCCTGCAGTTGTCTATGGGACGTCTGTCTGCCTGAGTGCGTGTTGATTTGAGCAGTATAGTGTTTGTATATGTGTTTCTGGGGGTTAATTGAGACACAGCGCTCATCTCTGGCCTGATGAGGGTCAGAGCACAGCGCCACATCTGCATAGCATTAATCTAACCCCAATTTATGCTGCCACACACTGTCAGTCCCACCCCACCTCCAGGACACCCCCCTCTCCCTACCCGCGACACGTAACCGCGACACACGAAGCGCGCACGAAAGCTATTAATTTAGCCCTAATTTGTGTTTGCTACAGCTAGCACAACAGCAGCAGTGAGTGGGCAGTTTTGCAGTCGGTCAGGATCTAGAGGTCGTTCTCTGTAGATGTGATTTCTAAAACACTGTATGTGCATTTGACCAAAAACAAAAACAAAAAAATTGTTTTGGAAAATTGTCAGTGTGGAGCGTGAAGAAGCGTCACTGAAATTAAAAAGCATTTACTCTAAACCAGAGTCGTGGCCCTCTTAAATTTCTGAAAATCCCTCGCAGACCCCCAACGATAAAACTTCCCTCTGTTCAAAAGACTCTGCCATGTTTTTTTTTCCATGTCTTTTTAATAAAAACATTAGAAAAACACTGATTATTGACTAAAAGTTGTTTTAAAGTATTATTTTCAAACAAGTACTGTAATTAATTTCAAATGTATATTTATGTACTTAATGTTTTAAGCACTTTTTATTTATTTATTTATTGACTTTTTATTTTTTTGTATATTTTATTTGTTTTTATGAACCAAAACCATGTGTCTGAAATAATAATGATAAAAATAAATAGATAAATTCAAATTGAAATTGAAAAATATAGACAGCCTCTGGCAGGCCCCCCCCCCTGTAGTACCTTCACGGACCCCCAGGGGGCCCCAGACCCCACTTTGGGAATCACTGCTCTAAACTATAGTCCATTGGTCTGATTTTTAGAGACCCACTCTAGAATCCCCACTCTGCTTTATCTCATAGTTAGCCTGGCCCAAAAGCAGGAAAGTCTGGTTCCTCAGTCACAGAGAACCAGTTTCCACTCAGTTTATTTGGATCTGGCCAATCACAGCCGTTTATCTGCAGCGTGTCTTACAAATGATCAAAAATATCTTATACAGAGTGAAGTTTTTAACTTCTCTGAACTGATTAACAACATTTAGTGCTTTCCTTCATCACCTGTTGATTCTGCTGAAGTCTGTGTTGTTGTTCTGTCATCTGTGTGTGCTTTTTCTTCGTCATGTTTCCATTTTAACAACAGTAAAGTCCTGTTGACATCTGACGTAACGACCACATTCAGACAAACCCACTGTTTCCACAAATCTGTGCACAACTGGCTTCTGCTCTTGTCCCTGTTCAGAAGCAAGTACAGAGCTTCGTGTGTCGTGTTCATGGCACACAAAAACTATTGAAACCAAACAGTTTTAGAAGTAATCAGGGATAACAAATTTGATTGACAAGAGAAGAAGACACGCACATCCACAAAAAACCTTACGATTGTGTGCTGGATCAAGACAGGTATATCCAAAAAAGTTATAAAAAGTAGGATCTGCACAACAATGCTTTTTAGCTCCAACTTTTATTTTTCACCACGAGTGACGTTTCCTCAGACATGAAATGAGCATTAGAGACACACACCTGATTTATCAGATTATGTGGTCACCTGATTAATGTCATGTGATACATTTTTTACAAAATTACAATCACGGTGCTGGAAATATAATGAAGAGCTATTTAGCAGAGAACATTATAAAAGTGGAGAATTGTAATTACAAGACAACATAACTGGACTGTTATAGTAAAATGTTGCCAAAAAAAAAAAAAAAAAACAGACAGGATCATCAGGTGTGAACCGTCATGACAGCAATATTAAGGAAAATTATTTTTATAATAGGTACAAGTTTAAGAGTTTTTCCTTACCGAGAAGGAGGGTCTAAGGACAGGAGTGTCCTGAGTCTGTTTAGTTTAGTGTAGTTATTGTTTGTGCTGATTGTGTGTTTATGTTTGATCAACTGTTTGTGAAGCCCTTTGAGGCGACTTTTGTTGTTTTGTTGTTTTGTTGTTTTGATACTGGGCTATACAAATAAACCTGAATTGAATTGAATTAAGACAAGTCCACAGAAATATAAAGGTGTCCCTGCTGACCTCAAAAGTGATGAAACATTCTGAAAAAAAATCAGTATCCACAGGTTTATACAAAAAATAAAAAAGTAGAAAAACAACGATATTAAAATGTTATAACATGGTTATTTCACAAACTGTTAGCGTGAGTGGAGTCACCTGGGCTCTTCTATTTAAAGTGCAGAGTCCGGTACAGTAAGGCGGCCCTCTGGTGTTGGTATTCTCCCTGTGCTCTCTCTCTCTCTCTCTCTCTGTGTGTGTGTGGCTGGCCCCTCCGACTGGGCCACATGTTAGCTAATTAACACCAGTGTTAACGACGCTCTTCTGCTAATTAAATAATCAAATAATTCATTCATTAAAGCCCGGGCTGTGATCTCTGGCACGCAGCCCGAGAGGAGAACCGCGTAGAAAAAGGGACTATAGCCTACACAATGACGCTCGGGGAAAAAACGTTTTTGAAGACAAGAATGGCACCTGTCAGCAGCACATTTACATTTATTCACTCAGACAAACGCTGAGTGGAGAAAACGGCTTTTTCCTATTGTGAAGTCATCAAAAGCATGAGAGAGGTAGCTGGAGAGAGCTTTCCCCCCGACTTTAAAACGCTGCTATAACTTCAAACCCAAAATGCACACACGGCTCCTTTATATTTATATGTTTCATTATCTACTGGAGCAAAAGGCAATTAAACCAGAGCTAAACGTACTGGAAGAATAACTGTGTGTTTTTAGAGGCTGAGTGAGACAGAACAGAGTGGGATGGCCTCATTACTGGGGGCTTGAATTAAAGAGACAGTACCGATTTTTGTTTTAATTTAGGGAAAAATGTTTAATCACCTAATAAAATATGGTAATAAGAATGATCTTTAAGAAAACAACACATTATCAAAACGTTGTTATTTAGTAGACACTTTTTAGCATCTGTAAACTATTGGTCACAGCATGTGTGTAATGTCAGCGCCTGGGGAGAGAACATTAGCAAGTAGCTTAATATTTAGCTATTTTACTGATTGGATCAAAAAGTGTTACTTATATTTGTGAAAGTTTTTCTTCTTTCAGTGGTAAAGTAGGTAGCACAATGCAGATTTTGGGTGTATTGTAGCGGCCAACCAGTTAGCATGTGTGTAATGTCAGCGCCTGGGTAGAGAACATTAGCAAGTAGCTTAATATTTAGCTATTTTACTGATTGGAGCAAAAAGTGTTACTTTTATTCATGAAAGTTTTTCTTCTTTCAGTGGTAAAGTAGGTAGCACAATGCAGATTTTGGGTGTATTGTAGCGGCCAACCAGTTAGCATGTGTGTAATGTCAGCGCCTGGGTAGAGAACATTAGCAAGTAGCTTAATATTTAGCTATTTTACTGATTGGAGCAAAAAGTGTTACTTTTATTTGTGAAAGTTTTTCTTCTTTCAGTGGTAAAGTAGGTAGCACAATGCAGATTTTGGGTGTATTGTAGCGGCCAACCAGTTAGCATGTGTGTAATGTCAGCGCCTGGGTAGAGAACATTAGCAAGTAGCTTAATATTTAGCTATTTTACTGATTGGAGCAAAAAGTGTTACTTTTATTTGTGAAAGTTTTTCTTCTTTCAGTGGTAAAGTAGGTAGCACAATGCAGATTTTGGGTGTATTGTAGCGGCCAACCAGTTAGCATGTGTGTAATGTCAGCGCCTGGGGAGAGAACGTTAGCAAGTAGCTTAATATTTAGCTATTTTACTGATTGGAGCAAAAAGTGTTACTTTTATTTATGAAAGTTTTTCTTCTTTCAGTGGTAAAGTAGGTAGCACAATGCAGATTTTGGGTGTATTGTAGCGGCCAACCAGTTAGCATGTGTGTAATGTCAGCGCCTGGGGAGAGAACGTTAGCAAGTAGCTTAATATTTAGCTATTTTACTGATTGGAGCAAAAAGTGTTACTTTTATTTGTGAAAGTTTTTCTTCTTTCAGTGGTAAAGTAGGTAGCACAATGCAGATTTTGGGTGTATTGTAGCGGCCAACCAGTTAGCATGTGTGTAATGTCAGCGCCTGGGTAGAGAACATTAGCAAGTAGCTTAATATTTAGCTATTTTACTGATTGGAGCAAAAAGTGTTACTTTTATTTGTGAAAGTTTTTCTTCTTTCAGTGGTAAAGTAGGTAGCACAATGCAGATTTTGGGTGTATTGTAGCGGCCAACCAGTTAGCATGTGTGTAATGTCAGCGCCTGGGTAGAGAACATTAGCAAGTAGCCTAATATTTAGCTATTTTACTGATTGGAGCAAAAAGTGTTACTTTTATTTGTGAAAGTTTTTCTTCTTTCAGTGGTAAAGTAGGTAGCACAATGCAGATTTTGGGTGTATAGTAGTGGCAGTAATGGTACGCTGCCAACCAGTTAACATGTGTAACATCAGCGCCTGGGTAGAGGACATTAGCAAGTAGCTAGATATTTAGCCATTGTATTGACAGCAGCGTTTTTGGACTTTCTGAGTATATTTTTTATGCTTTGGCTACATCTCGTAAGGAAAACTAAATTAAATCTGTAAATGAATATTGGGTGTAGAGTAGAAGTTTACATGCATACAGAAGGAGTAATAGCATTTACAGTACTAGTAAAAGTAGTAGCCTTAGTAGTTTTTATAGAAGGAGCAGTAGCAATAGTGGTACTGTAGTAGCAGAAGAATGAGAAAATTATTTTGCACTTCCATATTAGTATATAGGACACTCTTATTGGTTGATCTACACAAAATGAGAAAGGAGAATCAAAGAGAAAAGGTTAAGTATTGCCAATGCATTCACATTCACACAGTTGTTTAATAATCAGAAGAAGAAGAAGAAGAAAAAGAAATGTTGCTCTTTACAAGACTCTCAGGCTTCTCAAAGTGCTTTTACATGAGTCCATTATTCATTCACTTCTCAGTCTGGTGGTCGTACCCACACCTGCCCTGGGACAGACTGACAGAGATCGGGTCCCCTCTGACCTCCCCCAAACACACAATAATGGTCAGTGGTCACATTTATACAGCCCTTTCTACCTCCAAAGTGTTTTACATGAGGAACCATTCAGCTCTTCACTCTTACAGGCACTCACACATTCATCCAAGGTGGGTTAAGTGCCTTGCCCATGGACACAGAGACATGGTGGGAGCAGGGTTTGAACCGCCAACCTTCTGATTAATGGGCAAGCGGCTTTGACAATCGCACAAACACATTCACATAGGTAAGGTGGGTAAAGGACACAACAACTATGAACTGGGAAGAGCAGGAGTTGAACCGCCAACCTTTGGTTATCGGATGACCAGTCCAACTCCAGAGCCACTGTCGCCCCCTGCAGGATTAGCAGTAGTATTTGCAGTAGCTGTAGTAGTATAGCAGCTAATAAGAAACAGTTTGGCGAATTCTGAACTAGAAATTTAAGATCGTCTCTAAACTTCAATTTGATGTCATGTATTATGCGAATTTTAATATAACCCAATATAACTTTTTAATAAAACATAAGCAGGCCTTTCACTCTGTTCTTGTGGAGTGTGAGGAATTGAGTTTTTTTGGGGTGGGGGCAGTGTCCCTTTAATGCAGCAGACAGATAGATGGACTCTTAATACGAGGCGTCTGGGAACAGCTCCGACGACGCACGCCACCGACAAAACCAGAGAAGAAGAAGGATGGACGAGGACGACTAAGATATTTAATCATGGCAAAAAAAAAGATGGCGGCATCAGCTAAGGTCCGGATCGTCTCTCGAACAAAGACTCACTCTCTCTCCTCTCTCCTCTCTCCATTTAAACACTCCTTTAGCTATAATCATTTTCGTATAATTCACTTTCATACAATTCCTTCTCCTAATCATTATCAGGCCCACTAACGTCTTAATGACTTCATAAATTTAAGCTATAAAAAGTAATGGAGAAAGACAAATGAGATAATTAGGAATAAATCTTAGCGAAAAGCCATTTATCAAAACACGGAGAGGCCCGGAATATTCCCCACCATTAGGCCCCAGTGTAATTAACACGAAGCTCTCAGTTATGAAGGAAACCTGCTCGCCGAGATATTAAGATCCAAAAGCCTGACTGTTATTAAATTGACCGATGAATCTACGACGTATAATATGATGTGGATTATTAGGATCCTTTTTAATTAAAAAGAACGTCCCCGATTTTTTTTTTTTTTTTTTTTTTTTTTCCTTTGGTCTTTTTTTATATTTAAATTTTTAACGCTTTAATGGTGCCTTGAACTCATCTCAGTGATGGGGCAATGAGACGGAGAGAGGAGAAAGAAGTAGCCAGTGTGTGTGTAAAAGGGAAAAGTCATCGCTCATACTCTCGTACTTGTACAAAACGAGTGCGTACAGAGCTAATGTACGTGTAGAGAGGACTATATTCATTCATATTATATTGAAAAGAGGAAAACTCAATGCTGCACTTGGCTTTGAATAGGCAGAAGCAAAACCAGACTCAGGATTTTAAAGTACGCCACAATAGTAGTAGTAACGTAGTAGCAGTAATGGCTGTACTGCAGAGCTATTTAACTATATTTTTCTGTGGGCTCATCACAGTAACTGCAGGCTTTTACTGTAAGAAAAGTATCCAGTCTCAGCACAATAACAACTATTGTTGGCTTTAGTGCAAAGAAAAAAACAACAAATAACATCACAGTCACTGCAACTGCTGACTACCACAAAATGTGTTGAGTATAGCTTAGCAACTTCGAAACCATCGAAACAATTTGCCATCTGTTTTTTGATTGTGTATATTCGCGCTACCTTTGGTGCGAAATAGAACAAATTTTTAATCGTGCTCTATCAAATAAAATTGAAATTGAAAAAAAAGATGTTATGTTTGGATACAGCAAAACTATTCATCAACATATTAAATATATCCTTAATCAGTTTATTATCCATGCAAAATATTATATTCATAAATGTAAATGGGCAAGGAAAACGCCACGCATACAAGAATTCATAACTGAGATGGACAGATACATATCACTCATAAACAAAATGGAAAATAAAAAAGCAATAACATTCCCCAAGAGATATATGGACCTTTTTAAAGGGGACCTGTTGTGGGACAAGATGTTCAATCCAACAGAAAAATGTAAAAAAAAAAAAAAAAAAAAAAAAAAATTATTATCATTATTGCTTTATTGTCATGGCTGCTTGTATTGTTATTTATTTTGGTTATTTATGTGTTAAAAAAAATAGCTTAGCAACTTAAAAAAAAATGTGTTGTTTTCTTTATTATTTTTGTGTAGATGGGCTAATTTAATGGAGGGGCTGGTTCTGTCACTGTCTGTTGAAAAGCCCTGCTGTACGGCCCTCAGTTACCTTCAAACTATATACTGTTAAGGAAAAATACTCTATAAATTATAATAAATATAAACATATAAGGGCTGGGACATGTTAATCAAGATTAAGTAATTACACAAACACATTTAATCCTTCTGTGACCTACAGTACCAGGGCTGGACGTCCACACATGTGAGTGGTTTCAGCTCTGGTCAGTGGGAGACAGTGTGTGCCAATACGAGGAGCTACAGTCGGTAAATGTGGTGTTTCCTCTGAGGACGACCCGCCCTCGCACATCCGGCACACGGCGACGCTCCTTTTCTTTCACTTCACGAGATTTAAACGCACTTCTTTAACACACAAATAAGCTCTTATGTTGTATTTCTGACATGTCCTGGCCCACTGGATTTGGGAGATACTAAAGTGGATTTTTTTCACTTAAAGTCCGCTGATTATTTTAAAACAGTGTATTGGGAATCTATATATGTTGTTGCGTTTTAGTAAAAGACACAAGTAACAGTGAGGAAGTATATTGTTAAATTGTTTTTGGGTAATGAATAATATGAAGTTATGTAGTCTACTTCATCCACCAGATAATACACACACTGTTCAGCATTCAGTGTGTTTAATGAGGCTACACAAATTCTTTATTACTACTAATGTTATATTCATTTTAAGTTTATTTGTACAGCACATTTACAACAACAATCGCTGCCCAAAGTGCTTCACATGCCAACAAAGTGCAATACTTGAATAAATAATGAGTAAAACAAGTAAAACAAGCATGTTAATACACTAAAAGCACACAATGATCAAATTAAATAAAACAATTAAATACATAATAATAGCAAACAAATGTCCAGCTCAACTTGTGTTAAAAGCCAGTGCAAACAAATGGGTTTTTAATAAAGATTTAAAAATATTTAAAGATTGGGCTGTTCTAATACACAGAGGCAGATTTTGATGTTCTGATTCTGTTTATGGTCGACTTATCTATGTATTTTTATCCAAATCAACTGTGTAAAAATGTTTGTGTGTTTTTAATAAACTGACAAAAATCAAGACAGACTTTTTGTATTTTTACTGTAAGTAATATTAGAATAGTGTACTGTAATAGCAATCACAGTAGTTACTGTAAGTACTGTAAGTTACTGTAAAATCTACAATAAAATGTTAACAGAATATTTGATTAACGTTTGATTAATTACAATTATTAATTACAAAGCCTGCAATTAATTAGACTGATTATTTTTAATTGCCTCTCATCGCTAGTACATACAATGCCATTCATAATTATTCATTCTCCTTAGCATTTTTCCTTTATGTCCTGTACATGTTCTTTAACCAGGAACTTAAACAGATCATTGGGAGGTTTATGTCACTTCACAGCTAATGCCAACAACTACACTATATTTCTAAAAGTATTCACTCACCCACACAAATAACTGAATTATTACAGTGTGGGGTTGTTTTCAGGAGCTTAGTTCCAGTGAAAGGAACTCTGAAGGCTTCAACAACAAGAGATTTTGGACAATTCCCTGCTCCCAACTTTGTGAGAACAGTTTGGGGACGGCCACTTCCTGTTCCAACCTGACTGCACCAGAGCTAATACTTTTGGAAATATAGCGTATGAAGATGCTACATATTTTTTACTGTGAAGCCACCATGAAATATTACAGAAAAGTTTTAGATGGTCGTCTCTAGGCAGGTTTGGTGTAGATGTTGTGATGATGAATTAAATGGTGTTTTGTGGCGTTATGACAGACAAACTGCAGACGGGTCAACTTTATCTGTTTTTGTGACTTCTGAGAGTAAATAACAACAGATCTTATGTAGGGGCCTCTGGATAAATACTTCTGCACACTCAAGTTTTCTGTTTTTCTGTCATTTTCTTGTTTGCTTCTCAGTAAAAAATGTATCTTGCATCTTCATAGTTGTTGTCATGTGATGTAAATAGACTGAAAAACCAATAATAAATTTAAATTCCTGGTTGTAAGACAACAATAAAGGAAAAATGCTGAGGGGTTGGATACTTTTAGAAATACGATGTACCTGTAAATCCTGTCTAAAAGTTGTCTTGGCTTGTCTTCAAACTCTGTGTGCTCTTTATGTTTTCAAACTCTCCAAACGTATTAAGAAAGATGTTAAGTATAAAATAAAACAAAACACACACACATCTTTGTCTTTAGTTCAGCCATGTTTCAAAATGTCAGAAACCTAAAGTGTGTTGCAGTCATGTCCACACTGTGTAGGTAAAAACAAACAGTATGCTTTATAAATGTTTATAAATGTTTATAAATGTTTATAAATGTTCAGTTATATTGAGTGTTGCGTATTGTGTTGCAACATCAATAACCACATGATCCAAATTACAACAAATTGCCAGTAGCACAACAATACTATAGTACTACATGTAAAAACTATCTGCACACTTTGTAAACAACAACAACAATGTTTCCCAACCAGGGGTGCAGGGACCCCGAGGGTTACGTGAGCACTTTACCTAGGGATACTTGGAATTATTTCAGAATTTAATAATAAAAAAAAGCCATATTATACAAATGAACAATTGAACAAATTGAAACAAGCAAGTACGAGTAACATGAAAAATAAAATAAAATGTATAAATGTAATTTATATTGTTATATTTTCATAAATTTTTTTAATATTTTGATTTTTATCTATTTTTTATTTTAATCATTTTATTTATTTTTTGTGTTTTTTATTTATTGTTATTTTAAAATGACCTTTTTTATCTTTTAAAAGAAAAAGTCAGGAGAATTAGCATTTAGCATCTTTGTCCTCATAAATGCAGATGACCACTTTATGACTCCATTTTTAAAAGGAACACGTAAACAAATGCACAGTGTGACAAAAAGCCCAGAGGGTACGCAACAAACAGACCTACAATACATTTTCTCAAATTAACAGCAGACTCCAAAAATTGCAAATTGAGCAAAAACAACAGTGCCTGGGTAGAGAACATTAGCTCAATATTTAGCCCATTTAAGCACTACATAAGCTAAATGCTACATGCTAAAGGTGACCACAAAAGCTTGTCAGTGAACGCTCCTTTAATCCAACAAAGACCACAAATCCTGCTTTAGTATTTTGAACTAGTCCATGTTTTTTCTCTCACACTCTGTCTTTGTCCTCATAAGAACAGTCAGTCGAGTCTTCTGTAAAAGGATATTGCACAGTATCAGGGATTTTCCCGTTTATTTCACTTTGACCTTCAATCCAGTTTTTGGTCACTTCAACAATGGCCCCTTTAAAAGTCATCACATCTTTATTGAGTTTCCATCCGTCTGATTTAAAATGGGACTCATTCTTTTTGCACTGAAAGAAATAAGAAGAAGGACAGAGGACATTTGCAAAGTCTCACATAAGCCCACCACATAAAGCTCTGCACAAAAATGATTACTGTGTTTTATATAGCATGCGTTTTATCATAGAAATATATATCGGCTGGGGCTTAACACTGCAGATGGCTTTATTACGCATTTTATTGGCTGATTTAGTCTCAGGTCTAGACTGGTTTAGGTTAAGTAATGTTGACTTAAACAGAGCAGTGTGGTTTCCAAACACTGGGTCAAGGCCTTAAAGTGGGGTGCAAGTTCTTTTATTTACATGAAATGATAAAAAGCATTTGAAAAAAGTACATGTGCCATACAGGATGTAGTAAAATAGAACTCATTACATTTAGATATTGCATGACACAATGGAGACAGGAAACACAGGAAATCAGCTTCAAGTCAGTATAAGTCTGTGCCAGTTCCAAGCCCGGGTAAATAGAAAGGGTTGCATCATTTAGGAAGAACATTTGACAGAAAATCAATATGTGACCCATTGCATGCTGGGAAGGCAGGTGACTTTCTGTGGTGGCCTGAGAAGAGAAAAAACATAAAGAAAGAGGCATAAAGATCTGTTAACTGTGTGTTTGAATATTTAACAGTTTGTATCCAAATATAGTCATTGTAAGAGTTCCACATGACCATATTTGGAAAGTTACAGCACTGTCACCTGCAGCTTTTAGACTCCAATCCTCAAAATAAAGAGGCCAAAAGCACAAACATACAATGTTATTTCAACAATAATTCTGCCTTGGTGACACCGTCCTACACCGTCCCGCACCGTCCCGCACCGTCCCACACCGTCCCACACCGTCTTACACCGTCCCGCACCGTCCTACACTGTCCCGCATCGTCCTACACCGTCCCGCACCGTCCTACACTGTCCCGCATCGTCCTACACCGTCCTACACCGTCCCACACCGTCCTACACCGTCCCACACCGTCCTACACCGTCCCGCATCGTCCTACACCGTCCTACACCGTCCCGCATCGTCCTACACCGTCCTACACCGTCCCACACCGTCCTACACCGTCCTACACCGTCCTACACTGTCCCACACCGTCCTAGCACCGTCCTACACCGTCCTACACTGTCCCACACCGTCCTACACCGTCCCGCACCGTCCCGCACCGTCCCGCACCGTCCCACACCGTCTTACACCGTCCCGCACCGTCCTACACTGTCCCGCATCGTCCTACACCGTCCTACACCGTCCCACACCGTCCTACACCGTCCCACACCGTCCTACACCGTCCCGCATCGTCCTACACCGTCCTACACCGTCCTACACCGTCCCACACCGTCCTACACCGTCCCACACCGTCCTACACCGTCCTACACCGTCCTACACCGTCCCACACCGTCCTACACCGTCCCACACCGTCCTACACCGTCCCACACCGTCCTACACCGTCCCACACCGTCCCACACCGTCCTACACCGTCCCGCACCATCCCACACCGTCCCGCACCGTCCCAAACCATCCTGCACCGTCCCGCACCATCCCACACCGTCCCGCACCGTCCCAAACCATCCTGCACCGTCCCGCACCATCCTGCACCGTCCCAAACCATCCTGCACTGTCCCACACCGTCCTGCACCGTCCCAAACCATCCTGCACCGTCCCGCACCATCCTGCACCGTCCCAAACCATCCTGCACCGTCCCAAACCATCCTGCACCGTCCCAAACCATCCTGCACCGTCCCACACCGTCCTGCACCGTCCCAAACCATCCTGCACCATCCCACACCGTCCCGCACCATCCCAAACCATCCTGCACCGTCCCGCACCATCCTGCACCGTCCCAAACCATCCTGCACCGTCCCAAACCATCCTGCACCGTCCCACACCGTCCTGCACCGTCCCAAACCATCCTGCACCGTCCCACACCGTCCTGCACCGTCCCAAACCATCCTGCACCGTCCCACACCGTCCTGCACCGTCCCAAACCATCCTGCACCGTCCCACACCGTCCTGCACCGTCCTCTCCATGAAAATGAGCACCACACTGGGCCCTCTCTCTCTCTCTCCCCTCTCTCTCTCTCTCTCTCCCCTCTCTCGCTCCCTTTTCTCTTTCTCCCCCCTTGTCTCTATCTGTCTCACTCTTTCTCTCTCCCCCTGTCTCTCTCTCTCTCTTTCCCTCCCTCCTTCTCTCAACCCTCTCTTTCTCTCTCTCTCCCTCTCTCCCACATTGCGCTTATCTCTCTCCCCCTGTCTCTCTCTCCCTCCTTGTCTCTTTCTCTCTCTCTCCCTCTCTCTCCCTCTCTCCCCTCCCTCTTCTCATCCTCTTTCCCTCCCTCCTTCTCTCACCCCTCTCTTATCTCTCTCCCCCTGTCTCTCTCTCTCTCTTTCCCTCCCTCCTTCTCTCAACCCTCTCTTTCTCTCTCTCCCTCTCTCCCACATTGCGCTTATCTCTCTCCCCTTGTCTCTCTCTCCCTCCTTGTCTCTTTCTCTCTCTCCCTCTCTCCCCTCCCTCTTCTCATCCTCTTTCCCTCCCTCCTTCTCTCACCCCTTGTCTCTCTCTCCCCCTTTCTTTCTCTCTTTCTCTTGTGTCTCTCCACCCCTCCCTCTCTCTCGACCCCCCCCCCCAGCAGGGACCAGTGAGAACCTGTCAGGTCTAAATTAGTGCCGTTGCCGTGTCACAGACGTCCCGGAGGTCATTAATTGGTCAGTGATTGGAGGCCGGCGCGTCATTTATGTGAGGATCATTTGCATATATTTTTCCTCAAACACATTTTAAAGATTCTATATGTGACACTAACGGGGCCCCCGCGTCTCCAGCGGGACGGGCGAGAGCTGGGAGCTCTTCTAAAACACAGAGGCTACTCACACATTTCTCATTTACTTATTTTTATTTACTCTCAGCTGGATAATAAATCTTCACTGAGGTGTAATGTAGCTTGTCTTTTTTTGGGTAGAGCGTTTGCGCACCATACGCTCGGGCCGTCCACAGTGAATCCTTCTGGTCTCCTCTGTACATGCTTTATCAAAGAGTCAGCATTAGCCTGCAAAAAAACTCAAATTATATATAAAAACATGTAAATAGCCACCAGCAGACGCAGATGTATTCTTGTTACTGAACTGTTGCCCCAATCCCAGCTTTTTTGAGATGTGTTGCTGCCTTCAATTTCAAAATTAGCTGTGTTTTTTCATGGAATTGTAAAATACAGTATTCACTAACCCAGGTCTACACCCATGATAATAAGTAAGGGAATACAAAGACTAAACCAGGAATAAACCAGGACTAAAACAGGTCTAAACCAGGACTAAACCAGGACTAAACCAGGGCTAAACCAGGACTAAACCAGGACTAAACCAGGAATAAACCAGGACTAAAACAGGACTAAAACAGGTCTAAACCAGGACTAAACTAGGACTAAACCAGGAATAAACCAGGAATAAACCAGGACTAAACCAGGTCTAAACCAGGTCTAAACCAGGAATAAACCAGGTCTAAACCAGGACTAAACCAGGACTAAACCAGGACTAAACCAGGACTAAAACAGGTCTAAACCAGGACTAAACTAGGACTAAACCAGGAATAAACCAGGAATAAACCAGGACTAAACCAGGTCTAAACCAGGTCTAAACCAGGAATAAACCAGGTCTAAACCAGGACTAAACCAGGACTAAACCAGGACTAAACCAGGGCTAAACCAGGACTAAACCAGGTCTAAACCAGGAATAAACCAGGTCTAAACCAGGAATAAACCAGGAATAAACCAGGACTAAACCAGGTCTAAACCAGGTCTAAACCAGGAATAAACCAGGTCTAAACCAGGACTAAACCAGGACTAAACCAGGGCTAAACCAGGACTAAACCAGGACTAAACCAGGACTAAACCAGGGCTAAACCAGGACTAAACCAGGTCTAAACCAGGAATAAACCAGGTCTAAACCAGGTCTAAACCAGGACTAAACCAGGACTAAACCAAAACTAAACCAGGTCTAAACCAGGACTAAACCAGGTCTAAATCAGGACTAAACCAGGACTAAACCAGCAATAAACCAGGACTAAACCAGGATTCAACCAGGACTAAACCAGGAATAAACCAGGACTAAACCAGCACTAAACCAGGTCTAAACCAGGACTAAACCAGGACTAAACCAGGAATAAACCAGGACTAAACCAGGACTAAACCAGGTCTAAAATAGCACTAAACCAGGTCTAAACCAGGACTAAACCAGGACTAAACCAGGAATAAACCAGAACTAAACCAGGGCTAAACCAGGACTAAACCAGGTCTAAACCAGGAATAAACCAGGTCTAAATCAGGACTAAACCAGGACTAAACCAGAACTAAACCAGGTCTAAACCAGGACTAAACCAGGACTAAACCAGGACTAAACCAGGGCTAAACCAAGACTAAACCAGGTCTAAACCAGGAATAAACCAGGACTAAACCAGGAATAAACCAGGACTAAACCAGGTCTAAACCAGGAATAAACCAGAACTAAACCAGGAATAAACCAGAACTAAACCAGGACTAAACCAGGACTAAACCAGGACTAAACCCGATCTAAACCAGGAATAAACCAGAACTAAACCAGGAATAAACCAGGACTAAACCAGGGCTAAACCAGGACTAAACCAGGTCTAAACCAGGACTAAACCAGGTCTAAACCAGGAATAAACCAGAACTAAACCAGGAATAAACCAGGACTAAACCAGGGCTAAACCAGGACTAAACCAGGTCTAAACCAGGACTAAACCCGATCTAAACCAGGAATAAACCAGAACTAAACCAGGAATAAACCAGGACTAAACCAGGACTAAACCAGGACTAAACCAGGTCTAAACCAGGAATAAACCAGAACTAAACCAGGAATAAACCAGGACTAAACCAGGGCTAAACCAGGACTAAACCAGGTCTAAACCAGGAATAAACCAGGACTAAACCAGGATTAAACCAGGACTAAACCAGGTCTAAACCAGGAATAAACCAGAACTAAACCAGGACTAAACCAGGACTAAACCAGGTCTAAACCAGGAATAAACCAGGACTAAACCCGATTTAAACCAGGAATAAACCAGGACTAAACCAGGACTAAACCAGGTCTAAACCAGGACTAAACCAGAACTAAACCAGGTCTAAACCAGGACTAAACCAGGACTAAACGAGGACTAAACCAAAACTAAACCAGGTCTAAACCAGGACTAAACCAGGTCTAAACCAGGTCTAAATCAGGACTAAACCAGGACTAAACCAGCAATAAACCAGGTCTAAATCAGGACTAAACCAGGACTAAACCAGCAATAAACCAGGACTAAACCAGGACTAAACCAGGACTAAACCAGGTCTAAACCAGGACTAAACCAGAACTAAACCAGGTCTAAACCAGGACTAAACCAGGACTAAACGAGGACTAAACCAAAACTAAACCAGGTCTAAACCAGGACTAAACCAGGTCTAAACCAGGTCTAAATCAGGACTAAACCAGGACTAAACCAGCAATAAACCAGGTCTAAATCAGGACTAAACCAGGACTAAACCAGCAATAAACCAGGACTAAACCAGGACTAAACCAGGACTAAACCAGGACTAAACCAGGAATAAACCAGGACTAAACCAGGACTAAACCAGCACTAAAGCAGGTCTAAACCAGGACTAAACCCGGACTAAACCAGGAATAAACCAGGACTAAACCAGGACTAAACCAGGTCTAAAATAGCACTAAACCAGGTCTAAACCAGGACTAAACCAGGACTAAACCAGGAATAAACCAGAACTAAACCAGGACTAAACCAGAACTAAACCAGGTCTAAACCAGGACTAAACCAGGACTAAATCAGGACTAAACCAGGACTAAACCAGGACTAAACCAGGTCTAAAATAGCACTAAACCAGGTCTAAACCAGGACTAAACCAGGACTAAACCAGGACTAAACCAGGTCTATAGGACTAAACCAAGACTAAATCAAGTCTAAACCAAGAATAAGAACCAATCAATACTAAACTAGGTCTAAACCTAAACTAAATAAGGCCAAAACAAGGACTACATCAGGACAAAACTAGGTCTAAACCAGGACATAACCACGGACAAGGCCAAAACTGAACTAAGACTAAACTGAGACTAAACCAGGTCTAAACAGGGTCTAAACCAAGACTAAACCTAACCAAACTGAGACTAAACCAGGTCTAAACCAGGTCTATATAACTAAACCAAGACTAAATCAAGCCCAAACCAGGACTGTAATTAAAACAACATTTAGGATATAAATGAGCTGTATACATTAAAACGATATTCTCCACTTTAGGTTGTGTCCATTTTCCCCGATCTCTCCGTCTCATCTCCATCTCCTGATTGTGTTTCCCATCAGCCCTTGCGGTTTAGCCGGCGTCCCTGTATGCGTCTGCACATCTCTCTCTAACTGCCTTATCGGACTTCCGCACCAGCAGCTCTCATCGCAGCATTAATTGAAAAAGTGTAATTAATCGTGAGACTGGACTGTGGCCAGAGCGAGGAGCGGGAGGAGGCCCAGAGGAAGAGTGAGGAGCGGGAGGAGGCCCAGAGGAAGAGCGAGGAGCGCACGGTGACTCAACACTGCCCCCTGTTGGAGGTCTGCTCTGTGCTGCAGGTTTTAAATGTGGTTTTCAATATGAACCCTGTATATTTGATTCTGTGGGAGGACTGTTATTGAAAGTATATGCAACAATATTAAAAAAGACATAGACATGAGTGTGGATGCCTGCTTTGTAATGACAGAGGATTATATTTTTTTCCAGAGTATGTTGTTGTTTTTTCACAACATACTTCTTACTGCTACTTCAGTAATATTATTTTGAAGTAACAATACTTTGAGTACAGTGTTTGGCGACCCTCGTCTGTGTTACCTGTGAGCTTTATGTTGTGGAAAAAGTGAAAAAGTTTGGAAATGTGTGTTTCTTGTGTATTAATTTGCTATTTTAAAAATGTGTTGGTTTTTTTTTCATCTTTTTTTATTGTTTATTGTTTGTAAACACCAGCATTATCACATTTTTCTACATGTTTTGTCTGATTAGAGCAAAACTAAAAAATAAATCAGGTATTATGTCCAAAGAGTTACTGAGTGCTTGGGTATTTTTTTTCACAAAATACTTTTTACTGCTTTGAAGTAATACTATTACTTGAGTAAAATATTTGGCTACTAAAAGCATATATCTGTATATGTGTTAGTTTTAAAAGCTTTGTGTTGTGAAAAAGAGAGAAGATTTGGAAATGTGTTTAGTTTTGCCTTCATTTGTTATTTTAAAACATGCCAGGTACTTATTTTTTTACAAATTTGTATTATTTATTGTTTGTAAACACCAGAATTGTCACATTATTTTATAAGTTTTGTCTGATTAAAGCAAAACCAAAACAGAACTCAGACATTACGTCCAGCTGCTCAGAGTTGTTCTTTTCACCAAACATTTTTACTGTTACCATATTATTTTGAAGTAACAGTACTCTTACTTCAGTACAATATTTGGCGACTCCTCTCACAGTCTGTCATTTTTGTTCATGTTGTTATTCTTTATGGACGCAGCCTGAGACAAATCCACCCAGAAGTGGAAGAAATACTCAATTTGTACTCAAGTAAATACAGTACTACTATTTACTAATACAGTAAATACAGTAATAATGAAGGAAAAGTACTGTTACTTCAAAATGATATCACTCAAGTAGAAATAAAGGTAGTCAATAGAAACAGAATATTAGCTTTGTTTATTAATAAATGTAACTTTTATTTTAGTAAATCTACAACTACATAATAATATCTAATAACTTGGACACAGGACTGTCTGGTGTTAAGGTAAGTGTGCTACTCACTTTATTTTTATTTTACTTGAAAATGTTGCTTAAATAAAAGCATGTTTTATAAAAAATATATATTTCAGTTTTTAATTAATTAATATAATATACATGCAAACATGACTGGGGCAAAACTGTGTATACTACAGGTAACAGCAGTAATAAGTAGTGTACTGCAGACAAAAATAATATCTCATTAAAGTATTTTGTATTTTGAAAATACAGTGATTCTGGTTTCTGCACTTATTGTTACTCTGCTACTCCTAACAAAATAAATACAAAAGGCAATATACAAAATAGTGTTTTAAATTGACATTTCATTACTAAACATGAACAAAGCAACTAAGTTCATACTCAGTTGTATTCTTAGAGGCCAGAATCACAACAACAGCTGCCTCAAGGGGCTTTACAGAAATTAAAACAAATCCTGTCCATCAGAGTCAGGAAAAACTTAAAACAGTGCAGTGTCTGAGAGCGCTTTTGCTTTAGATATTTGCAAATAATTATGTGGCATCAATCAGAATATCTATCATCAATTTCTTATATATCTTATTTAGTCCTAATAAACTTCAGCTTTTAAAATCTTCTTGTATTGGTTTAGCATTTTGAACATAGAAGGAATTTCAATGAGTTCCTGTAGTTGTTGTCTGCTACAAAATAGTTAAAGTTTATCTGCCAGCACAGCGTCTGCAGCGTCCGACTCCAGCCGCCGTTAGATTTTTGCATCAGAACAGGTGAAACCTTATAATGTGACTTTTCAATTCAAATTATCCATCACCATTGTCTCTCTGTGTCTAGCTCTGACTCCTTTGAAAACGCGCCTCGCCGTAACCTTTCGTGCACTCTCTGTGTGATAACCCCCAGTGTTCACATAAGTCGTGAATGCAGATGTCTCCATACGGCCGCGTGCTGCCCCCCGCTGGGCCGTTATTCTAATCCTGGCCCCGGCGCTGACCTATAGAGGTGATGGTTTCTCACTTAGAGCGATGTGAGAGCCTCCCCTTGGTCTGATCCACTCCCATGACCTTTGTAAATTGGCTGTTAAGCAGATCGCGGCTTGACCCTCGCGCCTCACGCACAGCGACTTAAAACACACAGGCCGAGCGGCGACGACCTGAAAATATTTTTAGGGCTGAACCTGCAAAATTACAGGGAATATTGTTGTAACGATGATAATGCCATAGGTTCACTGGCCACTTTATTAGGTACATCTGTTAAACTGGGCGTTTTTATTCACAGATCTCTTTTTTAAGAGGCCAAGAGGCATCAACAACACAAGCCACATAACATACAAAATACAATAAAAAGAGAAATAAGAGTTAATAAAAACAATGACATAAAAAAGACACATTTAGAAGCAGTGGCAGGTAAATGATTGCATCCAGATCTTTCAAATAAGACTCAAAATGATCCAAAGGTACAAGATTTTGTAGTTTTAAGGTCCAGTAAAGTAGAAGCACGATACTGAAAAGACATTTTTCCGCTCTCTGTCCTGACTCTGGGGACAGTCAGCATTAATGTAAACAGTAGGGGAGGGAATCTTAGGGAATCTCAAGATATAATTTGATTTTAATTCTGATTCAGAGGCCTATGATTCGATTCATAAACTATGCATTGATTCATCGACGCCTTTCTAGTTTACGTCAGCATTAATTCTTCAACAATAATTCATTTTAATTGCAGTGTTTCCCCCAACACTTCATTGTTAACCTATAAGCACCGACCACCTTGACTTCCATTCAGTATAAGCTACATAAAGTAATATATAAATGTATTGTATTCCACCAAAACCCAATGTTAATGTTTTTAGTTTAATAAAATGTTAAAATTGTGGCCTTTTGGAGTTTTAATTGCGGTGTATAAATTACATTGAATTGTGGGTTCACTATTTGAAAGCGCTATGCGTTGGCTGCCACCTTAATGGACAGATTTTCTGCAGGAAACACAGAATTGTATATTTTATATCTGAAATGTAATTTTAAACACTTTCTATTCCAAAAAACAAAACTGAAGATCTAATAATTGATACCTTGAAGTAGCAAATTCTGACTCTTTGCAAAGCAGCAGCACAAAGGATTTCTATTGGACACAGCCTACAAAAAGCCTATGGAATTTTGTAAAAAGTAATTTGTGGTCTTTACAAAATTCCAATTATTTGCTTTTCTGATCTGATTTAAAACTTCTTAACTCTCCTACAGCCCTAACGTTTTAGTCACACAAAAGCACAAAAAAATGCACCAATAAGAACTGCAAAAGAAAAATTGTCTAATAGTCAAAAATTCAATTTTTGTTTTCATGGTTACAATGATTAACTTCAGTCCTCATCATACATAGCAAAAAATCATTCTGCTTATGAAATTTAACCCCTTAAATTCCAGTTTTTGTGATTAAAAGTTGATTTCAAATTATGGCAAAAATCACAAAAAATTTATTTTTTTCTTTTCTGTAAATGCAAATTTTTGTAGTGATTATCAGAGCTTGGGAAGTGTCAAAAAATTGGCATTGTGATTGATCTTATTAGATTTGAAATTTTTGTGTAGTGGCAGATGAAACATTTTCAGTCAGACCTTTTGTCCTAAGGCGTAAAAAAAATGCACTGCCAAAGAAAAAAAAAAAAGCCTGCACTCTGAAAATTCATCCAACAATACACACCTGAGGCAAAATCTATGCCATTTGAATCAACACAGCAAAAGTTATCCACAAAAAACAGATGCAAAACATCAAAAAATGTCTCAGGGCTGTAGGAAGGTTAAAGAAATGATCAATGCTTCAGAAAAATTATAATTTTTTTGTATTCAGGGTAAAGTAGAAAGTTCTTCTGAATGTATTTGCAACTGTGCACAAAACATACAATTATTATTATTTTTACCTCTGCTACTCAGTGGTGTATCTTGGTAATGTGGGGCCCCAGTGCAGGATTTCAGAATGGGCCCTAAAGTTAGGAAGCATGTTCAGGTCTACAGGTTCACGCATTAAGCTTTTTAATTTATAAAATGTTGCTGTTTTACTGGAGTTTGATACAAAAACTGGTGCTTATTCATTATTATTTAGGGACAATTTTGTGAAACTATAACTATATTTTTTATCACAATTTGTGTTTTTGGTTTTTTTGTTATGAGTTTACAAATTTAACAGGGTTCAAAACTGAATTTATGTTAAAAGCTCTGTACTGTAAGATAATTATGTGCTGCTCCTAATTATTGTGAATATTTTAAATAGAGGCTTTTTTATGGATGGGCCCCTAAACCTTGCCCTGGCTGCACTCCCTGATGTTACGCCCCTGCTGCTACTGTTCCTGCCAGTGTTGTAGTCAGGACTGCACTAATCAAGACCGGTGCTAGTCCAGAACCGAGACCAAGACCAGGCCGAGACTTTCAGAGACTTTCTGAGACAGAGTCGAGACCAAGACCGAGGCAAACGGAGATCATCAAAATACACTGAAAATTATTTTAATGCTCAGAAACAGAGACAGATGATTTTCTTTTTTGTTTTTCTAATGTGGAAAACTAAAACTAATACTCATTTCTACAAAAATAATAATGGAACAGTCTTCTGCAGCATTTTTCGTGGTGGTTGTGGGGCAGACTGATGAAGATGTGGCAGCTATTTTGCGCCTATGGGCTCTCCGTCTCCCACCAATCACACCAGCATTCACTCATTCATAAACAAAGTGACACTGCAACTACTGCTTTATTAGCTACAAGGCGTTCCTAATAAAGTGGCCAGTGAGTGTATAAAAAATAACTTTTCCTTTAATAAAAGATAAAAGTTGCTGTTTATAGTTTGACCTTCTGTGGTGAGAGAAGCGTGTGACCCAGAGGAGCAGAGAGGAGCCCAGAGGAGGCGCCCAGAGGAGCGCTAAGCCCCGGACAGAGACACTGTTCAGGGCCCAATTTACCGTCTTAAAGAGCAGAGCATACATTTGCTTAGTAATCACAAAGACCAAATTACATTTCTGCTGCTATTAGATATTAATGAGATGCCGAGGAGTGGCTTTGGCCTCTAATCTGCAGGATTTAGGTCCTGGGACGTAACGTGACACCCGCTGAGCTAATGAAATCACGCTTTTAATCCAGAGACAGGTTCTGTGTGAGGCTGGGCTTAAGGGACACACGAGGAGGAGCGAGGAGAGGACAGAGGTTCAGCCGGGAGTTCAGAAAGAAGTTTAGTGTTTGTTTTCAAAAGTCACACAGAGGAGGCGCAGGAGGAGGAAGGAGGGGGATCTTTAAATAACAGGGTTTCATTTCTTTTTTGGCTTCTTGTTTCTCCACTCCTCGCTCCTCTGTCCTAGCTCCTCGCTCCTCTGTCCTAGCTCCTCGCTCCTCTGTCCTAGCTCCTCGCTCCTCTGTCCTAGCTCCTCACTCCTCTGTCCTAGCTCCTCGCTTCTCTGTCCTAGCTCCTCGCTCCTCTGTCCTAGCTCCTCGCTCCTCTGTCCTAGCTCCTCTCTCCTCTGTCCTAGCTCTCATCTCCTCAAACTTTCTCCTTTCCTCTCTTCTTCCTCCTGTCTCCTCTCTCACAGCCTCTCTCTCCTCTTCCCACCTGTCTCCTCCCTCCTCTGTTTCCTCCTCTCTCCTCCTCACTTCTCTGTCTCCTCTCTCCTCCCCCTCCTCCTGTCTCCCCCTCTCTCCTCCGCTCTCCTCCTCTCTCTTCCTGTCTCCTCCTCTGTCTCCTCTCTCCTCCTCTGTCTCGTCTCTCCTCCTCCCTCCTCCTCCCCCCTCCTCCTCTCTCCTCCTCCCTCCTCCTCCCCCCTCCTCCTCTCTCCTCCTCTCTCCGCCTCCTCCTCCTCTGTCTCCTCTCTCCTCTCTCCTCCTCTCTCGTCCTGTCTCCTCTCTTCTCCTCTCTCCTCCTCTCTCCTCTCTCCTCCTCTCTCGTCCTGTCTCCTCTCTTCTCCTCTCTCCTCCTCTCTCTCCTCCTCTCTCCTCTCTCCTCCTCTCTCGTCCTGTCTCCTCTCTTCTCCTCTCTCCTCCTCTCTCCTCTCTCCTCCTCTCTCGTCCTGTCTCCTCTCTTCTCCTCTCTCCTCCTCTCTCCTCTCTCCTCCTCTGTCTCCTCTCTCCTCCTCCCTCCTCCTCTCTCCTCCTCTGTCTCCTCTCTCCTCCTCCCTCCTCCCCTCCTCCTCCGCCTCCTCCTCTGTCTCCTCTCTCCTCTCTCCTCCTCTCTCCTCTCTCCTCCTCTGTCTCCTCTCTCCTCTCTCCTCCTCTCTCCTCTCTCCTCCTCTGTCTCCTCTCTCCTCCTGTCTCCTCTCTCCTCTCTCCTCTTCTCTCCTCCTCTGTCTCCTCTCTCCTCCTCTCTCCTCTCTCCTCCTCTGTCTCCTCTCTCCTCTCTCCTCCTCTCTCCTCTCTCCTCCTCTGTCTCCTCTCTCCTCTCTCCTCCTCTCTCCTCTCTCCTCCTCTGTCTCCTCTCTCCTCCTGTCTCCTCTCTCCTCTCTCCTCTTCTCTCCTCCTCTGTCTCCTCTCTCCTCCTCCCTCCTCCCCCCTCCTCCGCCTCCTCCTCCTCCTCTGTCTGTCTGGATCTGTGTGGGATTGACTTGTTAATTAGAGCAGTGCAGGGCTAAAATGAATGCGGACCTTCTCGTTGTGCGATGGTGCGGTGGACCCCTCGCTGTGGACTTTAATTCTCCCTCATCACCATCGAAAAATCACCTCAGTGCCATTCAGAGCCGGCACTCATTAACCGAGCCAAGAAAAGGTGATCGGCACAATGGACATTTTTATTATCATCTCTCTCTGCCTCTTTCCTCTATTCTTCTCTTTGATGGCATGCGTATGGATTTACATTATTTTGTGAGCTGTGTGTGGGCTGCTGCTTAAAATTATTCAAATATGTCACATTGTCATTCATGTGCCACATTTACTTTATCAAGACGAGCTGAATTAAAGCTATACCGGCCCCAAACCTTTAGCTGTCACACAAAAGATTTTTTTTTTTTTTTTTTTTTTTTTAAGGGGTATATTCTGCAAAATCAACTTTCCTGAGCTTTCTCCCATGTTATAATGTTGTTCTCTCATCAAAACATACTTGGAGATAGGTTTTCCTAATTCCTGCATGTTTTAGTAATCCTCTATTCTCTGTCACTGAAGTTCCGAGCCCTCAAAACGCTCGGTTGGAGCACTGACCAATCAACAAGCCCTCTATATTCAGTTTGATCTCATTTATTTATCAAAAAAAAAAAAAAAAAAAAAAAACTGTGTACAGCTCTGTTTCAACTGGTTCTATACATGTCCTTTTTTTTTTTTTTTTAATAAAATAGCATCACACAAAAGGTTTAAGGTTTTATTTTTTAAATTCAAAAGGCTGCAACACTGTGCACTCTCCTGCCCACTGCTGGTCTCTTCCCTTGTTTCTTTATGGCACCATTAGAGTACTGCTTAAAAACGTTCTCTATTTTACTCAGAGAATGTTTTTGAAGGTTGGTTTTTAAAGGTTGTAGCTTTATAAATATGAATAAAATCATAATATAGCCCCTTTAATATAAAATTGAAATTATTTGACATCCCATAATGCTAAGACATAACTCTAAGCTAAACTTCTAACTAGCACACAAGTTGCCTATCTGTCTATATTTCAATTTCAATTTATTATTTTTTTATTATTATTATTTCAGACACATGGTTTTGGTTCATAAAAACAAATAAAACATACAAAAATATAAAAAGTCAATGAAAATATTAAGTACCTAAAACATACAAAACATAAGTACATAAAAAACCCATTTGAAATTAATTACAGTTGTATACTTTTTTAAAATATTACTTTAAAACAACTTTTAGTCAATTACACTGGTCTACAAATTTTTTTACTCAATCTGCTTCTGAGATAAAAGTGGCTAAATCTCATTTATTTTGATAAGATGAACTGAAAATCAATTGATAACTGTGCTGGTTAGCTAATGTATTCAAGATATTTAATGATATTGTTTCACATCAAAATCGCATCTGTTTATACAATAGATTTAGGCATTTTTGCTTAAAAATAATATTTATATTTTGAAAATATTTAATTTCTCTACATGCATGCATTTTGTCCACTTCCAAGAGAGAGATTTCTGCAAATAAAAACAAAACATTTTATGTCAAAACTCTATCCATATTAAAATGAATGTATTGAATGTGCAGCTTTCAGATAGAACTGGTTGCTTGTAGACACTGTACCTTCTGATAAACTACTGTTTTTGTCTTATTTTGCATAAATTTCCTATTTTGACCCAATACTGTTTCTTGGAAACTATAGCAATCTGCACTTCTCACTTACTTTTTCTTTATTAGTGATCTAATCCAAGAAAAATTTCACTACTTTTATTCTGGAAGCATTTTCCTTGTAGACCAGTGTAATCAGTGTTTTTGTAATGTGTTTATAAAAAAACATATGGAGAAAAACATGGCAGAGTCTTTTGAATGGAGAGAAGTTTTATCGTTGGGGGTCCTGACTTTGGGAATGGCTGGGCTGTATAAATAAAAATGAATTGAAAAAATTTAAGTCAGTGTGTGACTGGTTCGCTGTGGTGACCCTGAATAAGAATCAAAGAGCAGCCTAAAGCAAACAAACAAAAAAAAAACATTTGTCTAATGATAAACTTAGAACTAAAAGGGTAAGGTGAGCGCTAAAGTTTAATACTTTTTCTGTTCGATACTGAGAAATAGACTTATGACTGTCAAGTAGACTTTATTCTCCAGTAGGAAAATCTGACCTCTGCATTTGACCCATTCTTCAACGCCACTGGGCCAACCTGTCAGGAGCAGTCGTGGGACCCTTCTCCAGATGTGACCCAGCTGGAGGATGAGCCTTCTGTGCGTGTTTTAGGTTGATGGCTGAAACCGGAGCTCCTGGATCAAACTCCGACACGAGGAGAACATGCAAACTCCACACAGAGAGGCCCCGGGAATCAAACCCAGGACCTCTTAATGTGATGCGAGAGTATTAACCACTGTGCCGCCCTATTAAACTACATCTGAATGTAATTAGATGGGTACAAGTGGGGTGCAACCAATCAGATCTGAGAGGCTGCACCAACATAAGCAGAACCACAGAAATTTAGAAGTACAAAAAACACACTCCATTTTAGATAAATGGTTATAATTACTCAGATAAGATTGAGTTTAGTGGGAAAAAAGTGCTAGGTATTCAGACCCACTTCACTTCAGTAAGAAAATAAATGGGTTTTGTTGGCACAAAGGAAAAATTCAACCAGCTATCTCTTAGTTTAATACAGTAATTGAACTCTAAAAGCACTTGCACTAGGTCACTACCATCTTCCTTATTCCCTAGAGAACTACATGGATGAACAGCACTGTCCCATCCTCAGACCCCCACTCCAACTCCCCCCATCCCATCCCATCCCCAGCCTATATCCCATCACCCTCCGTGGGTCCCTCCTGTCAGTCAAAACGCCCCAGAGCAGCCTCCCTCCCTGGACAGTGCAGAACTAGGTGGGCGCTGGGGGAGCCAACCCACTTAATGAGCCAATTTCTCAGATAATAAGATTGGTGGATATGCTAATATTTCTACCTTAAGGAGATAATTATGATGTAGAAGATAGCAGCAGAATATCTTAAAGCGACAGTGCACCACAGTCCCAAACCTCCTGTTGGTTGGTGACGGTCGCGTTGCGTTCGAGCGGCGGAGAAAACAATGCCTTGATGCTTATGATGATGTTTTTTTATTATTATTATTTTTTGGGGAGGTCTTTGATCAAGCCGAGCATCTGACACAACGAGGAGAGGCAGGGGATTATCAGCCTTCATAAATATTTATCTCATCACTGGCGGCGGAAAAGTCACACAGAAAAAAGATTAAGAAGATATCAATTATTCTTTTTTTGTTAATTGACCCAGAAGTGAACAACAAAAACATTGTTCTTGTCCTTCGCTTTGTGTCGCCGTACAAACTTTTCTTCTCAACAACCTCGGGGCGCTTGTGATAAGTCGCTGGTAAATTTCTTATCAAACCTCAATTCCCCGAACGGAACAGGCTCCACCTTCGCGTACACAAGAAGGAGAAGTGATAAAATGAGTTATTGAAATGAAGGGATGATTATTACAGGGCTGAGGCTTCTCAAATAGCCTTGAGGAGAACATGTGTGGATGTTGTCAGAGACTCAAATGTTAGTAAGTCCCCCTCACCTTGTCAAAGTTACAAGCTTCTTCAATGTAAGTATGTATTTTTATTGATATAATATGGCAGTATTTGGGTTTGAGAGTAGTTCACGCTCCTGCCTCAGGCCCCCTTGTTCGAATCACAATCTCCCACAGTGCACTGGAGTCTGTCGTCGTCCCTGGGTCCCTGGGTTCGTTTTCCTCCTGCCGTCCAAAAGCACGTGCCTCATATCAGGAATAATGAGCACCTGCCCCATACACAAGAAACTTTTTACCAGATCCTGCAGTAACTTCTTCAGCAGTCTGATCTCTTATCTGTTGATGGGACCACACAGGTTCACCTCTGTTCGTTTCTTCTTTGGACCACTTGTAACAGATCCTGACTGCTGCAGACTTTATTTTTATTTCAGGAACAATGCATATTAATATACGTTTTTGTAAAAATGAGTTAACCAAAAGGCCGTTTTTCATCTGCAGTCCCTGGACAGATGCTAAAGTCACCAACAAGAAGCACAAAATGACACAACTACAAGAGATTACTTTACATTCAGTAAACAGTATGATAAGATAAAATGAAGCAGTTTACTGTAAGGAAATTGGTTTGGTTTGCAGTAAGTACCGTATTTTCTGGACTATCGCTCCGGAGTTTAAGTCACACAAGCCAAAAAATGCATAATGAAGAAGAAAAAACCATATATAAGTCACACTGGACTATAAGTTGCATTTTTTGGGGGAAATTTATTTTACAGAATCCGACACCAAGAACAGACATTTCATGTTGAATGACAAGTTATAGTAATAATAGAATAGAGAACAACAGCTGAATAGGTGTGTGGTTTGCTAACGTAACACATTGATGGTTATTCAGCTACATGAAGCATAAACAACGAACTGAATAGGTGTCTCGTATGTTAACGTAATATATTAACAGTTATTCACATAACTATAGCATAAAGAACATAATATAACAAGTTCACCAAACTCACCATCTCACTCCTAATCACTAAATCCTTTAAATTCTTCATCCTCGGTGTCGCTTCTGAACAACTCCGCCAACTCCGGAGGTAGACGAAGCGCCGCTTCCTCCTCTGCGTGGCTGTCGTCAGACTCAGCATCAGTTCCATTTCCAATTATTCCGCTCTTTCTCAGTTGTCTTTATAGCCTAAGTTGTTAGTGGTAATGTTTACATTTTAAATTGTCAGTGGTACAGGTGCAGCAGATGCTGGTACACAAGCCTAGAGCGCCCTCTAACCAACACCTGAAATATTTTAATTAGGGCTGGGAAAATTATCGCATTAACGCAGTGCGTTAAATTATTGATTTAATCGTGTTAATTTCAATTGACGCATCGATTAATTTGATCACAACAAAAATATTACGACGACACTGACAGAGGCAGCAACACACCACGGGTCTTCCAGCGGGGCAGAAATGCACCGCGCGAGCGTAGAAGACGACACATTTCCGTTTCCACCCATCAGGCGTTCGAGATGAGCCAGACCTGCGCAGTTTGGATCAGTGTCGGTCTGTGCGCAGTGCTCAGGTCAGATTTGTGTCTGACTTGTTCCCGACTTGCTCTGATGCCACAAGTGCGACGGTCACCGTGAGATCCAAACGAGACCAGCGCCTGAGCCCCCTGCAGGGCATCAGGAGCAACTGCGGAGGCTGCACGGCTCAGTGCATGATGGGAAAACGCCCACCTGTCAGCGGTGAACGGACAGGTGATGGATCTGAGTTTAGTGCTGATTAGAAACGTAACGCACGACACTTCACTGCCCTCCTCTCCTTCTTCCCCCGCCTCTTTTTTTTTAAGTACAGACTAAAGTTACAGTTTTGACCTGGATAAACTTTTTGCCCCGCTGCTCAGTGTGAAGTTGTATATTATTAAAAAGATTGTGCACGATATCTGCTGTTATAGAAGAGTTTTTAACTTTTATAATGTGTAAATTTAGACATAAAAGCTAAGAACCACTGCTGAATGTGCCTCATGTTGTGAGCGCCTCATTAACACAGACTGTGGTCAAGCACGGGACAGAAAAGTTCTTACAAATCAGTTTAATGCATTTATTTTCAAAATCATATCCAACACACGCGAGAAGTGGATTTGGGGCGTGATGGTGCGTGATCTGAGCCACAAACTGTCCGACTTCAGTACAGGAGAATTTCCCCTCCTCTCATTGCGACCGTGCTCTCGTTCACAATCCAGGCTCAGTTCATCTGGAACGAGCCTAATGCAACAAGTGACCGAGCTAAAGCAACATGAGAGACCAAAAAGACACATTGCTAAATGGACAATTCTGCTTCAAATCGTCACAAGACAGCAATATAAACAAAACAAAAGTTATGTGCAGTCTATGCAAGGATGAGTTCAATTACCACTGGAGTAACACAGTTCATAGTATTTACACTGTTGTGAACTGCAACAATTGTTATTAATTGAAGAATTAAACTTATTTTTGTTAAAGTTCTAAAAGAGATTAAGAGAGATTTTTAGGTAAGTTTTGTGTATTTGTTGGTTGTACCTTATTTAGGCAAACTTTGTCAATGAAGACAAGTTACATGTCTCAAAAAGACTATTCATTTATTTTCTTTGCAAGTTTTGCGATTAATCGCGATTCATTTTTTTCATATTTGCGATTAATTAGTTAATTTTTTTTTTATCAATTCCCAGCCCTAATTTTAATATATAAGTCACACCTGAGTATACGTCGCACCCTTAGCCAGACTATGAAAAAAAGTGTGACTTATAGTCCACAAAATACGGTAAAGAAAACATATAAGACTAAACATTTACACACTAAGCACATAAAGTACAGTGTATACAACATCCAACATTAAATCAACAACAGACCAACAAACAGACAAAACATGAGACATGGGACAAAGACAGAGGCAAGCTGCCAGCAGGGGGCAGCGAGAGCAGGTCCCAGTGTTGACAGCTCTGATTGTCAATTAGTAATTTTTTTTTTTAACTGTATCTTAAATGTATTAATTGTGTTCAGATTTCTGATTGCAATGGGGGTGATATTCCACTCAGAGGCAGCTCAAACTGAACCAAATACTTTTTTCTTTTTTTTTTTTGGAGAATAATGGAATGTTTACCTGCTGCCAAACACACTATATTTGCAAAAGTATTTACCAACTGAATTTTGGTGTGGGGTTGTTTTCAGGAGCTTAGTTCCAGTGAAAGGAACTCTGAAGGCTTCAGCAACAAGAGATTTTGGACAATTCCATGCTCCCAACTTTGTGGGAACAGTTTGGGGACGGCCACTTCCTGTTCCAACCTGACTGCACCAGAGCACAAAGCACGCTCCATAAAGACATGGATGAGTGAGTTTGGTGTGGAAGAACTTGACTGAACCTGCACAGAGTCCTGACCTCAACCTGACAGAACACCTTTGGGATGAATCAGAGCGAAGACTGCGAGCCAGGACTAAGTTAAGTTCATATGTGTGTAGCGGCAGGTGAGCTAATGCTTTTGGAAATATAGTGTATGTTCCACCCACTAACAGGTGCCATGATGAAGAGATAACCATTTATTCTTAAGAATCTAAATGTCTTACAAAAACAAAGTAGCTGGGATAGGCTCCAGTTCTCCATCACCACTTAGAGAAAGCTTTCACTCAGTGCAAAGATACACATACTAATTTTCAAAACTAAACTAAACATCCTTTCTTCCTAAATCCCTCTAAAGAGAGAAACTGGATGCCATTGATTTGCCCAACCCAGTCTTTAAATCCTATTGCCATCCAAAAAAAAAATACAAAAAAATCCCCACCCATTCCGTTGCTCTAGTGCCAGTGTTTCCTCTGTCGTGGCTCATTCCCTTCCCTCCCTCTCCCTCCTGCCCCGCGCTCTTCACAGTTTTAATTAGCCTGTAACGACTTCAATCATGTAATTAAGAGCTCAGCTGGACCAGAAAACAAGGCGGCCATTAGCACGAGCGCTTCAGATTAGCCGCAGCAGCTGCTAAAGCGGGGCCGAGCTAATGCGCAGATGTCGCCACATGGCCCCGGCCGTGTGGAGAAGAATAATGTTGGGTTTGAATGATTGTAAACATTAAACTGATAAATACTGATGGGTAATTATCACATTTGTAAATAATTTGATAGAGCTAAAGGTGAACTGTTAGACTTGGCCTGACCTGTTGTAATCTCAGCCAATTCTTATTAACTCTAGACACAAGGGGTCAGTAAAGAAACAAATGATGACTCTACATAGAGAAATGAAGCCAAGCATTTTCAGCATTTTCTGAGAAGGTTAGTGCTTAAGCTGGGGACACACTACACGATTTTTTTGCCAGATTTTATAACAATCCACAGTTGCGCCGAGTCTGTACCAGTCAACACTAGTTGCAGGGAATCGTAATCAGCAGTCGGCCCTGAAATCCATTAGTGTGTGATGTTCAAAGACTCGAATCGGCGCAAAAACCCGACCTGACGTCAGTGGCAAGCAATCAAACACTGACTCTGGACGCACTCCTGTAGTGTGGGCTGTTTACATCCAACTGGGAATTCATGGAGTCCAGCGGCCGATGAAAAACAGTTGATAGGACACAGGAAATAGCGTCAGAGAACGAAGACAAAGCAACGAGAAGCGGCAGGAAAATATAAGCGGACATTTGAAGAAGAAGAAGAAGAAGAAGAAGAAGAAGAAGAAGAAGAAGAAAACAAACAACCATGGCAAACACCGAAGAAAGTTGAGCGCTACCCAAGAGAAACTGGATACATAGACGTTTTTTCTTTTTCCTTTTTTCCAAACAGATAGCTGCGCACACAACGGCAGCAGCGACCCAGGTACCGTCCATGTTTGTTTACCATTTAGTTCTCGCAAATTCCCCGCGAGAGTTTGCTGCGTTTGGTTGGCGACAGTTGCGGCCTCAGCAGATCTTGTAGTGTGCGAGGCGCAGTCTTTCAGTCAGAACTAAATCTGCTGAAACCAGTCGTTAGTGTGTGCTCCGAGTCTTTTCAGAATCTGTAACGACTGAGAAAATCGTGTAGTGTGTCCTGAGCTTAACTCAAACTTGCGTGTGTGAAAGAGTACTGTTCTAGGTCTGTTTCTGAGGACAAAACAACATCATAACATGGTAAAAAGTGCATAAAAGTTGATTTAGCATAATAGGGAACCTTTAAGTAATCCTGTATTCTCTGCTTAGTTCCACAAACCTCCGCCCACTCCAGGAAGCACTGACCAATCAACAACAAGCTCCTCTACATCCAATCTGCTCTCATTCATTCATCCAAAAAACGATGTACAGCTCTGTTTCCACTGATTCCTCACAGACATTTTTCATTTTGTAGTGAAATGGCATCATACAAAAAGTAAATAAAAAGCTCTTTTTCTGTTTTTGTTCAAGAGAGCATAACAGAGCTTCCTCCTGCTGCCCTCTGCTGGTCTCTTTGCCCGTTTCTTTATGTCAGTAGTTAAGTAATGATTGGAAACGCTTTCTTTTAGTCAGATAACTTTATAACTAACAATAGTTTATTATATGATATATTGCTCTTTGGTTATGCCCTATTTGTCATATTGTGTAGAGATATGGAGGAATGCAGGCAAAACAAGTATAGATATGTTAGTTAAATTACAAAAAAAAAAAAGGCTATTAGAATAATTAATAAAGTGGAGTATTGTGAACCAACAAATAACTTATTTATTCAATCTAAAACTTTAAAATTAAGGGATATTGTATATATTAAAATATTAAGTGTTAAAAATCATAATCTTCCGGTTTGCATACAAGGACTTTTTAAATTAAGAGCAGGTCATTATAAGAGGTTTATTTATGTTTGAATGTGCTAAAGTGAGAACCAATGTGAAATCAAAATGTGTTTCAGTTCTAAGGGTTTAAAACATGTTTAAAGTATAAAATTATTAATGACTATTGTCTCAATGTTGAGTAAAATTGTTTGTTTTTGTTTTGTTTTTTGTTTTTTGTTTTTGTTTGTTTGTTTGTTTTTTGCCTCTATAATGTTATGGATGTGTAGTAATCCTATATACTGTGCATTTCAGGACATAGTGACTTGGCAGATTATATTTACATGGATTGAATAGCATAGGCTAAAATAAGCATTTGTTTCAGTCTGTTCCTTTTTTGGTTGTTTATGTATTTATTTCATTGTGATTTGTGCTAATACAGTGATATATGTGACCAAAATAAACCAAATCTATCTATCTATAACATTTTTAAAGGTTGTAAAACTGCTTTTCTTGAGGCAACCAAGATTAAAATATACATAAAAGCATAATATATCTCCTTTTTTTTTGTTTTTGGGAAAAGTTTTTGTTTTGTTTTTGGACTCTAGATAATAAAGCACTGTATGTGTGTAGCCTCTTCAGGATTTACTGAACCAAAGTGTGCCAGACTGACACAGAGCTGTGAAGAGGACTGTTGGGTTTGGCAATTACCCAAATTATCCTTGTTATTAACCAAGCTGTTCCAAGGAAATATCCCATCTGTTTTATTATTTTAAACTTTTTTTCTCTCTCTCTAACTTCTCTCCCAGTTCTTTAGAAACCAAATATAACAATAATAAAAAAGTTTCTCAACACGCCTGAGGTCCCCCTGCACACACACACACATGCACGCATAAAAACACACACACACAACACACACACACACACAGCAGTGCTCCAGAGTCTGCCGTGACAGAGCGCACCTGTGCTCCGTCTGACTCAGATCCTTCAGTCTGTCTTTGTTCCTAAAAAGCGCACAGTGACAGCGTGATGGCCTTTTTTACCGCACACACACACAATCAACCTGACAAACACAAAACCTCTTTATCGGGACGTGCACGGCTCCCTGCTCCTCTCTCTTCCGCCTCCCTCCGCTGCCTCCTAATAGAATCCGTGTATGTAAAGACCCTTGCATCCTATTATCCACAATAAACTGCTTGCTTTATCCGCCGCCGCACCTGGCGAGTGGCGCAATCTGCCAAACACAACCTTTTCTCTTTTCCCCCCGCCTCCCCCCTTCCCCAAATCAAATTTATTTAGTTAGAGCCCCTTTCAGAGCCACTCATGTACGCTATCATGTTACACTCTGATCTGAATAACTACACGATTCAATTCATTTCATATTCACGGCGGCGAGCGACGGCGGCGGTATCAGTAAATTGTCAATTGTGGGATGCTCGGGCCGCGCCACATTACAATGCAAACAAGGCGAGTTTTCAAACAGCTGATTTGAATAAGGAAACATATCGGGCCAGTGCCGCTTCGCTGCTTTTTGTACAGTAGGGGAGGAGGGACAGTTTTTTTTTTTTTTTTTTTTTTTTTTGGGTGGAAAAAATAAAAAGAAGTGGTGATGCTTGGGCCGATAGCACCGGAGGAATGGCTGTTAATTTGAATATGGCACCTCAAGCCACAGCGATTATTATCATCACCAAATCAAGGAAATAGATGAGAAGAGGGGCCTCCAAAAATAGAGTCCTTTGTGTGGCGCAGGTAGGGGCCCGCGGGGGGGGGGGGGGGGGGGGGGGGGGGGGCTGGGAGGGGAGGCAGGGCTCGGCTCATTATCCAGGACTGGGAAGAGGGTGAGGTGTGCAGGGAAATTGCACTAAAAAACGTAAAAGTCTCCTAATAAGTAAAAGTAATTTTGACCTCAGTGGCAACGTGCGTATAGCCTGGGTTCATAGTTACACAGTTGTAGAAGCAGTAGGAGTAGGAGTAGTAGTGGTGGTAGTAGCAGTAGTAGTGATAGTATTAGCAGTATCAGAGTCTGTAGTAGAGTAGTAAGTAGTAGTATCAGGTATGTGGCCCGCAGTGGAGCAGTGGTCAGGCTCCACAGTTCTTTATCCAGGACAATGTTCAAGTCCAGACTTAAAACTGTTCTTTTTAGCTGTGCATATGACAACTGAAAGTGTTTTATCTGCACTCTTCTCTTTTAATTTCATTTTAAATTGATTCTTAATTATACTCTTTACATTTGATTTTATTGTTTTAATTGTGTTTTGTACTTTTAAATTTGCCTTTTTTTTCTTTTCTGTAAAGTACTTTGAATTGTTCTGTGTATGAATTGTGCTGTACAAATAAACTTGCCTTGCCTTGCCTCGACAGACCTGAGGGGGCCTGCAGTCATGTGACCCCACACCGCAGTCCTCAAACTCCTCTCTCACCCCTCTCTCACCTCTCTCTCACCTCTCTCTCACTCCTCCCTCTCTCCTCCCCCCTCTTGTCTTTCTCATCTCTCTCTCGCCGATCTCTTTCACCTCTCTATGCCCCTTCCTCTTTCCATCTCTCTCTTGTCCCTCTTTTCTCTCTCTCTTGTCCCTCTCTCGCCCCACTCTTTCTTGCCCCTCTCTCAACCCGCTCTCTCTCTCGCCCATAACTTGTCCATCTCTCTCACTTCTCTCTGTCCTTCACTCACCCTTCTTTCCATTTCTTTCTTGCCCCTCTCTCCACTTGTCTCCCCTCCCTCTCTCCTGTCCCTCTCTTGTCTCTATCTCTCTCTCTCTCTCTCTCTCTCTCCCCTCTCCCACCCCTCTCTTCTGGCCTCTCCTCCCTCTCTCCTGTCCCTCTCTTGTCTCTATCTCTCTCTCTCTCTCTCTCCCCTCTCCCACCCCTCTCTTCTGGCCTCTCCTCCCTCTCTCCTGTCCCTCTGCTCTCTGTCTCTTCCTCTGAGCGCCCACTTTAATTTGAGCAGCAGCGGGAGGTCATTTAGCCTCGCTGCTGTCACCTGAGACGGGAGCCGAGTGAAAGTCGTGATTCTCGAGACCTTTTCCTTCTGCTTTTCTCTCTCACACTTCCCCCACTGCTCACCTCTTCAGCCCTGTCATCTCCAGCTTCAGATTTCAGAATAATGGACCCCCTTTTCTTCTTGGATTCTTTCAGACTCCACACTCTCCCAGTCAGAGGTGGAAAGTAACTAGAAACAGATATTTTAACCAAAAAATAGTGGTTTATCTGTCAGGGTGACCACCTCAAAAAGGACTAAAATTGGGACAAGTGCAATTTGGTGTGACATGGGGGGACGGACTTAAATAATAATAAAAACTTAGTTAACTGTTACTACACACATCTAACTTCTCAACTTAACACAAGTTGCAACAGTTTAGTGTTTTCTTTGCCAAATACACACATTTCCCAAAGTAATGTCTTTACTGAGACTGTAGCAATCCTTTATCTAAAGTCTAAAATGTTCCCAAAAATGTTCTAAATTGGGAATTAGGAAAAAATATTTATAGAAACGTTTTGAAATGCATAAATACCTGAATTAAATAGAAAAATGTTAAAAGAAGACAAATTTTGATCCATAAGAAATAACAAGAAATGTCACAAATACCAAAATATCTCACAAATTACAAAAAATGTTTATTTGTTTATTTGTTTATTTATTTGGATCCCCATTAGCTGTGCCCTAGAGCCAGCTATTCTTCCTGGGGTCCATTAAAACACACTTTACAGTTCATATTTCAAAAAACAAAAATAAAAATACATTACAAAATTATTAAGTCTCGAAAACTACATTTTTAAAATATCAACATCACAAAATGTTTCCTGTTACATAATATCATACAAATCATACAAATAAAAGATATACAAAAATACAGGACAAAGTGTCATTTAAATTTCATATTATATCTTGGTAAAATGAAAGATGAAAGAAAAAGACCATTTTTAAAATGAATCTTATTTCTCATTTACTAAATATGAACTTCCTAAAAGCTGTTTAATTTGTTTTTTAAAAATCAGTACTTGGCAATGCATTCCAGGCTTTCATAGCTCTAAAAAATCACCGTATGTGTCTTGGTTTGATGGAGTTTATTGCTTTCCTTCGTCACCTGTTGATTGTGCTGATGTCTGCATTGTTGTTCAGTCCTCTGTGTGATTTTTTTCTTCGTCTTGTTTCCATTTTAACAACAGTAAAGTCCCGCTAACGACCACATTTAAACAAACCACTTTTTCCACAAGTCTTTGTACAACTGGCTTCTGCTGCTGTCCCCGCTCAGAGACAAATACACAGTTGGTCATAACACAGTGTTTTCAGGTGTTGCTATGGGAAAACCATCAACAACTCAAACCAAGCAGTACCACGCTAATTCGTTGTATAGAAAAAGAAGGCTGGGAAATTCCAACCGCTGTTAACAAGCCAATATAGAGCACTTAAAGACAACCAATTTAACTTTTCATAAAGCAAAGCTGAAGTACTAAGTAGAAAGGCATGATGGGATTTTCAGATGAGATGTTGGGGGCCTATTTAGTGTGAGATAAGAGGAGATGGTGAGACGGAAGGGTATAGCAGTGAGCGCTAATGTAGAGAAGTGATGAGCAATGGTTGGAGGCTAAATACCCCCCCATTTCACCTCCTCCTTCCCCTCTTCCCTCCGTCTCCTTCGTCTCCTCCGGCTCCTCTCTGAAGCTCCTGACTGACAGCCATGTTAAGTGCCGTTTGACACTGAAAGACCGCGGTGACTCTCAGACATGTGTGCCGTGGATGTGTGTATGTGTGTGTCTGTGTGTGTGTGTGAAGATGGCTCCTGTGTAATGAATTAGAAACGTGCGGTCCGATTAAAATGACTGGTAATTTCTCCAGGGAGACGAGGAGCCTGCAGCGGCATGAATCAAATGAGAGGCAGCCACAGTGACTCACCGAGCGGCGGCCATCTTGTCTCCTCTGAGGCAGGAGTGGACAGTGACTGGAGAGAGGAGCTCAACAAATGTGCGACTTTTATTATTTACTTGGGTTTTGTTTGTTTTTTCCTCCTTGTATCTGTGCAAAGTTGTTGATTTTTTTGCCTTTTTGCTGCTTAGCCATGAACAAAATCTAGAAATAAACCCCTCACTGGCTTTTTGTTTATGGCTAACCGGGATGTGTCACTTTCTCGTGGGACCAAAGACTTCAGGGACAGAGGCAGGGCCAGTCCTGTACATTTGGGGGCTCTAAGCAAGATTGGTTTGGGGGCCAAGCCTCTCAGTAATTTTTTAGAGCAGTTAAATTTTACTGTTTAACTTATTTCTTTAAAACTCTGAGGAACTATTTTTCTATGAGGGCGAATGCTTTGAGACATTTTTGATTTGCAAACTCTGCACAGGGGGCCCAGGTAAATAGTAACACAGAAAAGCCCTCTCAAAAATGAGTGAACAGAATCAAATGAGCAAATGATGGATAAGCCTTTTGGCCCTCTAACGTCTGTGGGGCCCTATGCAGCTGTTTAGTTTGCCTATAGGAAGGCAACAGGACACAGGATGAATTAGCTGAATTTTGTTAAATCCAATCCTTAAAATGTTCTCTGTATGCATATCACTCGTGCTGCTATATTTCCTCTAAAAAGGTTCACTATCAAACCTTCCCCACTGTGACAGGCTGGAATTTATGCACCGAACAGTCACTTTTATCTTTTTAATGTGTCGCAGAGTTATGTGAAGAAAGTTTTATATTTTTCCTGCCACTAGAAATATAAAGTTTCCTCTTCTTTAACTTATTACAACAAATCAAATCTTTTTTGTGATTGTGGTGCTTTGAGGTTTTCTCTTCACCTGTAAATACACTCCAGGGGTTTTTAAGATGGATGTGGTTTAGTCTTGAGGCCCTTTTGCACTGTAGGAACTTTTTGCAGTGCAATTCCTAAAACGTTTTGAGGGACTACCTTGTTTTTCTGCATGTTCACACTTGAGAGGAACCGGGGACTGGGACCACAGTTCCTGTAACCTTTTTAGCTCATACTTCGGAGCAGGAACTTTCCACTTGGCCTAGGAAACTGTTGGTGTTGTAGTAGCATAGTTAGAGACATGCCTAATGTCTGCACATGTACACCACTCTTTGGGAATTTGCCTTACATTTTTATTCAGAACACACATATAAGTGGCTAATTTTGAAGCTAGTTAGACTCACCCTTTGTATCTTTGTACAGCAGAGCTCCGCTTTCCTTTTTACAGTCATAAAATAAAGCAATACAACTGCCACTGGATCCTTCGTCTTCTCACTCTCTCTGTAAACTCCCAAAGCGTGGACATTATACGTCATATTCCCTACTCCATTACGATTATTCCTGCAGCAAAATGTGCAATCTGACCATCTTTGTGCTCAATGCAGCCGTTTGTTTTGGTTTGTTGTAGCTGCTGGATGTGGCACCTAAACTACGTCACACACTGTTGCAGTAATTACAACACACTAACAGTTCTTATGCGGTTGATTTTGTCAGTGCGAAAGCGAGCTGAGGGGTTGCCAAAACTGAATATGGGGTGGGAGGTTCCTATAACTAGGCTCCTATAACTGTTCTGCACAAAAGCACGTTAGGACAGTGGTTCTCACACTGTGGTACAGGTACCTGTGGTGGCATGCAGGCTCCTTCTGGTGGTACTCAGGAGTATTGCTGATTTAGAGCCAATTATATTACTAGTTTACTCCTGGTTTACTCCTGGTTTAGTCCTGGTTTAGTCCTGGTTTACTCCTAGTTTAGTCCTGGTTTACTCCTGGTTTACTCCTGGTTTACTCCTGGTTTAGTCCTGGTTTAGTCCTGGTTTAGTCCTGGTTTACTCCTGGTTTAGTCCTGGTTTAGTCCTGGTTTACTCCTGGTTTACTCCTGGTTTAGTCCTGGTTTAGTCCTGGTTGTGTCCTGATAGTGCCCTGGTTTACTCCTGGTTTACTCCTGGTTTACTCCTGGTTTAGGCCTGGTTTACTCCTTGTTTACTCTTGGTTTAGTCCTGGTTTAGTCCTGGTTTATTCCTGGTTTAGTCCTGGTTTAGTCCTGGTTTAGTTCTGGTTGTGTCCTGATAGTGCCCTGGTTTAGTCCTGGTTTAGTCCTGGTTTAGTCCTGGTTTAGTTCTGGTTGTGTCCTGATAGTGCCCTGGTTTAGTCCTGGTTTAGTCCTGGTTTAGTCCTGGTTTAGTCCTGGTTTAGTTCTGGTTGTGTCCTGATAGTGCCCTGGTTTAGTGCTGGCCTAGTTTTGCTTACGTCCTGGTTTAGTCCTGAATAAGACCTGCTTTAGTCTTCGGTTTACTCGTGGTTTTGACCTGGTTTAGTTCTGGTTTTGTCTAGGTTTAGTCTTGGTTTGATTCTGGTTTAGCCCTAGTTTAGACATTTAGCTCTGGTATAATCCCAGTTTTGTCCTAATGTAGTAATGCATTTTCTGTCCCTATTTCACTCCTTGGTTTTGATCTACATTAGTCCAGATTTAGGTTCATTTTTAGTTCATTGTGTATCTTCTGAGGTGGTACCACTGCTCTAGGAACATCAGTATCTTAGAAGCATGCATGGTTTTATCAATCACAGTATTCACTATTCATTAATATTGAAGAAACAAAAATAAATGTTGATGATTCTTTTTTTTATCACATTAATGGCAGTGGCAGAATCAAGAGAACATGGCCTGTTGTTAGAAGGGCACTGCATGGAGAGACAGAGGCGCCATCAGCGAGCAGCCGAACTGACAACACAAACCAATTAAACTCACACACACACACACACACACACACACACACACACACACACACACACACACATGGACCCACTGGAGCTGAGCGCTGGGTTAAATCCGGGGTGAAAACTCTTCATTCCTCTCTCTAATTATCGCCTCTGACTGAACAAAAAACTAAAGTTGTTGGTCAAACACATTTCCAGTTTCTGTTTGTGTTACACAACAGAGTTCAGGGGGACGAAGGGAGGTGAGTGAGGAGGAGGGGTGGAAGCGGCTGGGGAGAGGGACACAGAAGAATTTAATTGGCACTTCAGACCAGGAGAGGTGCACTGTGGGGCAGAAGTCCTGTGTGTGCTGCTGTTTTCTACAAGAGGAGGCAGAGACGGGTCACTAACTCTTCCACTGATCTATAACAACATGGCTTTGTACCTGCGGAAAACTGAAGATGTCGTTGTGAAAGATGCAAACGCTGAAGATTGCAGGTCACACAGAAGCTTTCTGGTGCTGTGGTGTGTTCATGGGCCTTTTACTGACGCCCTGTAACTGTAAGAAATGAACTAACCCTGGACTAACTCCAAAAAAGACTCTGTTGTGTTTTCTACCATGTTAAAATGTTGTTCCCTCATCAAAAACAGACCTGGAGTGTTTTGCTTCATTCACGTCTGTTTAACTAATCCTCTATTCTGTGGCATGCCCCTTCTGAGCCCACAAAATGCTTGAGCACTCTCCAGATCTTCTCGTTCCTTCCTGATGCATGTCTTGTCCTCCTCTGAGCTCCTTAAGGCCGCAGACAGCTCCTCCACCGCTGCTGCTGTCTTCCAATCTCACTCCGCTGATGTTCAACCTTCTTGGACAGCTCCTCCTTCTCCCTCGCAGTGCTTTGCATTTATCGTACACAGCGTTGAAGGTGGCTCTCTCTGCCTCTGCCTTCTTTTCCAACTCTTGGACTGTGATCTTGGCTTTTTCAAAGATCTGACTGTAGGTCGTCTGCTTGCCTCCTGCTCTTGTTTCAGGGAACTGTAGGCCTGGAGCTGGTCCTGGAGCCTGCCCCTTAGCTGCTCCGTTGTTGTTTTAGCATCATTCAGTTGCTTCGTAACAGCCTGGATGACCAGTTTCTCCTCTTTTTAATTTTTTTTACTTATTCCTCCAGTTGACTGTGACTTTAGGCTAGTCATGAAGTCTGGCCCTCAGCTTCTCAATGGTCATTAGCATCAGTCAGTCCTCCTTTTGATTCTTGCGTTGTGTCTTCCAGTGTCTTTTTGAGTGCAGTTAGGATGGCCTTCTTCTGCTCATTTTCCTTCTTCAGTTGTTCATGAAGTTGTTTATTTGCCAGGATCTGCTGCTTCAGTTTGTCCTTGTCTCCAGGAGAAATCCTCTTGTTTCCAGGGCCGTCCTCTTCTCCCATAACTTCTGCTGAAGAGACTTGTTATTGTCCATCTGCTCCTTTAGTTCAGTCTGTGTTTTATGAACTTTGGTCATTGCGTCCTCCTGCTGCTCTTTGAGCTCCTGTTCCAGAGAGCTGTCCTCAGTTGGTGATGGCACCTGGATGGTGGCACAACTCATGGTCAGTACAGTTTAAAAAATATATAATCAAGGACACCGGGTTGGTTCTCCCATTCTTGAAAGGCCCTGCAACAACTCATTTAGTCTTCACACTGACTGTGAAGGTGTTTAATTAAAATTAAAAGGACCTTGTTTCAAGGATGTACTGGGAAAAAAAGTTAAATATGTGTTAAGCCTTTGGTGGCTGAAAGGCAAAGCTCTTGATTTACTGTTCGATCTGCGTCTCTCACCTACCTTTGAGCTTTGTATCATGACCGAAAGGACAAGATCCCGGATATAAGCGGCTGAAATTAGTTTCCTCTGCAGGGTGACTGGGCGCTCCCATAGCTCAGTTACCTGGTGGGAGCTTGGAGTAGAGCCGCTGCTCCTCTGGTAGGTAGCTCGGGCATCTGTTCTGGGGAAGACCTAGGACACACCGGAGGGACTGGGTCTGTCGGCTCTAATTCTGCAGGTTTAACAAAAAGGTGTTTAAAAAAAGACTTTCATGGCCTGTCTGCTGCTTTGTCAGTTCTGTTTTTGCATCTTGTTTTAGCGTCTAAACTTCAGTTGTTAGTCAGGTCAACATACAATGACAACATCAGTTTACAACACTTATCTATTCGCTCTTAAAACCATGCTTTAGCCGATCACATGATGCAGCATCTCCCCATCCCTTTGTCTCTCGTCCCAAACTCTTTTTTTTTTTCTTCTCCCTTGTAGTGATTCCTGAAAGCAAAGCGAGGTGTACAGTGACAGTGGGCTCTGGTGATTAAGTCTTTCCATTGGTTAATTAGCCCCTACAGCAGCAGCAGCACACAGACCTGGATGATCAAAGACACAGCCGTCACAGAGAGGCACCGCTGGGACCGTCACTCTACCTCCATAACACCCCGACACTGGCAGGTACCGCTGGGACGTCCCCAAACAGAAACTGGCGCTCGCTCTCAGGGACACGGTTTAATAGACAGTTTGAGTTTGAGAGAGGTTTGGATCTGCACACAAATACACTTGGTCAGCAGTGAAGGGACAGAGGGAGGGTCTGTTATCGGTCTGTAACCCACCGTGGGAATATAGCTCTTCAAAAGTGTTTATAATTGAAAGTGAGTAGAAAGAAAAGTAGAGATGTGTTAGTACAAAGAGAAGGCACTCTGTTTTACTAAGCTGGCATTTTTCCACTGTCTCCCAATGAACGGAGATATGGAGACGTATGTTTTCTACCTTGGCACTGACATTACACACGAAATTCATTATCTTTTTCCAAAAACATTTGCAATTTTTGTTGACTAATGCTAAATTCAACACCAAAATAATGTACACATGTGATAGGTGCAGGTTAGCAGAGAGGCCCTGGTCACAAGATAAGAGTTTAGCTAACTGTTGTGCGTCTTTATTGGGCTGAAAACTCTTTAGTCAGTGATTTCTTGTTATTTACTGTGATGGGCCAAGCTCAAACTCAGACATTTGCCTTTATGTCTATGCCACAGGTCGGCACAGGATTAGCAGTGTTGCCATGAAGCTCTTTTAACACTTTTAGGTCACACTTTTTGCAGTATAACAGGACCCAGTGCAGAGGTGCATTGATTATGTTTTGTTTTTGCATTTTTCAGCATTAAATTAATATTTTTTTATTAGAATTATTTGTTTTTGCATTTGCATGTTTTGTTTTACAATAGGTGCACAATACAAAACAAGATGATTTTACCCTTTGAATTATTATAATGAATAAAAGAAAGGAAATTACTGAGCATTAACAATCAGTGCATGTTAGACTCTGTCACCAGCATAAAAAAGTACAGAATATCAGTTATAATTTGTTATCATTTTCTTTTTTTTTCTTTTTATTGTTTCTAAGCGAGATAACTCAATCAGGAATGGTCAGATTCACTGGGTGTTTCTGCTTTTTTCTCTCCATTTTTTGTTCAAAGTCACTTAAATCCCCTTTCTTCTCGTTTCTGATGCTGGTTTGAATTTTCACAGGTTTGTCTTTCTAACCTCTCGGCTTAAATGCATTAATTTGCTGCCATGTGGTTGGCTGATTACAATGGCTTGCAAAAGTATTCACCCCCCTTACCATTTTCCCTTAATTGTTGTCTCACAACCAGGAATTTAAATGGATCATTGAGAGGTTAATGTCACAGCACATGCAACAAGTATAAAGATGCAAAATACGTTTTATTGTAAAGCAAACAAGCGATATTAGAGAAAAACAGAAAACTTGAGAGCGCAGAAGTATTCACCCCCTGAGGTCAGAGCCACCTTCTGAAGAAATTCCATGGGGTTTTTATGTTGGTTCATAAAAATCTTCTTTGTCGTTGTCATGTGATGTAAAGTGACTGACATAACCTCCTAATGATCCATTTAAATTCTTGGTTGTAAGGTAACAATAAAGGAAAAATACTAAGGGGGATGTATTGTAGCTATTCACGTTTGCAGGTGCACATAATAAAGTGCCCAGTGAGTATAGACTTAGAAAATAAAAATACTAGCGAAAACCCCATATGTAGGTTTAGGTCTAGGTATAGCTATTCAAATATAGGCTAATGTTATGATTGCATGTTTAAATGATTATATGTTGACTGGCCTGCTGTTGCCTTCACATTGCCACACTCTTATTACACAAGAACTGGCCATTAGCTTCTCATTCCATAGCCGTGGGTTGCCATTTCCCCCCATACCACTCCTGCATGACTCTTTAAGGCGCGTTCTTCTTCTGAAATATTTTAGCCCACATTATATCCAAGTTCCTACAAGGCTGCTGATCAATTGTTTCAAGCGTCACTCTTGTCAAAGAAGTAATGGCTTCCCGAGACTAAAAGTCCAATTGTGCGAACAGCTTTTTGACGGACGTTACAAAGGAGTCTATGAAGCGTGACGGGCCCTTATAGTGTTCGCCGATGGCCCAGCGGCACTAAAAAGGAGAGCCGTAATGGTCCTAATTCTAATAAAGAGAAAATCCAAGGTCACACTGTGAACTTCCTCCTCGTCAGAAGATCACAAAGACCGCGAGCTTTGCAGAGTGCATAATATCCTCATAGCTATTTTTACCCTCAAATTAAAATCTATGACATGTTGAAATGAGTGCGGTGTGCAAGAGGGGTATTCAAAGTAGACACTAATGACGCTTATTAATGGCGTGAATGAAGTCTTGACAGGTCGTGTGTCATAGCGCCGGCAATGCTCCGCTGGCATAATGGCTAATGTAAGTGGCTATAATTATATATATTATACCCTGTCTTATGGTATTTTGGCAGGAGCGTGAGGAGCCAGGCAGTTAGGAGAGGAAGGAAGAAGAAGGAGAGTGGGTTTAGGAGACAAGGAAAGATGTGTTGCACCTGTAAGAAAAAAAGTCCGGAGGATGGATAATCGTGAGACAACAGCACCAAACAGTGGCAGACGAGATGAATGCATAAAGAGGCATCCACAACAAGAATAAACTGTATGTGTGATTAAATATTTAGCTCCGTGACGATGGTGGGTCGGTTGTCATGGAGCAAGGCGGTGTACGAACGCTAAATGGAAAAGAAAAGAAGTGGTTTGAGTGTCAGAAGGAACGCAGAGCATGCTGGGAAATGGATTAGGGGCACAATAATGTGTGGATGTGGGATTGTGGTTGTTCTGCTGTGTTAGCGGGAACTGCTAAGGCACTGTAACGTAAAGCCAAAGGTCTGGGCACAAACAAGACATGATTTTACTCTTTGTACTATTGCTTTATTATTTTGAATGAACGAAAGGAATTACTAAGCTTTAACAACCAGTGCACATAGAAAATAGTATACAACTACAAAATATCAGCTATAGAATCAAATTAAAATCAATTAAAATAATGAACTACCCCTTCATATATTTATATAGGCATAGGTATTAATACAAAAATGCAGATTGAAAATGCAAATGCCTTGGCCTGGTTTATGGTTAATACCTCTGTAAGTACTTGGCTTACTGACATAAAACAAAAACTGGCACAAAGTTTAACGTCTTCTGTCTTAGCACAAATGAGCTAAGGTGAAAGGTTTTTTCACTAAAGCCTCAAAAAGTGGTGATGTTATTCAATCACACAGGTGTTTTTGCTGTCAGTAGACACTGCATGAAGCCACAAGATTATTATGGTGAGGTTGTGGACTCAGTTGCTAACGAAAAATAATCAGGTTCAGTATTTGTGGATTTTCTATTTGGATATTTCTTTTAAAACAGTTTCAAAGCCCCTGCGCCATGTGAGTTTTTGGTGTCATCATATTTTTAAATGTGAAGACAACTTATTGAGATGAGATTTTTAATGTTTGTGTTGTGTTTTTTTATGGTAGGATAAATTTAGCAAGATCATTGGCATTGACACGAATATAAATGATCAGGTTCAACATTTGTGAATTAACAGAGTGAGCCATTATCATCACATTCTAGACTATGAAAGCAACTAATTTACCTGTTTGTTTGTTTTTGTTATTTGTTTGTTTGTTTGCTTATTTGTGTCTAATCCTGTAAGCCCTTCGAAGGCAGCTGTCTCAATATTAATATCAAGGGAAAAAAGCTCTTCACTTCCTTAAACTTTTTGTATGACGCCATTTTACAACAAAATGAAAAATGTCTGTGAGGAATCCGTTAAAACAGAGCTTCATGGTTTTTGGATAAATGAATGAAAGCAGCCTGGATGTAGAGGGCTTGTTGTTGACTGGTCAGTACTTCCTGGAGTGGGCGGGGCTTCGTGGGAGAGGCGGAGGTTTGTGGAGCTAAGCGTTTTGAGGCCTCAGAAACTACAGGAAAACACAACTGAGAGAACTTTATAACATGATAGAAAGCTCGAAATAGACAAAATACAGTAGTTATTGCAGAATTTCCTCTAACACCTTGCCCCAGTGTGGTGGGCAAGTTGCGTGCTGTGCTATTCCGGACATGTTCTTGGCCCTGCACTCTGGACCTGTCTGGTGCGCCCCCCATTAGTGTCCCTCGGTGTCTCTCCTGCCTCTGTCCTCCTCTCTGTGAAGTCGTCGGGAGCGATCCTTTTTAATTGCAGGCCCTTCGGAAAAATCTGTTCATTAACGACTGCTTTTCCTCTGTCCCGCTGCTCCAACACCTCTACCTCATTTATCTCAGTATTTATCCAGCCCACCTCCCCCTTCCCAATACCCCCCCCCCTCCCTCCCCCATTACCACCAATACTGCCCCAGATCAACTTTGAACAAGACGAGGAGGGCTGCTGCTGCTGCTGCTGCTGCTGTGGAGGCGGAGGGAGGCAGCGAAAGGCTAGCTTATGCTCAGTGGGAATTAACAAAGCACTTAGTAATTAAATCTGCATTGACATTCTGGTAATTAGCCTCTTGATTAGGAGCAATAACACAATTAGCCAAGCGCTCTTTGCTAATTGTTAATTAGTATAAGCAAAGTTATTGTGTGTGCGCGGCGGAGGGGAGGCATGTAAAAGAACAAATGTTAATCTGTCGCTCTTTCAACACGTTCCTTCTGTCGCTCGGCTGCGGTCACAGAGAACGGAGAAGGTTCGGCGCCGCAGCAGCTGTCGGCGATGAGCTAAATGTCTAAGATATCATCAGATAGTACTGCAACAACTAGTATTACGAGTACTGCTACTACTGCTGCTGCTACTACTGCAACTCTCACTGCTACTACTGCGTTCAGTTTGAACAAAATGTTAAAGATACCAGAGACTACTGTAACAACTGGTATTACTACTATGACAACTACTACTACTGTTGCTACTACTTCTGCTGCTACTACTACTACTACTACTACTACTACTACTGCTGCTGCTGCTGCTGCTGCTGCTGCTACTACTTTGACTGTGACTTCTACTATCTGCGTTCAAAAGCAACTGTCTTATCCAAAATGTTATCAGAAACTACTGCAACAACTGGTGATATTACTACTACTACCACTACTTCTACTACTGCTGCTGCTACTGCTGGTGCTACTACTGCTACTACTACTACTGACGTTACTACTGCTACAACTCTGACAACTACTACTACACAAGCAGCTGTCAGTAATGAGCTAAATGTCTTAACCAAGATAGTATGAAAGACTACTGCAACAACTGATAATACCACTATATTACTGCTACTACTACTACTACTATTACTGCAACTCTGACTACTCCTACTGGGTTCACAAGCATGTATACAGGGAATGAGAAACTACTACTACTATTACTACTACTGCTACTGTTTAGTTGGTCAGTAGCTAAATGTCTTATCCAGGAAACTCAAAGACGCAACTGCTATTACTGCAAGTACTAATACTACTACTTGTGCTGTTGCTATTATTACAACTGCTACTGATAAAATTACTTCTATTATTACTGCAGCTACAATCACTACCACTACTACTCTTGCTGCCACTCTAGGCTTTTACTACTACAACTACTACTATGACTACAACTAGTACTGATAATACTAACTACAACTGCTATTGCTAAGACTACTACTGCTACTGCTGCTGATATTGATTCTACATTTACTAAATACTGCTACTACTACTATTGCTACTCCCACTTATACAGCTATTACTACTACTACTACGACTCAAGCCATCTCTAGGCTACTACTGCTATTTCTCCTGCAACTACTGCTGCTACTAAAATACAAACTACTACAATTAAAACTCACAACAAAAGGTTTAAAAAGAAGTCATTTTGATTTAGTTTTCTGACTTCTTTTTATGCATACAACATATCATTAAAACTATTACTATTACTGCTTCTTACTGGTCTTATTGGGGATATTGTCAGCAATGGGAAACACTGAAAACATCTTGGCACATCTTTACATCTTTTTTTTTAAAGAAGGATTAAATACAATCACTAAAAATGTGGAGCGAAAGAACGTCAAAGTACTGGATCTGAATTTTAAGGAGTATAGTAATTGATGTAAAAGGTTTTAGTTTATGAGGCAGAGGACGAGAGGAGCTCATTAAAGCAGACAGAGGAGACAGAGAAGAGTGGAATTTACACTGGACACAGGTGAAACATGGGTTATTTTCAATCAACACGGACTCAGGCCTAACAGTAAAACTCACATCGCAGAGTTATCACAGACAGAGGAGGAAAGTGTTAGCGGCTGGTTTCTGTAGGACAGGAGTGAGCAGAGCACTGAGGTCGACCTCAATGTCAACTTTTATTTACAAAATCAACTTTACTTTCTCAGATGTTATAATGTTGTTTCCTGGAGTTGTGTTTCGCTTCATTCCCACCTCTATTCTCTGGCGCGGAGGTACTGAGGCCTCAAAATGCTCAACTTAAAGCTCTGAGTTCAGTTTTAGACCTGATGGGACCTCGGGATTATCTCCACATTGTTCAACATCCTGTCAGTGCATCGCCAGTACATCACTGCTCTAAACTTTGCTTTTGTTAGCTTTCTGTTTTTGTAAGTGCTGGAGTAAACACCTTCTTTGTTGTTGGGTAGCATAACTTTAATGTTGACAAGCCATGTAGACCAACAGCCAAACTTGTTGGTACAGGCTCGACATTTTAGTCTTTCAAAATCCTAAAGGGGCTATATTATGCAAAAGCTGCTTTTTTGGTCCTTCCGTGTTATAATGTTTTGTTTTGCTTCATTCGTGCCTATTTAGGTAATTGCCTATTCCTTGACACGGCCTTGTAAAGCTTCAAAACGCTTGGTTCCACAAGCCTCCGCCTCTCCCACGAAGCCCCGCCCACTCCAGGAAGCACTGACCAATCAACAAGCCCTCTACATCCAGTCTGCTCTCTTTCATTTATCAAAAAAAAAAAAAACAGTGTCCAGCTCTGTTTCCACTGTTTGCTCACAGACATTTTTCATTTTAACGTAAAAAGGCGTCATACAAAAAGTTCAAGGAAATAAAGTTATTTTTTTCTGGTTCTGTTCAAAATAGTGTAAGACTCTGTCCTCTGCTGCTCTCTTCATTTGTTTCTTTCGGGCAGTGGCTCCCAAAGTGGGGTCCGGGGCCCCCTGGAGGTACGCGAAAGTACTGCAAGGGGGCCCCCAGAGGCTTTCTATATTAAATACATAAAAATAAATTGAGTTTGAAATCAACTACAGTTAAATACTTCATTTAAAATATAACTTTTTAGCCAACAGTCAGTGTTTTTGTAACATTTTGATAGAAATCCATAGAGAAATACATAACGTATTCTTTGTAATAGTCGTTTTGTTGGGGGTCCACGTGGAATTTTTGGAAGTTTAGGGGGGCCGTGACACCCTTGACTTTGGAAATGGCCGCTTTAGGGCATCACATAATGTTTTTAAAGGTTGTAAAATGTGCTGCTGGCCAAGATTAGTTTAAAAATATGAATAAAAGCACAACATAAAACTCAAACTAAAAGTAAAATACACTCTACAGGATAGAAAACAACCAATCACAAGAGCGCAAGCGTTTCTGCAGATGATTGGACATAAAATAAGTCTTATAATCATTTCATACTTCACCTGTGTAACTTGTGGCACAGTGATAAACATGTCTCCTCTGCTAATCTCCTGTACGACATCCAAACGGTCAAACACACCTCACTATCTGTTCCCCTCTAAACACAAATATGCCCCCCGGCCCGTTAGCTGTTGAACTTCCAGGACCTCTCCGGAGATAAGCCCCCCCCCCCCCCCCTCCTGTGAGTGCGCAGGAGACCCAACGGCGTGCTCCCCGTTCAGATTAGCTGCTCCTCGAACACAAATATTTGGCAGCAGGATGAAGTGTGGCGGGACGCACCCGAACATGAAATTAGGCTGGAGGAGAGAGAGGTGTGTGTCAAAGGGCTGGGCGTCCTGGTCCTGGGGAGAGGAGACCGAGGTGGAGAGCTTCTGGAGAGAGAAGAGGGAGGAGGAGGAGGAGGAGGAGGAGGAGGAGTGGAAGTAGTAGTAGTAGGAGGAGTAGGAGTAGTAGGAGTAGTAGGAGGAGGAGTAGGAGGAGTATTTTTGGTTTTGTGTAACCCCCAGGACCTCATTTAGTCCTGGTTTAGTCCTGGTTTAGTCCTGGTTTAGTCTTGGTTTAGTCTTGGTTTAGACCTAGTTTAGTCCTGGTTTAGTCTTGGTTTAGTCCTGGTTTAGACCTAGTTTAGTCCTGGTTTAGTCCTGGTTTAGTCCTGGTTTAGTCCTGGTTTAGTCCTGGTTTAGTCTTGGTTTAGTCTTGGTTTAGACCTAGTTTAGTCCTGGTTTAGTCTTGGTTTAGTCCTGGTTTAGACCTAGTTTAGTCCTGGTTTAGTCCTGGTTTAGTCCTGGTTTAGTCTTGGTTTAGTCTTGGTTTAGTCCTGGTTTAGACCTAGTTTAGTCCTGGTTTAGTCCTGGTTTAGTCCTGGTTTAGTCTTGGTTTAGTCTTGGTTTAGACCTAGTTTAGTTCTGGTTTAGTCCTGGTTTAGACCTGGTTTAGTCCTGGTTTAGTCCTGGTTTAGTCCTGGTTTAGACCTAGTTTAGTCCTGGTTTAGTCCTGGTTTAGTCCTGGTTTAGTCCTGGTTTAGTCTTGGTTTAGTCTTGGTTTAGACCTAGTTTAGTTCTGGTGTAAACCTGTTTTTTTCCTGGTTGAGTTCTGGTTTTGTCCCCAGGTCTAAATTTAAAATGTAAAGCTTTTAGAACTATATGAACGTCAAATTAAGTGAACAAAAAATATTAGTTGTTGAAAACTTTAGATTTTTAATTGGACGCAAAATTCAAAAATCTCTAGGGATCCTGTTGCATGGAGTTTCTGCAGCATTTTTATTTATTTATTTATTTTTTACAGTGTACTTCTATATCCACAGCTGTATGTCATTTTTCTCATTTAAACATCTTAATAAATAACTGCTTTTAGTTTTTCTCCCTCATCAAAACAAATGGGAAAGACCACTTCTGTTGTCGTCAGTGCCAACATCCAAAACACACACATTTCTATATTTTTACAAATCTGAACCACAAAGCAGTGACAAAGGCGACATCACACGTGCTCTGAGTTTGTGTATAATCACTCTGTAGACAAATCCATGCAGAATAATAAGAATGCAGTGAATGTGAGTGTAACTTTGGTCTTGCATAAACAGACCCACACATCCAGAGGCGTCCTGCCCCGTTCACTGACCCCCACTAAACATTCACGTACAATTAATTATTCCTCCCTGATCTAACGAACGCCGCGCTCTGATTGGACACCCTCCGGCTACAAGGGGCACTATTTTAAAAACACTTTCGGGTCATGAATTTTAATCACTCCAAATGTATTGATAAATTATTAATTAAGTGACTCTAAGTGGTGCCAGGTGGGCATAATTTCAGGAGGAGTATAGTAAAATGCTTTTGGGGGCTTAGCTGTTCCTTTATGTAAAATCTGTGGCTGAGGAGCTTGTTATTTTTCCTCTTAGAAGCGCTGGTTTATGTAAAAATAATTCCTCACAAGGCCTCTATTTGGCCAGAAAGGAAAGGGCGGCCATTTTGCAAATATTACACCCATTTTTCATTCTTTGTTTTGCTCTTGCTCTGGGGCAGCACTAACAGCAGTTGTCGCCAAGAATATGATTTTTAAAGGATTTGTATAGAGCGGCCTCGATGCATAAGAGCACATTGTCTATGCACAAAAGCAGAAATTTGATTCAGCATTTTTAGCCATATGTGAGATTATATTTTAGACTTTTGTACTTTTGTGTACAAACAACAAGGGGAGGCCTGTGAGTGCAGCGGGGCACAAGGAGAGGGGTGGCACTCTGATACCAGGCTGAGAGCCGAGAGTTAACTTTACAGCACGATCTACAATCAGAGAACCTATGCTTTTTAATACTAGTCTGACCCATTCGCTTTCATAGCAAAGTGAAGTGGGTCTAATCACCTTCCCCACATTTAAACCTACAGTTTTGTGTAAAAGTCTTAATTTTAACAAAGGGTATGAACAAAGAAAGGTGTTTCAATTTACAAAAATGCACAAAAAAAATGTAAACTAGAAGCACCCTTCTAAGGAACTGGTCATATCTCTCAATGATAAAGTTATTGTGCCCAAATCTTAGTTCAGGAGTAAATGCTCTTTCCGTTACAAGTCTCCTATTCTGATGAAACTACTTTTTTAAGCTTTTAACCACCTTATAATCTCATTTGCACCTCAAAAACAGACCTGAGTAGTATTTTGTTTCATTCACACTTGTATAATCCTGTATGCTAAACCAGTCTCTTTCTCAAAAGCTGAAAACGCTCAGTCTCACGGCTCTACATAGACATGAGAAACCAGAAAGTGCTCCTGCGCATTTCTAAAGCCCATCACCGGACTCCTTCTCATCATTTTAGCGCTAAAATTGCCGTCACTACAAAGCAGTCAGCTCATTTATCTATCTGTTAGCTTCATGTTGCTAATAGCTGTGCTAAATTGCCATTTTATGCTCTGTCAATTTCCCACTGTTGCCAGCAGGGGGCGACAGACAAGTAACAGGTCCCCAACAGAAGACATTTTCCATACAACACACAAAAAACAGACAAATGTTAGCTTCATTGTTAGCTCTGAGATGTTGTGTTGGCAGCAGCATTGGTTTATTTGTTAGAGAACATGCAAACTCCACATAGAAAGGGCCCCACACAGTCCTTCTCGCTGTAACTGTCCCAAGGGTGAAATTATTGCTACAGTGCTACAGAAAGACACACTTTTTGGTGACAGGTGTTGTAATAGACTCAGGTGATCGCCAATCCACAATAACCAAGATGGCACCAGAGCAAATTTAATACCTTCCCTCTCCTGATGAACGATGTTTAGTGCTTTCCTTTGTCACCTGTTGGTTCTGCTGAAGTCCTCGTTGTTCTTTTCCCATAAGTCTTTGCACAACTGGCTTCTGCTGCTGTTTAGAAAGAAGTACCGAGCTGCTCACAATGCAAAGTATTCAGGTGTTTTTAGGGCAAAACCAACAAGAATCCACCATGTTTGTTTGGGTCTGATTGGTTACTCTGCCTGTGCCCATAGAAATGAAACTCAAACCAGACTAGGCCAGAGGTACCAGAGTAACTTCTTTGTACAGAACAGGAAAAGACTATATCTAAGCACTTAATACAACTACTTTATTTCAGCAGCAGTCTTGATACAATAACCAGCAAAAACTCCTCTATATTACCAATAAAAGGACTCCAGCTGAGCAAAATGAGTAAAAATACTCTGTTTAAGTGTTGCTGGACCGCTGTGAGCCAGTGCGGCCCGCTCTATAGGTTAACCTGCCCAACAAGACCCGAGCGAGAACGCCACAAATTACAAATTAGCTCCCTTATTAGGCCTGACCCCAAATTTCCCTTTTCATGAATATGCATGACGGCGGGCCGCTCGGCGTGAGGAGAAATGGATTGGGCCTCTCCTCGCGGTGGACTGTGAATAAGGAATGATTAATGGAAGTGCGCGTGGTCTGAATCCATCACCGGCGGGACGGAGGCTGCTCCGTAATAAGGATCCAATTAGAGGCACAGTGGGTGGGACTCGGCGGGTGTCATGTTACCACCTACGCAATATGTGCACGGATAGAGCAGACAGCGACTTTAATATTAAACTAATTACAAATGTACTACGGACCCGGCTAACTTTTCTTAATCCGTCTGACCTGTAACTACATTTTTGGGGAGTTTTTCTGGACTTCGTTCTCTTCGCAGCAGGACTTTGACAAATCTCCATCTCTGGATTTTTGTTGTACGTGAGGAAAACAAGGAGAGCCAGCCGCAAGGGGTCCCTTTTTGTGCCAGTCCCAAGCCTAGGTAAATAAAGAGGGTTGTGACAGGAAGGGCACCAGGTATAAATCGCTGTCTTTCCAAGAGTTTTAAAGAACTAAACAGAGTCTAAATCAGGGCCACCCAGGTTCCTAAACTAGGAAATGCACTCAATAAGGAAAAGACAGGGACAACATCAGGGCTAAAGACCAGAACCAGGTCTAAACCAGGTCTAAACTCGGCCAAAACCAGGACTAAAGCAGGACTAAACCAGATCTAAACCAGGACTAAACCAGGACTAAACCAGGTCTAAACTAGGCCAAAACCAGGACTACAGCAGGACTAAACCAGATCTAAACCAGGACTAAAGCAGGACTAAACCAGGTCTAAATTAGGCCAAAACCAGGACTACAGCAGGACTAAACCAGATCTAAACCAGGACTAAACCAGGTCTAAACCAGGTCTAAACTAGGCCAAAACCAGGACTAAAGCAGGACTAAACCAGATCTAAACCAGGACTAAACCAGGACTAAACCAGGACTAAACCAGATCTAAACCAGGTCTAAACTAGGCCAAAACCAGGACTAAAGCAGGACTAAACCAGGACTAAAGCAGGACTAAACCAGATCTAAACCAGGACTAAACCAGGACTAAACCAGATCTAAACCAGGTCTAAACTAGGCCAAAACCAGGACTGAAGCAGGACTAAACCAGATCTAAACCAGGACTAAACCAGGACTAAACCAGATCTAAACCAGGACTAAACCAGGACTAAACCAGGACTAAACCAGATCTAAACCAGGTCTAAACCAGGACTAAACCAGATCTAAACCAGGTCTAAACCAGATCTAAACCAGGTCTAAACTAGGCCAAAACCAGGACTAAAGCAGGACTAAACCAGGACTAAACCAGGTCTAAACCAGGACTAAACCAGATCTAAACCAGGTCTAAACTAGGCAAAAACCAGGACTAAAGCAGGACTAAACCAGGACTAAACCAGGTCTAAACTAAGGAACTTAACTTTAACTTTTAGTTTAGTTTTTTAGTTAGTTTTCCTAATTCCATATGAAATTGTATGACTTTTGTTACCACTGCTGCTGCTGCTGTCCTTCCTCTCTGTCTCCCTCATAAACCTCTGCTTCATAAAGACATATATCCATTGTGTCCTATGTAATATTACGGGTGAGACATGAAGTCACCGTCCTGTCCCGTCCTGTCCTGTCCTGTCAGTCATAACCCGCTGCAGACGGATGACTGACAGCTCTGTCGGTCAGATCAGGGTCAGGCTCGCACTCAGGAGAACGACTGGAGGACAACCAACGGTCAGCTGCAAAATACATTAAAAACCATCCACATCAAATATTTAGAAGACCTTTACGCAGACGATATCACATTACCGAGCAGAGGTAGATGATATTGTTCGCTGCCTTGTTCTGAACACTTCCAAAACCTAGGAACTGGGATTTTAGTCGTAGTAAAAATAATGTGCCTACTGTTTATGATTCTGAGGTCAGTACGTGTAAGTTTTTTGGCTGTGACTCTGTGACAGTAATAACATTGCTAAAAAGGCGTCTCTTCTATTTACAAAAACTAAGGGAATTCACTCAAAACAAAACTTTTAATGATGTTGTTCTATCAAACGCGTCAAGTTTTTTTCCATAAGCTGTATTAACTTTGAACAATGCACTCTGAAATACCTCAGACATGTACGTTATTGTTAGTTACCTCTTTTATTGCTATTTATTTATGCAGTGTTTTTATTGTTACTTAGCATTTATGTGTAGTAAGTAGGGATTTAATGATTCTTCAATGCAAAAAGAGAAGTTTTGAATCGGTGTGGAAAAAAATGTATTGAGATGTCCCTTTAAAACAGCGTGCAGGCCACTAAAGTATAATGGTGCGTAATCTGGCTCACATATTTGGCGCTAGGCATCATTACCTGGCCATTTTACTGAAGAGAAACATGAATTTATATCAAGTTTTAGTTTACAGGACTCGTAAAATCATTAGCCCGACGTGCTGGGAACGTGAAAAGGCTGCACAAGAGCTTCATTCCTCAGAGCGCTCCCTCACCTCTCGCACAGACGGAGGAGCGCACACACAGCGCACAGGGAAAAACAACAACAAACACAGGCCGAACAGCAAGAAAGACACATCTGAAGGTTTTATTTAGGCTGCACCTGTTTGCTCCGTTTACCATCGTTCAGAAAGTAGCGTGTTGTTAGCAGCGAGCTAAAGCAAAGCTAAGTGGCTAACAACAGCTAAAGTTTATCTGAAGTTTCAGTGGCCCCTCCTGCTTCTCTATGCATTGCTTGCTACTGTGGTGTATTTATTTTTGAAGGAGAGTAGAAAGGTTTTAATAAAAGTGGCTAACAAATAATTTTATATGTTTTTGTTATTTTTACATGTCACTGTTTTAATATCTACTTTTTATTTAATAAGAAATGTACAACAATTTAAGTTTGATAAGGAGACACAAATTGACTATGTACAAAAATCCTTTTGGTTATAATTATACTGCAACTAAATCGTAATCGTGAACTTAAAATTGTGAATCGAATTGTGACTTCAGTGCAGTATTAAGGATGTGTTCATGTGTTGTTTTTCAGCCTTGTGTTTTTATGTTTTGTCTGTTTAAATGTTGACAGTGCACTTTGAGCTCCTTGCAACAACTGGGTTAGAAATAATTTAATAAGATGAGCATTTATTTTGTAATAGGCCTAATATCAAACATTCATAGTAGCATCACATCTTATCTTCTAAAAACATGATAATATTGCTGTATTATTGCATTAATGCTTAAACACGTCATTAGCCAAGCACGTTCTGTCAGTGCTAACATAATCTGACCCCCAGCCTCGTTCTCCCTGCTCCCACACAGCACACAGCAAATAAAATCTCTCACAGTGACTTACGTCACACCAAAATAAACAACTTACTAATAAATATCTAACATTTTCAGTGATGCACATCTGTTCACTTTTATGAGACAGAAATCTCTCAAACATTTCTCCTTGGTCCTGTGGGAGGAGCCAGAGCTGACTGCTGCTGAGGCTCTGTGGGTTTCATTCTCCAACACTTTGTATTTTTATTTTCTACTTTCAAAATATAACCAGGCTGCTATCATGTCATGTTTTTGTTTTTGTTTGTGTTTTGTTTTTGGTTTTTTTTCCTGTACCCTATACATCTTTTTACGTACCCCTGGGGGAACCTGTGCCACAGTTTGGGAACCACTGATCTACACAACTCTATCTCTAAGTTTGTTGTTTGTTGTTGTTGTTTGTTTACAATGTTGGGAATATATTTAATATATTTTGTCTGAACAAATAATTATTATGTTACAACAAGATAATGGCTTTATTTTACCTCTCTCCTCCTCTCCTCTCCTCCTCTCCTCCTCTCCTCTCTCTTCCTCTCCTCCTCTCCTCCTCTCTCCTCTCTCCTCCTCTCCTCTCCTCTCCTCTCCTCTCTCTCCCTCTCCTCCTCTCTCCTCTCCTCCTCTCCTCTCTCTCCTCCTCTCTCCTCTCCTCCTCTCCTCTCCTCTCCTCTCCTCTCTCTCCCTCTCCTCCTCTCTCCTCTCCTCCTCTCCTCTCCTCTCTGTTCCTCTCCTCCTCTCCTCTCTCTCCTCCTCTCTCCTCCTCTCCTCTTTCCTCCTCTCTCCTCTCCTCTCTCCTCTCTCCTCTCTCCTCCTCTCTCCTCCTCTCCTCTTTCCTCCTCTCTCCTCTCCTCTCTCCTCTCTCCTCTCTCCTCCTCTCTCCTCTCTCCTCCTCTCTCCTCTCTCCTCCTCTCTTCTCTCTCCTCTCTCTCCTCTCCTCTCTCCCCCTCTCCTCTCCTCTCTTCTCTCTCCTCTCTCTCCTCTCCTCTCTCCTCTCTCCTCCTCTCTCCTCTCTCCTCCTCTCCTCTCTCCTCCTCTCCTCTCCTCTCTTCTTTCTCCTCTCTCTCCTCTCCTCTCTCCTCCTCTCCTCTCTACTCCTCTCCTCTCTCTCCTCTCCTCTCTCTCCTCTCCTCTCTCCTCCTCTCCTCTCCTCTCTCTCCTCCTCTCCTCTCTCCTCCTCTCCTCTCTCCTCCTCTCCTCTCTCTCCTCTCCTCTCTCTCCTCTCCTCCTCTGCTCTCTCCTCCTCTCCTCTCCTCTCTCTCCTCCTCTCCTCTCTCCTCCTCTCTTCTCTCTCCTCTTTCTCCTCTCCTCTCTCCTCTCTCCTCCTCTCTCCTCTCTCTCCTCTCCTCTCTCTCCTCCTCTCTCCTCCTCTCTTCTCTCTCCTCTCCTCTCTCCTCTCTCCTCCTCTCTCCTCTCTCTCCTCTCCTCTCTCCTCCTCTCCTCTCTCTCCTCTCCTCTCTCTCCTCTCTCCTCCTCTCCTCTCTCCTCCTCTCCTCTCTCCTCTCTCTCCTCTCCTCCTCTCTCCTCTCCTCTCTCTTCTCTCCTCCTCTCTCCTCTCCTCTCTCTTCTCTCCTCCTCTCCTCTCTCCTCCTCTCTCCTCTCCTCCTCTCTCCTCTCCTCTCTCTTCTCTCCTCCTCTCCTCTCTCCTCCTCTCTCCTCCTCTCCTCTCTCCTCCTCTCCTCTCTCTCTCTCCTCCTCTCCTCTCTCCTCCTCTCTCCTCCTCTCCTCTCCTCCTCTCTCCTCCTCTCCTCTCCTCCTCTCTCCTCTCTTCTCTCCTCCTCTCCTCTCTCCTCTCCTCTCTCCTCCTCTCCTCTCTCCTCTCTCCTCCTCTCTCCTCTCCTCCTCTCCTCTTTCCTCTCCTCTCTCCTCCTCTCTCCTCTCCTCCTCTCTCCTCCTCTCTCCCCTCCTCATGTTTCATCAGTTATAGTTTATTACTTGTGCAAACCTATAAAAACATAATTCAATTGCTCTAAAAAAAATTCCCCAAAACTCATTTTATATGACGGGGATCAAATGTATTATTGTATATATCGTCCAGTATATTATTGGCCAGCAGTAGGTCTGATTCCTTCCCATTTAAACCTATTTCCAGTGTAATCAATCCATCGTTACCGATCACAATTATGAAACACTTTCTTTCTCTGACTGCATCAGCCCACTTTATTTTGTTTGTAGTGCTTCTGTTTTCTGATTGGTTGTGTATCCATCCAGTTTAATTCAAAGGTAGTTTAATCTGTCTCCATTAGCCCTGGTCTTGGACATAAAACTCCAAATCTCAGACACCAGGCTATTTCTTTGTATAGAATTGAAAATGAATTAAGATGAGTGACCGAGCTACTGCATCACACTTCCATTAAACCCCAAATCCCTGTATCTGTTACATTCAGTGTCTAAAATATAATAAAAAATTATATAAAATATTCAATCCAAAAGCTGCAGAATTACATTTTGTCCGACACACTCCAGCCCAACGCCTGCGCTCCTCTGAAGACTCTTTAATCCTCCGCTGACTGTCCTGGAGCTGCTGGAGGTGAGTGGACCGTGTTCCTCTGTCCTCTCATGTTTTATACATCGCTCTGTGTTTCACCCTTGGTTCAGGAGCCCGGGGCCCCCAGGGACCGGCCCACTCTTTTAAACTATATGTGCTCACTTAATCACTGCAGAACAGGGCCCCCAGAGCGGAGCCTAATATTATAATTAATTAATTCAAGCAAAAAGTAGGGTATTAAATTTCCTGCTCCCTCCTCGGATCTCCGCCGCACGCTCTGACCTTTGTGGAAAATTGCCCTCTAATTCCAATCAGATTTTCGAGGCTAAATTTGTTTCTTTTACCCATTCTCTTTGTGGAGATACACTCACTGGCCACTTTATTAGGTACACCTGTTCAATCGCTGTTAAATGCAAATATCTAGTCCTCCAATCACATGGCAGTAATCAAATTTAGTCCTGAGACTTGGACACAAACGTTCAGAAGTTCAACCCAGGCATTAGAAAGGAAAAGAGGATTTAATGAACTGATCCACAACCATCTGTGTTCAGTTCTATTCAATTTTATTTATATAGACCAATATCTCAACAACAGTGGCGTCAAAGGGCTTTACGGGAATAGATATAAACAAACAAATACAGCAGCTGGATTGTTGTGACATTTATGTGTTCACAAACATCTTGTCAGGCTCTCGCTGATTGGTTTGGGTCTGGACCAGTAACGGCCCGGGACAGTGGTGTGGCAGTGTTTGATATCATGAAATGTTTGTGAGGCTCATACTTACTCCATGTTATTTGAAATATGTCCTTACATAATGAGTTGAAGCGTAAAGACGGAGCCTATAGGAGCTCCTTTTGTTAAGCTAAATTTGAACTGCGCAGCCGTTTACCTTGGGGGTCCCACTTTAAGCTAAAGTTAACAGTTATTTATGATGGGCACCTGGCTCTGCTCCCATCTTGCCTTTTGTGGTACTTCTGCAACTTGGTTTTGTCAGTTCTAAAGTTAACTCCTTAAAACGATTGGCTCGTGGCCATGCTTCAACATGGCCTTTTTAGTAAAGAAAGAGTTTCCTCTCATGTTGATTGGTTCATAACTATGCTGTGAAACCTACTTAAACCTTTGGTCGGAGAGTTATCTATTGCCTGTGAGATGATTGTCTGAACCTGAGCTCAGAATAAACCAGACTGAATCTTTTTCTACCTCAGCCTTGTTCTTCCTCAATCCTCTCGTTCAACTTGATAACAGTGTGGGCAGGTTTTAGATTTGCTGATAGCTACAAGCTCTTTCAGTGATACGTTTATCAACCCGGGGATGCAGAGAAACAAGGTTGTTGCTATACATTTAGAAAAACAGCTAAAATCTTCTAACGTCTTTATTGTGTTGTTTTACAGTCGTAGTGGTTTGTTTTTTAGCTCTGCAGCTGGTGCTTTATCCAATCACCTCCAAGTATTCTACTGAAAGTCCCGCCCCTTTTCAAATATTTTGAACAGGAGCCATTCCAGACTGAGATAACGTTAGAAACTCTGTGCTAACATTATCTCAGTCTGGCTTTTCCCGGGACATCTCCTTCTCAATAGGACAAAACTAAAACAGAACAAAAAAACAGCCAGGAAAAAGAGAAACCTCTGTGAGAACCACATGAAGGAGGACGGACAGGCTACAGATGTGTCCCGGACTGATGGGTAAGGTCCGTTTGCTAAAAGAGTTCAAGTCTGCAGAGTTTTACAGAGCATGGTCCCAAAAAGAGAAAATATCCAGTGAGCAGCACCCTGTGTTTAAAATGTCTTCTTGTTGATGCCCAAGGTCAGAGAAGGGACAGACACACACGCAATACATCCATCCACCCTCATCAACACAATCACTTCAAATTATTATAATTCTGTCAAATCTTTTACACCCATCATTTATTTATTTATTTGTTTGTTTGTTTGTTTGTTTGTTGTGTGTTCAGAGATGGTCTTTGAGTGTTTTTTTAAGTTAGTGTTGCCTTTCTGTCTCTAATCTGAAACCTGATCATTCTCCTCTGACATTTTCAGACGTTTTCACCACAGAACTGCCGCTCACTGGATATTTTCTTGTATTTGGGCCCAATTCTCTGTATAAACCCCAGAGATGGTTGTGTGTGAAAATCCCAGCAGTTTCTGAAATACTCAGACCACTGATGCTGGTTTTAAACTTCAGCAGGTTTGTTTAAGTGCTTTTGTTGACTTACCGTATTTCCGGACTATAAGTCGCACTTTTTTTCATAGTCTGGCTAAGGGTGCGACGTATACTCAGGTGTGACTTATATATTAAAATATTTCAGGTGTTGGTTAGAGGGCGCTCTAGGCTTGTGTACCAGCATCTGCTGCACCTGTACCACTGACAATTTAAAATGTAAACATTACCACTAACAACTTAGGCTATAAAGACAACTGAGAAAGAGCAGGAATAATTGGAAATGGAACTGATGCTGAGTCTGACGACAGCCACGCAGAGGAGGAAGCGGCGCTTCGTCTACCTCCGGAGTTGGCGGAGTTGTTCAGAAGTGACACCGAGGATGAAGAATTTAAAGGATTTAGCGATTAGGAGTGAGATGGTGAGTTTGGTGAACTTGTTATATTATGTTCTTTATGCTATAGTTATGTGAATAACTGTTAATATATTACGTTAACATACGAGACACCCATTCAGTTCATTGTTTATGCTTCATGTAGCTGAATAACCATCAATGTGTTACGTTAGCAAACCGCACACCTATTCAGCTGTTGTTCTCTATTCTATTATTACTATAACTTGCCTTTCAACATTAAATGTCTGTTCTTGGTGTCGGATTTTGTAAAATAAATTTCCCTCAAAAATGCGACTTATATACGTTTTTTTTCTTCTTCATTATGCATTTTATGGCTACTGCGACTTATAATCCGGAGCGACTTATAGTCCGTAAAATACAGTAATAGCTACGGGCAAACAGGTGTACCTAATAAAGTGGCCACTGAGTATATACCCACAATTTTTCAGCTATTTTCAGATTTATGATGACACTTAGACACATGCAAGCTTAGCTCTGAAAAATAAGCCAAAGCCATTGAGAAAAACGGTGAAAGTGAGTAATGCCGGTGATGCTGGGAGAGGATTTGGTGCCTCTCTCTAAGCGCACGTATGTGACAGTTTTATCTCCCTAAAAAGAACAGAAAGTTTTCTTATTAGCCGTGGGATCTGGAGGCAGAGCTAAGTCTGGGTGTATCTCGGAGCATCGGTCCCCGGTGTGCTCCTCAGTAAGTCCCAGGCAGGTTCAGACGAGTTCGCAGCGCTCTGCACCGAGCAAATACTGCGCCGGGTTAAGAAGGATTGGAAGAGTGGCGCTTTTTTAAAAAACAGAAACTTTAAATCTCCAACTACGAGACAGAGAAGAGAAGAGGGAAAGGAGGAGAGGAGGGAGGAGAGGAGTAAAAGCTCCTCTGGTTTGTGGCCTTGTGGATCATACAGTAAGTGTATCTTGTGTATGATAATTATTTGTGCTCATCTCTGCTCATGTGACTAATTATTTATTCTTATTTATTTGTTGTAATTTCTTCCATAATTTGTGCTTTGTGGTTTTTCTTTTGCACTTTTACAAGAAGGAGAGAAAGAAAGGAGAAGAGAAAGGGACAGAGGATTATATTTAAAGGCGTTATATTCTGCAAAATTTACTTTTCCTTTCTCTACCATGTTATAAAGCTGTTCCCTCATCAAAAACAGAACTTGAGTTGTGTTTTGCTTCATTCCCTCCTGTTTAAATAATCCCCAATTCTCTGGCACAACCATTCTGAGGCCTCAGAACGCTCAGCTGCACAAACTCCAGGAAGCACTGACCAATCAACAACAAGCCCTCTACTATACCTCCAGTCTGCTCTCATTCATTTATCCAAAAAACTGTGTACAGCTCTGATTCCTCACAGACATTTTAAGGAAAAGCTCTTTTTTTTATGTTTCTGTTCAAAATAGTGCACCAGCTCTGCCCTCTGCTGCCCTCTGCTGGTCTCTACACCTGTTTCTTTTTGGCAGTAGTAAAGTAAATAAAAGCATAATTCAGCGCCTTTAATATGAAAACTGTGCAACCGTGTGAAAACCTGTCCCCATAAGCAAGCTTTGTAATTAAACAGATTTAACTTTTTCATTTTATTTCGTTAATTGATGACACAAAACTTTTTCCTCGTGAAAATGCTTGTCCCATTCCCTTGCGTGTATAAACTACTAAACCTAGCTCTAATTCTCCTCTCCATTTACCAGAGCTGGGATTTAGGACATGAACGCATGAGTGGATGAATGGATGAGTGGATGGGTTGCCAGATACTAGAGAAACAAACAGCCCCAGTACAAACACACACACACACAGAGCTGTGGTTAGATTAGCTTTAGCAGCATGAGTTTGTCTTTAGGCTCCATCAAGGACAATAACACTGTCCATCATCCTGCCGCCTCTCTGTGTGAGCTGAGAGATTTTCTGAGGAACTGAGTCAGATTTATCAAAATGTCTGAAAAATGGATGAGGTTCACCTTCAGGAGGAGACGCAGACTGTGATACGCCGAGGATTTATCTTAATAATGAACATTTAAAGCCCCTCGAGAGGACGGCGGTGCATAAAACTCACTCTCTTCTGTCAAACTGTTGATAGTTCACTGTTGGTTTTGTCACTGACAGCTTTTGTAAACAAATACGTTTAGGGCATCATCTGCTGCAGGGTTTTGTTTGGCCTTTTTTTTTTTTTTTTTTTTTTTCTTTTCTTTGTGATGTTGACTTTTCTGAAACAGTAGTACTAAACTGTAGTCGGGACCATACTAACCCTCCTTTTTGATGACATTTTTTGATGTTTTGCAGCTGTTTTTTGAGGATAACTTTTGCTGTGTTGATTCAAATGGCATAGATTTTGCCTCGGGTGTATATTTTTGGATGAATTTTCAGATTTTTTTTTTTTTTTTTTAATCCTCATAAAAAGGTGTCTAAAAAAATAGTCACACCTTTACCCCTAAGACATTTTTTTTGCCATTGACTCCCATTAAAACAACAATATAATTTCACATTTTTTCCAATCCCTCATGATAGTGAGGGATTGGAATTTTAGTTTTTATTGTTTTTTACTAGATGGCACCATTTTTCTCATATATTTTAGACAGAGGTATAAATGTGGAGATGGCCACATTAGTGTTTGTATAAATGATCAAGCCTACAAGGCAACTAAAAAACATTTTTTGAACTAAAATGGTTTGGGTGTGTTTTAGGGTTGTCATAAATTGTTGTGAAAGTGTTTGTTGAGAAATGAGTTTGTTTGTGTTTGCGTGAGCAGAAATCCAAAATGTAGTAGAAACTAAAGTAGAAACTAAAGTAGAAACTAAACTGGAATTTAAGGGGTTAAATTTCATAAACAGAATTAATTTTTGCTGTGTATGATGAGGACTGAAGTTAATCATTGTAACCATGAAAAAAAAATCTGAATTATTGACCATTAGATCATTTTTCAATGGCAGTCTTTATTGGTGCTTTTTTATTTATTTTATTTTATTTTGTGTGTGTGTGCTTAGGACAAAAGGTGGGACTAAAAGGTTCGGGCTGTAGGAGGGTTAAAGCAGACCAAGACCAGTCCGAGTCCAGACTGAACCGAGACCAAGACAACACCAAGACTTTTGGGGTTCGAGACCGAGTCAAGACCGAGATTTTTAAGGACCAAGACCGAGATAGAGACCAAGGCAAACCAAGACCAGGTCAAGACTCTGGGCCGGCTCCTGGCATAAACACTGTGCAGTTGTTTAGCGCCACAACCACTAGGGGGAGCCACATAAACAGAAAGGTTTTGACCACAGCACATTATAATATTAAATCCAAGTAATATTAAAGAATTAAATGAGCCCTAAAAGAAATTTAGAAGTGATGCTGAAGAGTGAAAAAAAATAAAATTGGAGCTCACAAAGACAAAGGATAAAGGTAACATTTTTGTTTTTTCACTCCTTTATTATTCCTATTTATTCTTCACAATTATTTATTTATTGGTTCATTTGCTACAATAGACCATGTTCAAATAAAGTCAGAGATTTGTGATTAATTCATTTCGTATCTTATAAGTTGTCTATATACAGCATGCGCATGTGTCATAAACAAAATCTTGTTTAGGGCCACCAAAAGCCAAGAACCGGCCCTGGAGACACTAAATCAAAAGGAAAAGTTAAAATAAAAACATAAAAAAATTGTTCAAATATATTACTGATTATTGATTATCATTATTAAATTAAAGCCAATATTTTCCAGGTTCTCCTTTTGCAGAAAACAAATTACTTGCAAAATTATACTCTACATTATCAAAAGTACAGTATTTTTTTATATGCTCAGTTTGAACAAATGTCTGAGAACGCCACATCCAAGACCGAGACAAAACCGAGTAAAACTGCAGCTGATACCGAGACAAGACCAAGATCGTAAAAAAAATAAAAAATAAAAAAATTGCCTCAAGACTCAGAAGGCTCAGTGTAAAGACAATTTTAATGTTATGGCTGAAGATTATGGCTGTGACTTGTTGCTGAATGAGATGGCAAAAATGCAAAATCAAAAGCTTAAAACTAATTACTAATAATATAGCAGTGCCTCTCTTAGAATTGCACAGTTTTGTTTGTTTGTTTGTTTTTTGTAAGAATGCATCATCTGAAAGCATTACAAAATATATTTATCCTCTGTCCCATTCATTTCTATGCAGGTGCAAAATAAAACTATGAATTTAGAGCTTAAATGCTAATTATAGAGGCTAATTGCTACGCTAACATGTTAACACACTGGCTAATGTTTCAAATACTAACTAATCCTTCAGATGCTAAAAGGACTATTCCCACATTATTATTATTATTATTTATTTTTATTTTTATTTTTTTGAAGAGTGCATAAAAACATACTCCTTCCACTATAAATAAACTTTGTAAATCCTGTGTTAATTGAGCCATAAATGAGAAGAAAAGTGCAAAACAAGAACAGTCGCTTGTAAACCCAGAAAAACAGTGTAGGCCTACTGTATACATTATATTTCCAAAAGTAATACTAGTAATGCTACTTATAAAAAAGCATTAAAAGTATTGGATAAAAGAGCCACCATGTATCATCTTTGCAGAATATTACTATGCTGATTTAGTTCTTGTTTACAAAATCTTCAGTAAACTAGCACCATCTCCTCTAAAAGTCTTTGTAAAGCGAAATTTTAATGACTGAAAGTGTTTTATCTGCATTCTTCTCTTTTAATTTTAAATCTTCTTGTCTTTGTACTTTAAACTTGCCTTGCCTTACCTGCTCATATAAGAAACCTGACACTAACATCATTTACTAAAGCCTTGGTTACTGGAAGAACAAAACTGTAATCATAATTTATAAGCTACTATTGTTGATTTTTATATGAGATGGGAGGTGTACATCAGGAAATACAGATGTTTTTAATGAATTGTTTTATATTTGTATGGTGTATAAAATGAATATGGGGCAGGAGGTAATAAAAAATGTGCAAAATTAGCAATATTAGCACTTATATTTTATATCTTGTTTGGTGCTGAAAGTGTTAGATTTGTTTGTATGTGCTCTGTTTGTTTGTTGTTTGTTGTTTGTCCTTCAGTATTGACATCAACCTGCCTTGGCTATAATCTCACATATTTACATGTCAAATGTTTATTAATATGTATTGTTCCTTTATCCCTAAATAAAATAGAAAAAAAATAAAAATAGTAATCAATTAGTTTTTGTCAAGCGTTTTTACAATCAAAATTTAATTAGTTAGGTTTCTGTGAGTGTTTTATTGTACAATAATTTTAAAGAAATGTAAAGTTTGGTTTTATATATGGACAGGGATTTAACAAATATAAATAAACAGGTTTACCTCAACAGAATAAATCTTATCTCTGTCCCTTTAAACATGTTATTTTGCTAATTTTGTTCTTTCTTGATATGAACTTTTTTGCTCATTGGCCGCTGTTACAACTCCTTTTCAAAAGTTACCGTCCAATTAGAGTTTTTAAAAGCTAGAATTTAATGTTTATTCTATTATTTTATTGTATTTTATAACATACAATACGCTTAATGAAGTGTAGAGCTTGGTTTTATGTCAAGAATTTATCAAATATGTGGAAAAGAGGTTTATCTAGACAGAATAAATTTGATCTTTTTGCATGTTGTCTATTTTAATACATGTTTTATTTTGCTTTTTGTTGTTTTGCTAACTTAGGAGGTCACTCAAACAAAGCAAAAGGAATTAAGGAACTCTAAAATTAAGCTTCATGCATAAACCGGACAAAGCCCTGACAGAAATACTAATACTTTTGCAAATATAGTGTATGTTCAGAGCTTTTGCATGAACACGAGCCTTTTTATTTTGGCTGGGGACACAAAGTCAGGCTTGAACTTCTGTTGCTCTGCTTGAGTGAAAACCATTTAATATTCAGTCATTCATCAGGATTAAAGAAAGAAAAATATGATTTTAAACAAAATAACATGCTGATACCTTCTGTCTATAGGTAAACCTGTCTTTTAATATTTGCTTAAGCCCTGTCCATGTGTTTAGGCTTATTGTACACTATAAAATATACAAAAAACTATTAAACTGTCGCTCGTAGCAACCTTTGAAAAGATTAGCTACAGTGGCCTGTGAGTAAAAAGGAAAAAGTCAAGCCCTTGCTATGTTACATTCAAGAAATTAGTAAAGAAAACTGAATTTGCTTTTACTTTTCTAGCTTTACACATGGTGCCTTTACATTTTACTGGTTGGTTGTAGTAATTTATTATTATTTATCTTTATTATATGCCATAAAAGAACCAAACAATCCAAACCGTAGGCAGACGGACTCTTCCTCTTCCTCTTCCTCTTCCTCTTCAGTGCCAGGTGTTTATCACAAACTGAGCTAAAAGAAACACATCAGACTCAAATCTGTCTCCATCCGACACAGAAAACAAATGTAGACAGACATCAGACACTTTACAGAACAGCTGACTCCTCAAACCATGGCATAAGCGACAATAAAACTAAAATATCACTCAGATCAGAGAGAGAGAGGACAGACCGCTCCTCCTCTGGGAACCGGCCCTGAACCGAGCGCACGCCGAGCTCTGGGCTTCACTTCAGCTTCAGAGACACCGAGCTCTGCAAAATGAAAACTCTGTAACTAACCTGTTCAGTACCAGGCTTATTATATCTGTGTTGTCTGAAATGATTTACTTAAAATAAATGGAGTAAATGTTCCAAACTACACAGGCTGCATGTATCATCTCAGCCTCTAAAGAAAGCTAAGAGCTGTGAGATTCCCACAGAAGAAGTTATGTTACTGTCTCAGAGAAAATGAAAAAAAAAAAAGCCTTATTTATAGAAAAAAAAAACACATCTGAATCATAGAATTGGAGCCTAAAGTAAAATATCATGAGTAAGTGAGCCAACGTAGATCCTAAAAAAGTGAACCTGAGCAGTTTTACATAAGTTTTAACACAATTAAACCACCACAGTCCATTTGAACACAGATGTGACCTTTGACCTTCCTCAGGATTGGAAAACTAATTATATTTCACTGATAGATAGATAGATAGATAGATAGATAGATAGATAGATAGATAGATAGATAGATAGATAGATAGATAGATAGATAGATAGATAGATAGATAGATAGATAGATAGATAGATAGATAGATAGATAGATATACTTTATTTATCCCGAAGGAAATTAAATTGTTCAGCTGCTCCACAATCACACAGAAAGCATGAACCACAACAGCCAATATAAAAAAATTAAGAAATCGGTAAATAGTAAATAATAAAATACACAATAAATAAAAATATGACAGTACTTCATCACTTTGGATATTCATTCCATCCAAATATAAATGCTTTTGACTACTACTACTACTATTACACGAATAATTATGATAATCATAATAATTTTAATAATAATAAATGATTTATTTGGCTGCTAGCGTGCTGAGTTTTAGTTGCACTGTAATGGGACAGACATGTTTGTAATGGGACAGACATGTTTGTAAGGGGACAGACATGTTTGTAATGGGACAGACATGTTTGTAATGGGACAGACATGTTTGTAATGGGACAGACATGTTTGTAAGGGGACAGACATGTTTGTAAGGGGACAGACATGTTTGTAATGGGACAGACATGTTTGTAATGGGACAGACATGTTTGTAAGGGGACAGACATGTTTGTAATGGGACAGACATGTTTGTAAGGGGACAGACATGTTTGTAATGGGACAGACATGTTTGTAAGGGGACAGACATGTTTGTAAGGGGACAGACATGTTTGTAATGGGACAGACATGTTTGTAAGGGGACAGACATGTTTGTAAGGGGACAGACATGTTTGTAATGGGACAGACATGTTTGTAATGGGACAGACATGTTTGTAATGGGACAGACATGTTTGTAAGGGGACAGACATGTTTGTAATGGGACAGGACAGACATGTTTGTAAGGGGACAGACATGTTTGTAATGGGACAGACATGTTTGTAATGGGACATGTTTGTAAGGGGACAGACATGTTTGTAAGGGGACAGACATGTTTGTAAGGGGACAGACATGTTTGTAAGGGGACAGACATGTTTGTAATGGGACAGACATGTTTGTAATGGGACAGACATGTTTGTAATGGGACAGACATGTTTGTAAGGGGACAGACATGTTTGTAATGGGACAGGACAGACATGTTTGTAAGGGGACAGACATGTTTGTAATGGGACAGACATGTTTGTAATGGGACATGTTTGTAAGGGGACAGACATGTTTGTAAGGGGACAGACATGTTTGTAAGGGGACAGACATGTTTGTAATGGGACAGACATGTTTGTAAGGGGACAGACATGTTTGTAAGGGGACAGACATGTTTGTAATGGGACAGACATGTTTGTAAGGGGACAGACATGTTTGTAATGGGACATGTTTGTAAGGGGACAGACATGTTTGTAAGGGGACAGACATGTTTGTAAGGGGACAGACATGTTTGTAATGGGACATGTTTGTAAGGGGACAGACATGTTTGTAATGGGACATGTTTGTAAGGGGACAGACATGTTTGTAATGGGACACACATGTTTGTAATGGGACACACATGTTTGTAATGGGACAGACATGTTTGTAATGGGACACACATGTTTGTAATGGGACAGACATGTTTGTAATGGGACACACATGTTTGTAATGGGACAGACATGTTTGTAATGGGACAGACATGTTTGTAATGGGACAGGACAGACTTGTTTGTAATGGGACAGACATGTTTGTAATGTGACAGACATGTTTGTAATGGGACAGACATGTTTGTAATGGGACAGGACAGACATGTTTGTAATGGGACAGACATGTTTGTAATGGGACATGTTTGTAAGGGGCAGACATGTTTGTAATGGGACAGACATGTTTGTAAGGGGACAGACATGTTTGTAATGGGACATGTTTGTAATGGGACAGACATGTTTGTAATGGGACACACATGTTTGTAATGGGACACACATGTTTGTAATGGGACACACATGTTTGTAATGGGACACACATGTTTGTAATGGGACAGACATGTTTGTAATGTGACAGACATGTTTGTAATGGGACAGACATGTTTGTAATGGGACATGTTTGTAAGGGGACAGACATGTTTGTAATGGGACAGACATGTTTGTAAGGGGACAGACATGTTTGTAAGGGGACAGACATGTTTGTAATGGGACAGACATGTTTGTAATGGGACAGACATGTTTGTAAGGGGACAGACATGTTTGTAATGGGACAGACATGTTTGTAAGGGGACAGACATGTTTGTAATGGGACATGTTTGTAAGGGGACAGACATGTTTGTAATGGGACAGACATGTTTGTAAGGGGACAGACATGTTTGTAAGGGGACAGACATGTTTGTAATGGGACAGACATGTTTGTAATGGGACAGACATGTTTGTAAGGGGACAGACATGTTTGTAATGGGACAGGACAGACATGTTTGTAAGGGGACAGACATGTTTGTAATGGGACAGACATGTTTGTAATGGGACATGTTTGTAAGGGGACAGACATGTTTGTAAGGGGACAGACATGTTTGTAAGGGGACAGACATGTTTGTAATGGGACAGACATGTTTGTAATGGGACATGTTTGTAAGGGGACAGACATGTTTGTAATGGGACAGACATGTTTGTAAGGGGACAGACATGTTTGTAAGGGGACAGACATGTTTGTAATGGGACATGTTTGTAATGGGACAGACATGTTTGTAATGGGACAGACATGTTTGTAATGGGACATGTTTGTAATGGGACAGACATGTTTGTAATGGGACAGACATGTTTGTAAGGGGACAGACATGTTTGTAAGGGGACAGACATGTTTGTAAGGGGACAGACATGTTTGTAATGGGACATGTTTGTAAGGGGACAGACATGTTTGTAAGGGGACAGACATGTTTGTAAGGGGACAGACATGTTTGTAATGGGACATGTTTGTAAGGGGACAGACATGTTTGTAATGGGACATGTTTGTAAGGGGACAGACATGTTTGTAATGGGACACACATGTTTGTAATGGGACACACATGTTTGTAATGGGACAGACATGTTTGTAATGGGACACACATGTTTGTAATGGGACAGACATGTTTGTAATGGGACAGACATGTTTGTAATGGGACAGGACAGACTTGTTTGTAATGGGACAGACATGTTTGTAATGGGACAGACATGTTTGTAATGTGACAGACATGTTTGTAATGGGACAGACATGTTTGTAATGGGACAGGACAGACATGTTTGTAATGGGACAGACATGTTTGTAATGGGACATGTTTGTAAGGGGCAGACATGTTTGTAATGGGACACACATGTTTGTAATGGGACACACATGTTTGTAATGTGACAGACATGTTTGTAATGGGACAGGACAGACATGTTTGTAATGGGACAGACATGTTTGTAATGGGACATGTTTGTAAGGGGCAGACATGTTTGTAAGGGGACAGACATGTTTGTAAGGGGACAGACATGTTTGTAATGGGACAGACATGTTTGTAATGGGACACACATGTTTGTAATGGGACAGACATGTTTGTAATGGGACAGACATGTTTGTAAGGGGACAGACATGTTTGTAAGGGGACAGACATGTTTGTAAGGGGACAGACATGTTTGTAATGGGACAGACATGTTTGTAATGGGACACACATGTTTGTAATGGGACAGACATGTTTGTAATGGGACACACATGTTTGTAATGGGACAGACATGTTTGTAATGTGACAGACATGTTTGTAAGGGGACAGACATGTTTGTAATGGGACATGTTTGTAAGGGGACAGACATGTTTGTAATGGGACAGACATGTTTGTAAGGGGACAGACATGTTTGTAAGGGGACAGACATGTTTGTAAGGGGACAGACATGTTTGTAATGGGACAGACATGTTTGTAAGGGGACAGACATGTTTGTAATGGGACATGTTTGTAAGGGGACAGACATGTTTGTAATGGGACAGACATGTTTGTAAGGGGACAGACATGTTGTAAGACATGTTTGTAATGGGACAGACATGTTTGTAATGGGACAGACATGTTTGTAAGGGGACAGACATGTTTGTAAGGGGACAGACATGTTTGTAAGGGGACAGACATGTTTGTAATGGGGACAGACATGTTTGTAAGGGGACAGACATGTTTGTAATGGGACATGTTTGTAATGGGACAGACATGTTTGTAATGGTAGACAGACATGTTTGTAAGGGGACAGACATGTTTGTAAGGGGACAGACATGTTTGTAATGGGACAGACATGTTTGTAATGGGACAGACATGTTTGTAATGGGACAGACATGTTTGTAAGGGGACAGACATGTTTGTAATGGGACAGACTTGTTTGTAATGGGACAGACATGTTTGTAATGGGACAGGACAGACATGTTTGTAATGGGACAGACATGTTTGTAATGGGACAGACATGTTTGTAATGGGACAGACTTGTTTGTAATGGGACAGACTTGTTTGTAATGGGACAGACATGTTTGTAATGGGACAGGACAGACATGTTTGTAAGGGGACAGACATGTTTGTAATGGGACAGACTTGTTTGTAATGGGACAGACATGTTTGTAATGGGACAGACATGTTTGTAATGGGACAGACATGTTTGTAAGGGGACAGACATGTTTGTAATGGGACAGACATGTTTGTAATGGGACAGGACAGACATGTTTGTAATGGGACAGACATGTTTGTAATGGGACAGACATGTTTGTAATGGGACATGTTTGTAAGGGGACAGACATGTTTGTACTCAGCAGTGCTTTGGAATGACAGATTGTTAGCATGGCTAGCTTAAAGTAGTAAAGCAGGAGCAGTACATATTCACACAAAAGTACACATATTCAGTTTTTGCATATTTTAATAAACGTCTATACACTTTGAATATGGTTTTGTTTGGATGGCAATGTTTTTTAGAGCCTTTTAGCTGAGCTTTTTTCCTTTATTTTGCTGTGCTACATGTTAGCAGCTTCCTGGTGTGCTGTAGGTTAAACTAAACGTTCTTAATTTTGGGTTACACAAGATTCCCCTGCACCTTTTCTGTTTGTAAGCTTCAGAGTAAAATGATTGAATCTGTCCAGTGTTACATCTCAACTCAATTTCACTGAATAACTCTAAATAATTGTGTTAATTTTATCTGCATATGTGTGCCCAGAGACATCAGATTCTTCTAAATAAGTCTTTTTTGCTGCTGAGGCTCAGAAACAATGTGCAGTGGTAATGTGTTTGATGATCATATTAGAGTTGATGGTTCTATTACTAAGCATCAAATAATGACTTCTGTCTAATGAGCCAAAAATAAGTGATTTTAGCACAGATTTATAAAGATCTGTACTTAATCTTCAAGAATTAAGCCACTTCTTTGAACACAGTATCACAAAACATAAAATACACTTTGACCAAATGTTGTTGTTTGGACATTTTAAGAAATCCTTTTTATATTAAAGAACAGACCCAAATTAATGATAAAAATATAGATTATCAGCCAACCTCTTCTTCAAGCCCTAAACTACAGACCACTCACGCCCCCTGCTGCCTGCTGAGGGAACTACACGCATTTATCTGGCATTTATCTTGGGAGAAGAAAGATAAAGAATCTTCATTTTCAGTTTTAAATCAGCCACACAGATTTATTTAGGCCATTTTAATCCTGGCTTTTACTAAATTAGCTTTTGTTCTGCTGCACATTTTAACCTGAACACCTGCCTCCCACCTGACTGCGCTCCGTTAAAAACACTTCACATGTAAATAAGTCAGTGGTTCTCAAGCTGAGGGACAGGTCCCAGTGGTGGTACGCAGGAGTCAGGAGTCACTGCACTTCAAGTCCTGGCTTAGTTTATTTTAAATCCAGTTTTTGTTCGGCTTTTTTCGGGGCTAGTCCAGGTTTAGCTCTGATCTAGACTTGGTTCAGTCCTGATTTAGACTTAGTTTAGTTTTGGTTTAGTACTGGATTAGTCCTTATTTAGTCCTGGTTTAGACCTACTTTTTAGTCCTATTTTAGACTTGGTTTAGACCTGGTTTTTAGTTCTAGTTTAGTTCTAGTTTAGTCCTAGTTTAGTCCTGGTTTAGACCTGGTTTTTAGTTCTAGTTTAGACCTGGTTTAGTCCTGGTTTAGACCTGTTTTTAAGTTCTAGTTTAGACCTGGTTTAGTCCTGGTTTAGACCTGTTTTTAGTTCTAGTTTAGTCCTTGTTTAGTCCTGGTTTAGACCTGGTTTAGACCTGGTTTTTAGTTCTAGTTTAGTTCTAGTTTAGTCCTAGTTTAGTCCTGGTTTAGACCTGTTTTTTAGTTCTGGTTTAGTCCTGGTTTAGACCTGGTTTTTAGTTCTAATTTAGTTCTAGTTTAGTCCTGGTTTAGACCTGGTTTAGAACAAAATTTCTCATGGTTTAGTTTTAGTTTTTTTCTGGTTTAGATGTGGTTTCGTCCTGATTTAGTTCTGTTTTTGTCCTAGTTTAATCCTGGTCTAGTCCTTCTTTAGTCCTGGTTCCCTGTCCCCTTCCTTTTACCTGGTTTAGCCCTGGTTTAGTCCTGAATTTGTCTTAGTTTAGACCTGGTTAAGACCTGGTTCAGTACTGATTTAATCCTAGTTTATTGTTGGTTTTGCCCTGTTTTAGTCCTAATTTCGGCTCATTTCTGTCCTTTTAAAGCTGGTATTTTTAAATCTAACTATTTCCTGAGGTTCTCTGTGTGAAAGTCTGAGTATCACTGATATAAGTCACCATTTCTCCAGTGTTTTTTCCCCTCCTGTCCTTCCTTCAGCTCGTCTCTGCTCATGAAAACCCTGCTCTGGTGTTAATGGCTCGGACATTATTCATCTCTCCAGCCAATTTGAGCTTCTCCTTCTTCTTCTTCTTCTTCTGCGTCTTTTTCTTTCCGGAGTACAGAGGCGCGATGGAGGGGCCGGGGCAGATTAAATATGTAAAAGGAGCGCTGGGACAGAGACGGAGGGGTGGGGGGTGGACACAGAGACACTGAGCGAGGATGAGAGATGGAGAAGTGTCAGACAGAGGTTACAGAGATCTGAGTTCAACCTGGGAACGTGTGGGAGGCAGAGGTGGTGGAAATTCACTTATTTTATGGATTCTGAGGGTTGTGGGTTCGATCCTGGGGACTGCCGAGTAGTTTTCCAAAATAATCAGGCTTTATTTCAATCCTCAACAGCAAACATCACCATCTGAGCGCTTTTACTCTGGCACCAGGAAGACAAAACCAAAGCAGAATACAATATTTTATTTTTACAAATGCATTTCCTGTACCAGCCATTCCCAAAGTCAGGAGCGCCATTTTAAATTTACCAAAATCCCACGCGGACCCCCAACAATACAACTTCCCTCGATCCCAAATTTTATTTTCATGTTTTTTTCCATATATTTCTATAAAAACATTACAAAAGACACTGACTATTGGCTAAAAAGTGTTTTAAAGTTATATTTTTAAACAAATACACTAAAAAAAAATGCTGCAAAAACTGAACTCAAGGCAAAGGATCCCTCAAGATTTTTAGGGCCAACTCAAAATCTCAAGTTTTCCGCACTTTCACTTAAGTGCTGTTCATACGTCTAAAAACTTTTCTAATTTTTAAGTTTATCTCTCTATCATTATTTTTTTACTCATCTTACAGCCAACTTACAGTGTTCAGAAAAAGTTATTCTTTAGTTAAATGTAGTATATTTAGTTTTTATTATTATCAATAATACTTTTTCTGAACAGTGGAGTCAGTTGGTGTAAGATGAGTTGGAAAAAATAAAGATAGTGAGTAAAACTTAAAATTTCAAGTTTTTAGATGTATGAACGTTAAATTTGGTGAGTAAAAAAATATTAGTTGTTGAAAACTTGAGATTTTTAATTGATCACCAAAACTCAAAAATCCTGTTGCCTTGAGTTTTTGCAGCATTGTTTTTTACAGTGCATTTCAAACTCTATTTCTTTTTATGCAATTAATATAGACAGCCTCTGGGGCCCCCCTGCAGTACCTTCGCAGACCCCCAGGGGGCCCCGAACACCACTTTGGACCTTCTTCCTGTGAGGCGAGACCATTTTCCCCACCTCCTTTGAAGGCTGCCTCCTCTGTGCATCCTTCATGTCCTTGCTACAAACTACCCACAATGCACTGCGACCACTCTCCACTTGTGATGTGTTTGTTTTGTAATGCACCTGATTTGACACAACACACACTCCCAAACTTGTTCATGTGGAGGCAAACACAAACAGAATTTGTCTCTGGGCCTGGGAATTCCTCTGTAATTGTTTGCTGGAGTCAAAAACAAAGTAAAAGTACTTCGTTACTTTACTTAAATACATTTTTCATGTATCTGTACATTACTTGTGTAAATTTTGCAAGGGGTACTTTTACTTTTACTCCCCTACATTTTAGAGCAATCAGTACTTTTTCCTCCACTACATTTCTGAGTTGCTTTGAAGTACAAAGTATTTTGGGTTTTGGTTTAAAATCGTGTGTTTTTGTCGTGTCCTCATTGTAGACACACAGTACTTAAATATAACAGATGCAGTAAAGTAGTACTGCTTTAGAAACATCAGAATAATAAAAACAGAAGAGCTCAGCGACAGATTCAGTCTCTTCTACTGCAGCAGTTTGTTCATTTCATCTGGAATCAGCAAAATCCCTCACATTTGAGTAATTCTTTTGCTTTTTTTCTGTATTTTTACTGAAATATAGAAACTGAGTACTTCCTCCACCTCTGCAGGGGAGCGGGAAGTCTTAGCTCCTCTGCTAGACTGCTGTCCCATGACCTGCCCTCGTATTAAGTGGAAGAAAACAAACTTCTGAGAATGCCTTGGTGGAGGTCTGTGCTGTTCTTTTTAGTTCTCTTTTCAGGCCACATGTTGTAGAGGCTAAAAAAGTTAGCCAGTGTTGCTTTGGCCAACTTTAGACCAAAATTAATTGCTCATAACTTTGTCACTTTTTTTCTTCCCTGAACTAAAATTGATGGCAGTTCGATGGTATCAGCGGAAAAGTTTGGGACGAGCCCAACTTTCCCCCCGCGAGTTGAATTATCGCTCTAAAAATCAATGTTGTGTCACCCTTATTAGAGTCTTTTTGATAGCCAGCCATTAGGTCAACCGCTATGAAAAGTGTCAGAGGTAAAAGGCAGTATATTTTGGTGCCAGTCCAGAGATCATAAAGCGCAGGGATGATTGACGGGACCTTAATGGACGAGGATCGATCAATAAGTAATATCTGACCGTTTTTAATCCACGGAAACACACATAAACCTTTACCAACTTCACAATGTCACCGGTGTTCATAAAGTTTTCCTCCATCTCGTCGCACGGAGACAGATAAATCCTTCGCGTTTTTTAATTTTTTTTATTTTTTATGGTCGGTGCCGTTCGTCTCGTGGCTCGCTCCTCATCTCCATTTTGATGTCTGTCTATTAGCGCGGGGTGAGGCCTCTCCTGCTCTCACATCCAGGGGCTAAATTAGCTCAATCAACCCCCTCTCACCTTTTTTTTCGCGCTGGGCCGGGAGCGGAGTGACACAGTGCTCCCCCGGGACAGGGAGGAGGCTCACTTATGCAGATACGGGACAGGGAGGGGCTCGGAGAGAGGAGCGTGTCCAAGGCTTCGACAGCACCTGACAGAAGATTTCACTTTTACATCTACGCTCATTAAACTGCAACATGCTTTCTATAATTATTACTAATTCAAGCAGGGGAGACTTAAAACAAACACAAAACTGTACCAGTGGTGGAATGTAACAAAGTAAAAGTACTTAGTTACTTTACTTAAGTACGATTTTCATCTGTACTTTTACATTTTACAAGTAGGGGTGTAACAATAGAGTAACTGTATCGATAAACATGACCTTGTATCAAATCGTATCATTTTCTAGGAAGTGAATATCGATACACATGAAGTATCGATTGATAATATCGGAAATGTGTATGTTAAAATAAACCAGATATGGCTTTTTGGAGATAAATTTTGTGTTTTTAATTAAATAAAATGTTATATTCAACTTTTCTTCACTCTTTGCTGGACGTAATCAACCCCGGCCACCGTGCTGCATTTGAGAGTAAACTTTTATGACGTTTGGCAAAAAGTCATAAAAGTTTAATCGATACGAAGGTGTTGAATCTAATCGTATCGTTCCAAATTAGCCAATATCGTTTTTGAATCGTATTGAAACACTTCTAATCGATACATATCGTATTGTTGCAGAAACGTATCGTTATACCCCTATTTACAAGGGGTGCTTTTACTTTTTCGCCACTACATTTCTGAGTTGGTTTGACATAGAAAGTATTTTGAGTTTTGGTTTAAAATCATGTGTTTTTGTCGTGTCCTCATTGTAGGCACACAGTACTTAAATATATCAGATGCAGTAAAGTAGTACTGCTTTAGAAACTATCAGAATAATAAAGACAGAAGACCTCAGCGACAGATTCAGTCTCTTCTACTGCAGCAGTTTGTTTCTGTAGTAATCAGCACAATTTTTTAGGAAAATCCCTCACATTTAACAGATTCATGAGTTGTCAGGTCTGTGCAAAAGATTTTTTTACTTGAAGTACTTTTATTCTTTTGCTTAAGTAGACATTTTAAGGCAGCCATTCCAAAGTCAAGACTTTGGCCTCCTTAAATTTTTGAAAATCCCACACGGACCCCCAACTATAGAACTTCTCTTTATTCAAAAGACTATAATGTTTTTCTCCATAAATTTCTATAAAAAATTTACAAAAACACTGTTAGAAATAGTTTTCTAGTCAAAATTATAAACAAATATATAACTAATAAAGCAAGTTATTCATTTCAAACTCAAATTTACTTTTATGAACCTGACAGCTCTCTGTGGCCCCCCCCCCTGCAGTTCCTTCGCGGACCCACTTTGGGAACCGCTGTTTTAAGGTGATACTTTTACTTTTACTTGAGTACATTTTTGCTTTTTTATCTGTACTTTTTTTTAAGTATATAAATTGCGTCCTTCCTCCACCACTGACCTGAACCCATGTCTGTCTGACGCTTGAGGGAAGAGGAAAATGCTCACAGTAACAAGAGGCCTACTTTAGTTTTTTGTTTTCACACGGGCCACTTCAGTTCCGTGGTTATTGCGTTACTGTTTTTAGCATGTGGCCATTTTTCAAACCAACATCGCTTCACACTCAACACAATATCTCTTTTTTTATCCATCTCTTCCCCATATATTCTCCTAGCTCTGCTCCGGGACGATCCATAAAGCATTTCTCTGCCTTTCTTAACTCAAACCTCCTTATCTCCCCTCTCCCCTCTCCTCTCGCCTCTCTCTGTCAGACACAGAGCTCGGGGCCCGCAGAAGTGCCCATATACGGCCCATTCTGCGGCTCTTTATGATGCTAATGGACTCCCAGGTCTAATAAATCGCTGGAGTGGAGGAGGAGAGGATCTTATGGGCCGCTCCGAGCGCCACCTTTCCGACCGGCTGAGGTAGAACTTGCACTGCACTTCCAGGGATACTGATACTGATACTGATACTGATACTGATACTGATACTGAGAGGAACAGAACAGGACAGGTAAAAGATAGGGCAGATGAAAAATAAGGGCGGAAAAGGTGTGTAAACTGCAATATGGACTGGCATTTAGAGGAATGGACAGTTCTTAATGAGCAATTTGTGGTAGTAAGAGGTGAAATAATAAGAAATTTAAGCTCAAAATAAAATAAAAGCACCTATATGTAACATTTTACTTCAAAATAAGGACTCAACTATAGCAATAAAGCTCCCCTATTCTGCTAAATTGACTTTTTTTTTACTTTTAACCATGGTATAATGTTGTTTGCTCCTCAAAAACAGACCTGGAGTAGTATTTTGTTTCATTTAATCCTGTATGCTGAGGCGCTGCCCTTCTCAAAAGCTGAAAACGCTCGGTCTCACAGCTCTACATTTCTAAAGCCCATACACCATCACCGGACTCATTCTGATCATTTTAGGGCTTACATTGCCCTCACTATGAAGCACTCTAGCTCCCAAAAAGAATATGTTTTCCATATTATACAGTATTGTTCAATATTGTTATCTAAAAAGAAAAAAGCACAATATAGGACTTTTAAACAGCCAACATTAGCAGATTAGCTATGCAGACACAGGGAGAACATGCACACGCCGCAATAATTATTTAAAGTGTGGTAGAAACTTGTGAAGAAGACAATGTTTCTTCTCTCTAAAAACAGTGGCTGCTTTTAAACCTGGCACAGACTCAGTTTGTTTGTTTAAACTGAAAGTCATTTGTGTGAACGAGTGACTAAAACATCAATAAGAATTTAACTAAAAAGAGAAAGAAGAGGTTTGAGTCCACTGACAAACCTGAAGGAGCCATGTGTTTCTGTGGATCTCTGCTGACCCCTGGTGGAGGCCTTGAGCGGCACTTCTGAGCTTTAATGTCATATTTAATATCCGTGTTCAAACATATTTACTGCACACTACAACAACACTACACTTTTTTTTTAGATGTGGAGGTTTTGGGTTAACATGTGGCTTTAACAGTGAAATAAAGAAAATGTCAAAATTACACATTACGGTGTTCAGTTTAATACATTTAGTCCATAAAAATATTAATTTCAGTAGCTCCATCAAGCACCAAATTTCCAGTCTTGTACTTTATAATGTTTTAAAGGCTTTTATAGAAGAATTTGTTGATATTTAATTCCCAGTCTGATTTGGGATGATCTGCAGCTCAGACTCCCTTTGTGCAGGATCATAATTGTCTTAATATTTATTCTTATTGTCATGAAGATTTGAAGTTTTCCTGTGATTGTAAACACCAGTGATTATGTTTGTACCCTGCACTTTGTCTGCTGCTCATCTTGGCCATGACATTCTTGGAAAAGAGATCTCTGGTTAAATAAAGATAAAATAAACATTGGTAATTTTACTCCTAAAAACAAGGCGAAACTAGAGTTTTAGGGTTATTGTCAGTATTTTCTAGTTTACTGAAAGACAAAATAAGATAAGCCATAAACTCCTCTGTAAGACTTTTTATGTAACATGTCAACAAAATGAATCAAGAATTTTAAACCTTGCTTTTTCCAATATTCAGATTTTGTTTTAGAAATATGTACAAAGTTTTCACGTATATAATGTCTAATTTTTATATAAAAACACTGAAAGACTCAAAACTTGCAATACATTTTTTCCTATATTTATGTCAATAATCTACAGGGAAAGTTTCAGATTGATGTGTTAGTTAAAAAAAAAAAAATCAACTGCAGCGTTTCAACTTGAGACAAAATGCACCTTTGAGATTTCCACCTCACTTTCCTAAATTTGCATTATTGTGATGTTATTTTTATTCTGTTCTTCTCTTCTTGCTCAGTTCAAGTGAACCACAAATTTATGGAAATATCAAAGCGAAAGTAGCATTTTGTCACATTTTGCAAAAAAAAACAAAACAAAAAAAAACTAATGTCCTTTTCAGAGCTAGCATTACACTAAATGACAGTTTTCCATATGGACTGTCTCTTGTCATTTTGAAAAGGCAACTGGAAAAATGTGCTTGTTTTTGTCTGAAACAAAAATCTTCACTGAGAACCACCCAAATATAAACATATATAATATAAAAGATAACAAAAAAATCATGAGACAATTGAGTGGATTCTGGTAAAACATTTTATATTCAATAAAATCAGAAGTTTGTATTTTCCCTGTGTGGCCTTGGGGCGCCCTCTGCTGGCCGCTGGAGATAGTACATGACACAGTAAATGTCCAAGGCACAGTCCAAAATCCATAACAAAAATAGGTTTGACCAGAAAACACACCGTAGGCTTTACATTCATCAAATTTATATTCAATTAGGTCAAACTATTTTACATTTTCATGATTATTTCTCCTCAATCTGAAATATGGGAACTTCAAAATGGTTCCCTGCTCCTCTCAACTCATAAGGACAGAGAGGAACAGCTTTGAGTAAAATTGAAACAGAACTAAAAACAAGAAAAAATACAAATAAAATACACTTTTTTTAAGTGGCTTTGTGTCATAGAATATATCTGAAATAAATCTTTAATGTACAAAGTCAAAATAATAATATAGTTTCCAGTGCTTTGGGAGATAAACAATAAAAGATAATGGAGAAAACAAACAAAACACTTCATTGAGTCAAAAATTAAAATGCAAAAATGAAAATTTGCAGTACTGATCAGAAGTCTATCGTCTACAGCAGAAACACAGTGGGAGACTTATTAGTAATGTGCCACTTTTAAGGAAAAAAGTGAAAAAATACATTTGGATTTGTGAACTTTTTTGTGTGAATGGATTGCATGCGAGATGTGATAAACTGAGAACAAAAAACTAAAGTTAGAACGAAAGTCAAAGGCAGAAATGTTTGTAAGAGGCTGTAGGCGCAAAGCTTGGCAATAAATGTTTCTAGAAGCCTGCCACTTCATTAGGTACAACATCTGTTATAGAAAGCTTTTAAATGCAAAAATGTATCGACCAATCACACGGCAGCAGCTCAGTTCATTTAGTCCTGAGGCAAACCTGCTGAAGTTCAAACCGAGCATCAAAATGGAGACGAAAACATGGATTTAAGGGACTTTGAACGTGGCATGGACTGGTCTGAGTGGTTCAGAAACAACTGCGACAACCATCTGTAGGGTTTATACAGAGAATGGTTACAAAAAAAGAGAAAAAAATCCAGTGAGCGGTAGTTCTGAGGTGAAAATGCTTTCTTGTTTATGCCCACACTGGTTCCAGATGATAGAAAAATAACAATAACTTCTAAAGGTGGTCTTTGTTAATCAATTAATCTGAATTACAGCCATAATCGACTGAAAGAAGTGCTAATAATGAATGGTTATGCTGTAATAAGTAAAGGTACAGCAACATTAAAGAGGTAAAGCAAATTAAACATAAAATTAAGCAACTGTTTTGTGTTTTCTAAAAAATACAAGCCCACTTTTTTATTATGGTTTATGACTTTGAATTTAATAAAAAGTTGTTTTTTATCAAATGTAATGATAGATGAGGTCAAGCCGGTGATTAACGGTTAGTCAATAATCGTTTTTAAGACTAATAATTAATCGATTAATAAAAACGCACATCCCTATTGGCTCTTAATTTAATTTTTACAGTTTTTTAAGACTGACTCCAAAAAAAACGTTTTAATATATATATTTTTGGGGTAAGGAATTTATCATCATATAGTCTTTCTCTTTTTTGCGTAGAATTTCTGTCAGTTTGTGTATGTCTTTTGTTTTCTTTGGATAACAAATATAAAATGAATAAAATACAAATTGCAAACACAAAATATATATACACGTTACATTTACATTTCTTACTTCAGCAGGTGTTTAACTTCAACTCGTCTCACGTCTACATGCATTGAGTTCCTTGCAACACGATTGGTCGAACAGATATTTGCATTTAGAGCAGGCGTACCTAATAAAGTGGCCGGTGAGTTTGCCAGGACGACAGCACCTGAGTATTGTGACACACTTATACAACATTACGGTTTAGTGAAGAGGCAGTGGTGGCAGTGTGAGAGTGTAAAACTCAAGATAACTCGAGATAAGAACGATAACTAGGCGCAATAAACGGGAAAAAAAAAAGAAGTTGTATGATGTGTGGATGGTGAGGGCAGCCATCTTGTGCTTAAACGACTGTGACTTCTTTCACCTTTAAGTTTAATTATGCGTGTGGGACCATAAAGGACTACTTCACTCGCTATCAATCACTCAATAATTTACGGCTGATAAAGGAAGAGAAAGTAACTTGCCCTCGAAAAAAAGGACAACACTTGCGTCGTCCTTGTGTCTTTGTCATTAAAACTGATGGCTTTGTGTCCCTTTTTTTTTTTGGCTGTGATTTAGCGCCACCTTCATGATCACGTGACATATTTTGGTTTTCAAGTTGTGTTACCAAGCATTTTGTGTGTGTGTGCACAAAATTTAAATAGTGGTACAACATTTTATTCAGCCAGCAAAGTTCAAATGGACACACACATAAAACTACCTCTGAGCGCAAATGGATAGACATACAACCAGGAGGTCTGTTGTCCCGGGCCTCAGAAATGGTTGCTCTTCTAATATTTTCTATTATAATGGGCCCATGTGAAGACTTCTGGCCCCGGGCCCCAGCAAACCTGTGAGCGGGCCTGCGTACAACTCAGAACTCAGGAGAATACCAACAACCAATCAGAGAAACAAGAACATTGCCTAAAGCCCGCCCTATTTTCTGATAACCGGTGATGATTGGCTGGAATTTGGATTTAGGTTTGTATGGAAGGGGCTCAAACCCACTTTATTACCAAAACAGTGAATGGGTCTGACTGGCCGGGCTTAATGGGAGCTGTACTAGAAGCCAGTGTCATTGGTTTAAATCTGTGTTTCCCAACCAGGGGTACGGGGACCCCTAGGGGTACGTGAGTGCATTGCATTACATGGAGTAATTTGATCATTTATAGAAGTTTTTCAGAAAATATTTCGCTGTTAAAGACTAAAATTAACCTAAACCAGGACTACATCAGGTCTCAAACCAGAAGTAAACCAGATCTAAAACCAGCAGTAAACCAGGTCTAAACCAGGACTACATCAGGTCTCAAACCAGAAGTAAACCAGGTCTAAAACCAGCAGTAAACCAGGTCTAAACCAGGACTACATCAGGTCTAAAACCAGAAGTAAACCAGGTCTAAAACCAGCAGTAAACCAGGTCTAAACCAGGACTACACCAGGTCCAAACTAGGACTAAATGCGATCCTGGGATCCTACACAAGACCAAAAAAGTTGGGAGCCACTGGTTTACCTGATGAACATTTGTGTTTTTTGATGTATTTTGTGGATTGATCTGCTAAACACTGAGGCCAGAGATCTACTTGCTGTTAAAAGAAGTATCCAAAACTTTGTCCAGATGCCATCCCTGGTTGATTTCAGGGGTAACCGAGTAAATGGAGGGTCCCCTGTGGTACTGGAAGTAAATTTTCTATTCATTTTTCCCACAGACTTTTCAAAAAATGTGTATATTAAGAGTTTAAAAGCTTAACAGTGGTAACTCATGACCATGTATTTCACTAATTATTCAAGTTTAGGATAATTTTTTTGGGTTAAAATTAATTGTGTTATGGTCATGAGCTACTTTTTTATATTTTTCGAAAAGTCTATGGGAAAAATTAATGGAACATTTACTTGTGGCACCATTGTTGCGCTCCGTAGTATATTATGGTATATTATGGTATGGCAGTACTTTGGTTTTGGACGTTGTTTGAAAGCCAACCTGTGCTGTAGCCTGACTATTCATCATAATTATTTTTTCTATTTTATACAAAGAATTAGTCAAGTCTCGCCATTTGGGTTTGGTTTTCAAGGAGCGGGAACAATGGACGCCAATTACATTGCCACTAGATAGACATGTACCGATGTGAAAACACCAACAGTAGGCAGAATAAACCGATGCAATTTGTAAAATATACAACCAAAAGGAAAAACAACAGAGCATAAATCCCGCCCCATATTAGACAAGCAGTTGTGAATGGTCGGTGGAACAGTTTTTGGCGGAAAACAAGCAAATGCGTGGCTTAACAGCAAGTATACCCACTGGCCACTTTATTAGGTACACCTGGTCCTAATAAACTCAGTGCATTTAGTCCTGAGACGTGTTAAAGACGAACCTCTGCTGCTGAAGTTCAAACCGAGCACCAGAACGGAGAAGAAAAAGGATTTAAGAGACTCAGAAACTGCTGATCTACTGGGACACGACCATCTCTAGGGTTTACACAGAATGGTCTGAAGGAGAGCGAAAATATCCAGTGAGCGGCAGTTCTGAGGTGAAAATGTCTTGTTGTTGATGCCAGAGGTCAGAGGAGAATGGCCCAGACTGGTTCCAGATGATAGAAAGGCAACAGTAACTAAAATGAGTTATAACCAAGCTCATTTCTGGATCTATGCATTGAGTTGCGGCCATTAAAAAAACAGGTGTACCTAATAAAGCGGCCGGCCTATAGGCTCAGTGTAAGTCTGGCCGTCTACATGATTTCTACATAATATCTCCGTCCTCAAGGCTGAAGCTCGACCTTCGGCTGGAGTCCACCGACGCTTCGGGCGACATGGCGGACAGTAGCGGGTCTCCCCCCATCGGCGACAGGGGCTCGTCCATCATCAGGAACCCCAGCTCGCCCCTCCGACCGTGGGCATCCACTCCGGTCATATCCCCCAACCCCCCCATGCCGTCAGGGAACACCGGGATCCCATCGGTAAAGTCCAGAGATGGGGCAAAGTCATACTGGGAGCTCCCCACGGCGGGGTACTGGATGGGGGGCTGCTGCTGCTGCTGGAGGTGCTGGTGGAGGGCCTGAGGGTGCTGGCCGTGGTTGTGGAGGTGTGTCTGGAGGAAGTGGGCCTGCTGGGGGGGCTGGGAGTGAGGTAAGTGAGGGTGTAGCTGGTTCTGGGGGTGGGACAGGCTCTCGTCGGGGCTAGTCTCTTGTTTGATATAAGAGGGGATGAGTTCAGCAGGATTCAGAGCGGAGGGAGAGTTACTGGGGAGGCCGTGCAGACGAGCCTGCATCTCCAACTCCTGCAAACTACAGGACAGAGACAGGGAAACATGCTGTTAAATACGACTGCACGATACGGAGGAAACATGATATTTGATAACTATGTTGAAAATTGTTGCGATATTTGAAAATAGAGCCTACTTTTCGAACATAGTAAGTTAAATTCACTACATTTCACAAGTTTCTGTATTTACAAGTCAAAACAGCCACAAAATCAAAACTTAACACAGACTAAACCAGGAATAAAACAAGGCTAAGCTGTGACTAAATTAATTAAATTACCACTAAAACTGGACTTTTTAAACATTTTTATTTAGTCACAACACATGTTCTTTTAAGGCTCTGGTGGAAAATGATTTTTCAGTGTAAATCTCTGTCAGATGGAAGACCACAGCGTTATTGTGATATATTTAGATTCTTGCGATACAGACATTGCGTTTGCTGATACTGCGATAATAATTTTGCGATATATTGTGCAGCCCTAGTGTTAAACAATATGGGTACAGAGAAGTAAAAATGACATGACACCACTCTAAAAGTATGGTTTTAATACTAGAACAAAATGCAGAATATAAATAATGGCAGCCTGTTTTTAATCATTTTCAAATTGCTCATTGTTCATGACACCAAAAAAAGTGTCTGGCTTCCAAATGTGGCCGAATAAGCACACGGTGTCTCTTAGTCTCATGTTTTGTGTACCACGTGAATGGTTCTGACCAATGGGCACAAAGTCGGGACAGTCCGGAGATGTTCTAAAACAATTCAAGTTTTTGTTTTAGCTTATTTTAGGATTTAGGATTCAACAAAGAAAAATGAAAATAAACACTACAAATCTGAGTTTTTAAAGTTGTATGTGTCCTGTCAGCTGAACACCAGGCCTTTCTTTTTGCAGTCTATGAGAAAAATCCTTTCAGCTCCACAGACAATTTTTTACACAGCAAAACGTTTACGAGTGACCACGAGTGGAAATGGTGGCAGGACAGAGGAGGCTGTGCTTTATGCAGCTCTTATAATACATCTATGCAACAATATCAAAATCAGCTCTTCAAAAAAAACTTTCTTCACTTCTCTTCACAAAACTAAATATTTTGAACATATTAGAGTATGATATTAGATCAGCCACCATTCTTAAATAGCTAAAAAAAACAGTGTGATAGCAGCCAGGCTTTTGCACCTTGTCTTTTCTGCATAAATTGCCTCTGGTTTGATGTTCATTTACTTGTCATAGAGGAAAAGCATGGTTGTAGACTTTTCACAGTTTTTGCTCTGAAGATGACTCTGACACCTTTAGATTTTATGTAAATTGACGTAAGTCGCTCCGGAGTATAAGTAGCCAAAAAATGCATAATGAAGAAGAAAAAAATTTATATAAGTCGCACTGGACTATAAGTCGCATAGTCAAAATCGCTAAATCCTTTAAATTCTTCATCCTTGGTGTTGCTCTGAGTGTCTCAGTTCCATTTCCAATTATTCCGCTCTTTCTCAGTTGTCTTTATAGCCTAAGTTGTTAGTGGTAATGTTTACATTTTAAATTGTCAGTGGTACAGGTGCAGCAGATGCTGGTACACAAGCCTAGAGCGCCCTCTAACCAACACCTGAAATATTTTAATATATAAGTCACACCTGAGTATACGTCACACCCCTAGCCAGACTATGGAAAAAAGTGCGACTTATTAGTCCAGAAATAAGGTGTATTTAAGTCATCATACCATCACAGTGTAGTTCTTGGACCCCTGTATTACCTGTATACGTAGCATCAGCTGTTTGTTGGCCATCTCCATGCGTTTGTAGTTGTTCTCCACTTCTCTGGTCCTCTGCACGTCCTTCTGCATCCGCTTGATGTAATCCACTGACGCTCTGAGGATCGTGCCTTTGTTCCAGCGCACATCCCTGAACACACACAAGAGTCCAGTTAGAAAACCAATGAACTGGCAACACACATTTTTAAGTTTATTTACACTTAAAATGTAACACAGAGAGAAAGACGCCACTTACAGGTCGTTGGTTTTGGGGATCATTGTGCCCAGTTCCTTGATGCGGTCGTTGATGTTGAATCTCCTCTTCCTTTCGACTGCAAGACAAACAGGTAAAAAGAAAAATAATTTATTAGTAACATATGCATCCAAGAAACATACAAAGAAGAAATATAGTCTCTGTCCGTTGGATTTCAGGCAACAGAAAAATGGGCACAGATTAAGCTACCTCTAAGTGGATAAACTGAATGCAGGACAGTAAAAACAAGTAAATCTGGACCAACACAGTGCAGAAACAAAGTATTTTCACTGCAAAATAATATTACTCAAGTAAAAGTAACCAACAAAATGACTACTACTACCACACAGAAAATAAGGTTTAACAAAAATAATCTTTATCCAACCAATTAGACTGAATTAAAACAAATTGGACCAATTGGGCCAACTTAAGTCTACTATGAAACAAGTATAAAAGTGCCAAATTAGAAAATGAAGTGTAATACAGTATGAAGTGTGACAGTAGTGTCAGTAAGTGTGTTGAAGGTGAGTGGTGAACGACTGTGACATGTTGTAAAAGGTGAAAAAACTGCACTAAGTAGCAAAAATAGTTAACCAAGCTATACCATAACTCAAGCTAAACCAAACTAAACCAAACCAAAAACAGAGCAGGCAGTGTGCCAGCGGCTGTGGTGATCTTCACATTATTTATTATTTTTTTTATTAACCTTTATTTAACCAGATAATAGACCCATTGAGATCAAGATCTCTTTTACAAGGGCGACCTGGCCAAAAGGTCAGCAGCACACATCAAATTTATACCAATTTAACAAATAGACAGATAAAAAAAGTCAATAAAAATTATAAATTATAAATAAATTATAAAAAGAAAAGAAAAAAAAATTAAAAATAAATAATAAACATGGTCTATGTTGACTTCTGGTACGAGCGTTACTTAAAGAGTAACTCACCCCTACACCATTTTTTTTGAGCTGATCAGCTGTACAAACAGGGCTTTAGTGATACATCTCACTATTTATAGTCTTATGTTTGACTGTTTTGTAAAAAAAGGTCTAAATTCACATTTTGTAGTGAAAACCGTCAGAGTGCTGCCCTCCTAGGGTCAAACAGTGGGATTTCTGCTCAATAGTTCCAGATAGGCAACTGTGACGTAGTATTTGACCACTTTACCGCACCTGTGCCAAGTACCTCCTCCCACGGCCCGTGCTCTCCACGCCCTCGCTGTCTCTCTCCCCCGCGCGCTCGTCCCAGTCCTGCTGTTGCCAGGTGTGGGTCTTTTTCCTAAACACGCCACTCAGCCCCGCATTTACCGTTCAGTCTCCTCCGCCCCCCTCCCCTTTCACGGCTGCGCTTCTACTGTCCCGTGTGTCAGCGCACAATAAGGCATAATGAGCCTGATCAATGACAGTATGTACCTACAAATTAGCAGTGTTGGGAGTAACGCGTTACAAAGTAACGAGATTACAATTGTCAGTAACGCAGGGGGTAACGCGTTACTTTTGAGCCCCCCAGTAAGTAATATTACAGTTACTAACAAAATACCCAATTAGTTACTTGCGTTACAGTCACTACAGTCACTTTCATTTACCTGCAGTTTACCGCAAGGACACGGAATGAAAATGCATTAAACGAATAGCGCTGATACGTTTTCTACTTTATTTTCATCCGTTCCCTTCTCTGCTCCTCTTTATGCGCGCAGCAGCCACTCGTCCTGTCCGCGCGCGTCGGGGCGCATGCAGCTGCTGCTGTCAGCGGGGACAGCGAGGAAAGAAGAGACTTGCACCGCTTTGGCGCTAACAACAAGTGCGTTTTAGCTTCAGTGTAGTGAAATAAAACTGTGTCCACAGGACGTGAACGCTGCACAGGAGCAGAGGCAGGTGAACCTAAAGGGCAGTATTTGCTGTGTCAGGCTGCACTGCTGCTGAAATGAATGCAGCTAAAAAAAACTTGAACGCCTGTATAAAATAACAGTGCTGGTCAGGGCAACGGTGAGGCTATAGGCTTCTTCTATTTAGAATTGGGTTCATTTGGGCTTCCTGTTAGGAAGTAATCCAAAAGGAAAGTAACTAAGTTATTTTCACGAGTCAGTAACCAAGTAAAGTAATATATTACTTTTCAAAAGAGTAACTAGTAATCTGTAACTAGTTACTTTTTTGAGTAACTAACCCAACACTGCAAATGAGTGACACTGGGGAGAGATTTGACTCCACAGATGTTTTTTAAACTTGCCACGCTTTAAGTCACTTTTTGTTTGATGACAATCGATTTCTTACTCGCGGAGATACGATCAAAAACAGCTCTCAGCTGAAATAATACCAGTAAATAAAGACGCGATCTGACGCACACGTTACTGCAGCGGCGCACGACGCCTTTCTCACAATATTTCAACTGTGTTATTATAAAAGGAACATAAAACATCAGTCCAGACGTCCTGCATTTTTTTCCCCCATTTCTGGGACTTGGCAACCCTGCTGTGGAGGAGGTCCATGAGGTCTCTGACAGCTGTCAGTCACAGGACCAGGCCTCGCTCCTCCCTCAGTTCTCCTCCTCTGTCTCTGCCAGGTCTCTGCCCACTTTTTGAGCAGTTTTCAATCTCTGGCAGTGGGCGGAGTCAGGCCTGGGCCAGGGGTGAGTTACTCTTTAAACAGACCCCTGACCTGGAAGTCCTGGGGCCCACAGGTGTGCCAGGCCAGACAAACTACCCCAAGTGACCACTAGGGGGCATCACAAGTAAAAAAAAAAAACATTATCCCTAAAAATACAAAAATAATACAAAAAAATACTAAAATAATACAAAAAATTTAAATAAAAAAATTCAAAAAATACAAAATTCAATTATTTAAAAAAAGTTCTCCACTGTTCTGTCTATTAAAACAATGAAAGGCCAAAAAAATTAAAACAAAATAAAAAAATCAAGGAGCTAGCTAGTTACTTTCCACCACTGGTGTACACTGAGAAATGGTACAAAAATAAACATATTAAAAAAAACTAAAAAAAACAAAGTGAAACTCTGATAAATATAGGCAGCACACTGATGCAATGTTTAACGAGGCAGAGATAACTGTGGGACAACATGGTCCACAGTTTGAAGTGTAACTAAACCCTGAAACAACATTATTTTGCTGATAAACTGGATAAATGGGACTTTAACAGTGCTGTCTATTGGTCCTTGTACAACTTCTAACATTTAATATGAACTTATTCCACAACTTTTGCTCTAAAACTGAGTGCTGCCCTCTCAAGGTGAAACAGTGGCTACTGCAGAACAAAGCATCTTCGGCTGCAGACAGTTACAAGTCAGAAGTTTGTCTGTCTCGACCGGGCGCAGCCTCTCTTATGTAGCATGTTTCAACCTAAGTTACACTTAGGTCAGCTCTAAATTTCAACTTTACTGTCATGTGTTCATATTCTGCGGTGATGAATAGGTACCGACACAAAGTACGGACACTGGGATGGGCTTAAAAATTGGGCAGTGTTCCCTTTAAACGTTTTAAAAAGTGATAAAGATTTATGTGTAAGTCACAGTCAATTACCCCCGAGTGCCAGAGCAGCAGAAATGATTGAGTTAAACATCCACCCGGGCGTTACACAGAGTCAGCTAAACGAGAGGCTCGCGCTGTAAAACTGTTTTTGTAGACAACACATTATCGACTATCACCAGAGACACCTTTATGTGAGAGCCACGCACGCTTTGGTAATAGTGTTTTTCCAGCTGTTTAAAGGCCGCGCATTCAAGGAAACTAAAATCCTGAGAGGACGGCAGTGTGTGTGCATGATACAGCTGTAACTTTTCTGCAAACTGTGTTCCATCAATGACTTCTGGAAGTGTTCTTGATCCAATTAGTAATTTCCCATACAGAATAATGTTAATGTTTTTAACGCAGCATCGCTTGAACACCTTGAAGATCATCAAATTCTAATAATACAGACTCTGGCCTTTCTAAAATGCTCAGTTTATACCCAGACATCTTACTACAATGTTGCAAATTAACACAGTTTAAATATGCTGATACACCTGCTTTACCAGCCTTTTGTTGCCCATATCCGAATGTTTTTGAGACATTTTGCTGCTGTCAAATTCAAAATGAGCTATGTTTTTCCAATTTTGTTATGTTTTTACATTTTACAGCAAGTTTTTCCTCAATTGGGTTGGTACTTTCTTAGACTTACATTACTTATTACTTATTAGGTATTTCTAAATTGTCCCATCCTGTGCCACATTTCAACATACAGTGAGAAGAAGGAATCTGTAGATAGAATGACTTACTGAGATTGTGGTTGTCTTTTTTCTGTCTCTCTTTGGCCAAGGCACGGGCTTCTGCGTCTTTTCAAAAACAAAAAGATGTTAGCAAACGTGCCAAGTGTTTTTAATTAAATAACTCTGTTTCTTTTCAACCCGGACTATGTTGTATTGTACGATTTACAGACAGCAACACTGAGGAACAGAAAGGAGGCAGAGCTGGAGATGTTGAGGTTCTCTTCAGTTCATGATGAGGATGGATAGGATTAGGCATGAGTCCAACAGAGGAAAAAGCTCATGTGAGAAGTTTTGGAGATGGTTTGGACAGGTACAGAGGCGGGACAGTGAATACATGAGCAGAAGGAGGCTGAGGTTAGAGCTGAAGGCCTAGAGAACGACCAAAGAGAAGATTGATGGAAGAGGATATGAAGTTACTTGGTGTGAGGGAAAAAAGGATGCAGAGGATAGAGTTAGATCAGGGGTGTCCAAACTTGGCCCTCAGGCTTCCTTTTCAATTGGCCCAAACTGCCACAGTACGTTTTGCCGCACTGTAAAAAGCTTCATATGGCTTAATGTGACTGAGTCTCTATGTAGTGAAAAGTTAGTGGTGTCGAAAGAAAAAAAAAAAAAAAAAAAAAAAAAATCACCCCTACTATATGTCGGTCCCAAGCCTGGATAAATGTATGGCTGTGGAAGGGGACCTATGCCAAAGTACTTGAGCTGCAACTAACAATTATTTTGATAATTGATTCATCTCCCAAATATTGTTTTGATTAATCGATTAATAATTGGATAGTGAAGCATTAGCAAAGAGGTTAAAAACTTTAGATGTTTTATAGTTTCCGTTAAAAAAAAGCATAATTCTTTAAAAAAATCACTTAATTTTTACAAAATTTGACCCAGACGAAGCTATGAGTAAACCACTTTGATGTTTGGTTAGAGCATATACACACAAAGATATTTTTAATCTAAAACACAATTGTTTTTAACCGTTTTTGTGGCTTTACTGCTGTGTCTTGGTAATAAACCCTCCTCTCTCAGTCTATAAATACCCCAGTTAATAATTATTCATTTACTAAATTAGCTGACGATTATTTCAATAATCAATTTCTGATTAGTTGTTGCAGCCCTACAAAGTACCCATGTGAATGATTCAGTGTGGAGACTTTTTTTCTTTCAGTGTACTGTCGTGAGAAATAGGTCAGCTTCAGTGATTGGCTCTTCTCTTCCTATATTTTTTTGTCTATGTGGCCCTCACTGAAAAAAATTTGGACACCGCTGGGTTCGATGGAAGCAGAAAACTGGTGAGCTCTGAAAAGAAGCCAAGAGGAGGAGAAGCAGCATCTGTCTTTTCTGTTTCTTTAGTGAGTTACATATTTGTTGTGTTATTTGTTGGAATATCAAACAAAGTTAACAGAAAATAACTTTTATTTTAATATTTCGGTATTCTAAAGGAGTATTTGTGAAAACCCCCCGCACCTGACAGTTCACGTTTGATGGTGAGGTCGGCGGGACACGAGTTGCTGGTCATGGCGATGCCGGGGCCCTTCATCCCAGGACCTGTGTACACGTCCAGGTGACTGCCGGACAGGGGGAGCTGCAGGAAACACATTAAACACATCAGCAAATGGACAAAACCACAGCCAGACATCTATTACCTCGTGTATTTGAGGAAAACGGAGTGTGTTTTAAGCTTTGGCCAATTGCAAGCTCCTCTACAAAGGTAATGAGTTTGGTAAGATCCCACTGGCTGCTGGTTGACACAGCTTGTTTATATAAATTACAGACTTCCAATAAGACACGCTGTTTTTTCTATCTGGATATGTCACGCTTAGACAGAGAAAAAGAAAAATATCACTATATAAATGTAGTGTAACATTGATAAATATTGGCAACTAGGGCTGCACGATATATAGAAAAATTATCGCAATATCAGCAAACGCAATATCTGTATCGCAAGAATCTAAATATATCACAATAACACTGTGGTCTTCCATCTGACAGAGATTTACACTGAAGAATCATTTTCCACCATAGCCTTAAAAGAACATGTGTTGTGACTAAATAAAAATGTTTAAAAAGTCCAGTTTTAGTGGTAATTTATTTAATTTAGTCACAGCTTAGCCTTGTTTTATTCCTGGTTTAGTCTGTGGTAAGTTTTGATTTTGTCACTGTTTTGACTTGTAAATACAGGAACTTACTCTATTTTCAAATATCACAATAATATCGTTATCGCAATTTTCAACATAGTTATCGAATATCGCATGTTTTCTCCATATCGTGCAGCCCTGTTGGCAACCGATTTATGCAATGCTCAGTGAGTTGGCCATGATTGCAAGATAAAGACTGGACTAACACTGAACTCAGGGCTTTAAGTCTAAGATAAGTTCTACTACAGTTTGATATAATGCATTAGTATTTTTTGGTGGTGAATTGGTCATCTTCTTCTGCTTATCACAGGTGTCCAGAACTTATTGTAGATAGCAACTACCAACTTTGGGCAGGGAACACCCTAAACCAGGGGGACAGGGACCCTACATTGATATATTTGGCTTTCAAAGAATAAAATAAACCTAAATTAGGACTAACCCAGGACTATGGCGAAGGATGCGACACTAAAGAAGGAAGAAACAGGGATTAAACCAGGACTAAACCAGGTCTAAACCAGATCTAAAACTAGAACTCTACCAGGAAAAAAAATCAGGTCTAAAATCAGATCTAAAGGGGAAAAAAACAGATCAAAACCAGAACAAGACTAGGTTTAAACAAAGTCTAAACCGGTCAAACCAGGACTAAACTAAGGCTAAACCAGGACTAAAACATGCCAGAACAACACTAAGACTAAATCAGGACTAGACCAGGACTAAGCTGGGTCCAAACCAGGACTAAACAAGCAACAAACCAGGTCTAAACCAGAAATAAACTAGGTCTAAACAAAGACTAAACCATGCCTAAAACCAGAACTACACTATACCAAGACTAAGCTGGGTCTAAACCAGGACTAAATTAGGTTCTGGGGTTATACAAAACTTCTCTAAACAATGAGCGTCAGTGGCATGGCACGCGCCTCTGTTGTTGTGGTTAATGATTATTTAAGTAACACTTTAGAATAACTCAGCATTAGGTAAGTTTTGGTTAAGCTTAAGCCTTTGTCCAACATTAATAAACACAATTTTTCTTTTAAGTTCTAAGTTATTTTTCCTGCTGGGGGACAATAGTTAGTTAAATGGTTGTATATGTATGTGTGTCAATATCTGATATGTCAAATTTCATTAACATCTTAGTATATATGAATTTATCTTAGGATGCTTTTGGGTTTTAGGTCTGAGATAGAATTAGCTAGTTAGGTATGTGTCTATCTTTGTAATTAAATGTGTTCACAAGCTCTGGATAGCTTCAGGGGAATCCCATTTTACAAAGCTTATCTTGGAGAGTCTGAATTGTGTTTTGCATATTGAATAAATTAAATGAAAAATAAAAGAAATATCAAAAATGTCCCAATCCCTATTATACTGTTTCAGAGACATTTAAACTGGTCGAAAGTATCTTTAACAGAGTGTCGGTTTTAGTGTGTCGTAAACGCAAGATAACAAGCCCCACTGCAGTAAAAACAACTATTTAGAGCAGGCTGCCAAAGACATAATCATTCACCATTATTATCGCTCACTATCTTATCTGCTTTATATGACACCTCTACACTTTTTCCCCAGCTCCTGAAAAACCGACGGGGTGCTCCTCCGAAACCCTTGCACTTTAGACATTGTGTAAGGTTTTAGTGCGGACGAGATTTGATTTTAATTGGGGACTTAACCGGCGTAATTAAAAGGACAATGCACCTGGACGTGCTCTGGGTCTGCTCCAAAGTTTTACAAGACACTACTTCTGCTACAACAGTACTATCTTTTTACTTCAAAATATAATCTACTGCTTTTATTATTATTACTACTACTGCTGCTGCTACTACTTCTGCCTTCTTTCTTTTCCTTTAATGTTTTTCTTCCAAAGACACAACGGCAAATCATGTTCCTCTTAGGACTAGAGTGAAGTGAGTTGTATATTGGCATAGATTTTACACTTCCTGATGCTACCCTGTACATTTATACGAGCTTGGTACTGGCAAAAGGAGTACAGCGAGTGGAGCCCATCTTGTGTGTTCAGAGATGGTTTTCTGCAGACTTTGGTTACTCAAGTCAGTGTTGTCTCGTCATTCTCCTCTGATCTCTGGCATTTTCACCACAGAACTGACGCTCACTGGATATTTTTGTCTCTTTTTGGGACCATTCTCTGTAAACTATAAACATGGCTGTGTGTGAAAATACTCAGACCACTCCAAAAGTCCCTTAAATGCTCGTTCTGATGCTCGGTTTGAACTTCAGCAGGTTTGTCTCGGGACTAAATGCACTGGCTGATAAAAAGTCACACCACAAAACTAAATAAGACAATTATATATTTCCAGTCTGAACAATTCTGATCTTTTGTGAGACATTTAAAGAGATAATTTACACAGAAGTGAGTCGTTACAGATGTGAATGTGTTTGAAGTCTCACCGGTCACACAGTAGCCACAGATAAGCTATCTGTGTCTTTGAGTTTGTTATCTTCAGGCCTCATTAGCTGCAGCACATCAGCTCCAGGCCACAGAACACTAATTTAGAATAAAAACAAGCTCTTTATAAAGAAGTTTTATTTTACTATTCTTTTTTTTTTGTGTGATTTATTGCATAATTTTAATGGGTTAAGAGACAAATGCTGCAAACTTTTATGATCAGGTCTGGCCCTTCCTAAAGGCAAACTAAGCAGCTGCATAGGGCCCCACAGTCATTAGAGGGCCCCCAGGTTTATCTGTTATTTGCTGATTTAATTAATTTGTTAACTCTATTTAATGAATATTCCTGGTTATAATATTCTGCTTTTATTGCAAGGGTCTATGCGAAAGTGGGGGCCAATTCTGTCTATATATATTAATGTGTTTTACTTCCTGTTTACCTGGGCCCCCCTTGCCAAGTTTGCAAATTAAAAAATGTCTCAAAGCTTTCATCCCCATAGAAAAATAGTCAGTCAGTGTTTCAAAGAAAATTAAAATGGTCTCAAAAATGATTCTTGACCTATCCTGCTTCGGGCCCCCAAAAGTTCAGGACCGGCACTGTATACGATCTATATTGTGCATATGTTATATTTACAAGTTTGGTATTGGCAACATTTACACTCAGTGATTACTTTATTAGATACACTTGTTCAAGCAGTTAACCCATGATCTCAATTAGTCCACAAACCTGCAGAAGTTCAAACCGAGCGTCAGAAAGGAGAAGAAAGGGGATTTAAGGGACCCGAACGTGGCATGGACTGGTCTGAGCAGATTGGTTTGTGGTTAAAATGCCTGACAAAAATTATAAAAAGGCAACAGTAACTCAAATAACCATTGTTAAAACTAAAGTCTGCAGAAGACTCACACCACAAATTTAAAGCAGACTGGGCATCAAGACAACACCGAAAGACCACTTTATCAGTTACAAGTAGGCTACATTTATCTAGATCACAACAGAGTGCTATAGGCCATATGTAGGGTTTGGTGGCAAATTGTGGAAATTGTGGAAATTTGCATGTTCCCCCTGTGTCTGGGTCGGTTTCCTTTCGGGCTGCTCCAGTTTTCCTCATCAATCTCAAACATGCACAATAGGCTAATCCTCCAGCTGGGTTACTCTGGACCAGGATCCTGGCTCAAGATCTAAAGAAGGGTCCTCGAAGGCTAGAATGCAGTCGCCCACTGCTCCTGACAGGTCGCCGTCGTGGCACCAAAGGATGGGTCAAATGCAGAACAAAGTCTGCCTGACCTTACCTTATGTTTTCATATCATAGCATAACATAACCCTAGCCCATTAAGTTTCCATTGTGAATATTTATATTTCTATACACCTATAAAAGCCTGAGCCAGATCCCTAACTGTAGAACAGTGTTTCACAACCAGGGGTACGGGGACCCCTAGGGTTACGTGAGCACATCGCACGGGGTACGAGGAGTTATATGGTCTTTTATAGTACATTTATATATTTGGCTTTCAAAGAATAAAATAAATCTATATCAGGACTAACACAGGACTACAGCGAGGGATGGGACACTAAAGAAAGACTAAATAGGGACTAAACCAGGTCTAAAACCAGAACTCACCCTGAACAAAACCAGGAACAAACCAATTCTAAACCAGAACTAAGCTAGCTCTAAACCAAGTCTAAACCAGGTTAAACCAGAACTAAACTAAGACTAAACCAGAACTAAACCATGCCTAAAACCAGAACATAACTAAGTCTATATCAGGACTAAACTTAGACTAAACCAGTTTAGTCCAGGACTAAGCCAGATCAAAACCAGGACTAAATGAGGTCCTGGGGGTACAGGTTGGGAACCACTGCTCTAGAAGACCACCCATTACTCCCCCACACATAGATTTTGTAAAAGTTAAAATCAAAAGCACATTCCTGAAGTCAAACTCGCTTGGTATTTGGTGGCAATCCCAGCTTTTACTAAAGAGTCCAAGAATCCAATGGAATTTGCGACTTTAATCCCATCAGGATTAGCGGACGAGCGCCATTCCCGGCTCACAACAATTCAATTTCATTCACATATAATTTCCACAGAAACTGATGCTGTTTTTGTTCTCCCTTTATCTCGTTCTGTTATTTTATCAGCAGCACCGTTGGCTCGTCAATCGCCTAATCTAATCACAGGAGAAGACAGGGATAGGTTAAATATGCACAAAATCAAACGCACAGAGATACAGAGACTGAACTAATCATTCAAAGACATACCACAGACAATAACGTGTCCAAAATGACCTAATGCAGTGTTTCCCAGAGAGTGGGTCGGGGCCCAAAAGTAGATCAATAGCAAGGCCGAATATAGCCATGTTATATGACGCCTAAATATTCTTTTAATGACATGAAATACTGACAAATATTTGAAAATACAAAACGTACAAGACATAACTTCTGTAAAAAGTGGTAATAATTAGCAATAGCAGCAGAAGTAGAAGTAATAGTAATAGCAGTAATAGTTGTAGTTATTGAATTAGAAGTAAGAGTAGTAGAAGTAGTAGCAGCTGCAGTATTAGTGGTATTAGCAGTAGTAATAGTAGTGACAGTAGAGGACAGTAGTATAATAGTAGGAGTAGAAGTAGCAATATAGTATTAGGAGAAGTAGAAGAAGTAGCAATAGCAGTGACAGTAACAGTAGTACAACAGTATTAGTAGTAGTAGCAGGAGTAGTGTAAGTAGTAGTAATACTAACAGTTGTGACAGTAGCAGTAGCAGTATAGTAGTAGTATAGTAACAGTAGTAGTAGTCTTTGCAGTGAAAATACATAAAACTGTTTACCTAAGCAGCCTTCACATTCTCATTTTATTGACTACTTTAAGTATCATTATCATCTTGATCTGACAGTAACAGTACTTTTACTTGATTTGAAGTAATTTCTCCTCCTCTATGCATTTCTTATCCGCCCATGAGAAGAAAAACTTTTAAAATGTGCAGTACAGTAAATGCCTCCTTTGTCCCTCGTTTCCTAATCAGCGTCCTGCAGCTTCCAGTTAGCGCTCGTTAGCTCCTTCTCCTCACCGGCTCCAAAAACTCTGACAACAAATACGAGAGGTTTTATGGTCTCACCAGCTGAATCTGTTCTCCTTCGATGACCTCCACAAGAGCATACGTCTTATTCATGTCCTTCATCCTCTGCTCCTTCCTTCCCTGAAGCCTCCTCTGTCCTGTCTCCTCTGTCCTCACACGCAGCGGCCGTCCCTGTCTCTGTCCCGGGAGACTGACTCAGACCACACTCCAGCTCCACTCTTTCTGCTGCCTCTCCAAATCAGATTGAACTTTCCCCCCTCTGGACTTCAGCCTGTTTTCTCCGCATCTCCCCTCCCTCCTTCCCTCCTCCTCTTACCCACTTTTAAAATATCTTGTAAACAGGTTGAACTCTAACTTCTGCCAGTTTAATTGTTAATTTTTTGAGAGTGCTGCCTCAAACAAAAAGAAAAAAGTTGTTTTTTTGTGCTGTACATATTGTTGCAAAAGTTTTACAGTTTGCCTAATTAGGTTTCCTACTTCCTAAATCAATTACATACTTAAGGGAAGCTAAGTACATTTGGGTGTGCTGTGGTTGTAGGCTTTTGAATGAATGCAAAAGCCATACTTAGAGTTTGTTAGGCAAGTACAGGCAGAAAACATTTTTAAAAAGTTGTTTAAAAAGTGACCGATGTATGATAATTTAACAGCCTTAATAAATAAGAAGAGTATATTATTTGTGAAGTGTGCTTTTGAGCAATAAAGCACTTGGGTTAGCTATTAACCTCAAATGACATGTAATAATCAAGATGGCTGAGAAATATTGTATGTCTCTCTTCCTATTTTATACAAAGAAGTTAGTCTGGTATCGCTTTCAATGGGCAGAACAATCACAGACTGGACTTGAAGCACTGCACCGCTGACCCAAACAAACATGGCCCTTTTGAAGAATTGTTGCTGGTGTTTTGCCATAAAACACCAGAATACACCGTATTATCAGCAGCTCTGAACTTATTTCTGATTGAGGACAGCAGCAGAAGCCAGCTGGACAAAGATTTGTGGACAAAGTCTTTTTGTTTGTTTGAATGCGGTCATTATGTCGGACGTCAACAGGACTTTACTGTTGTTAAGGAACCCTCCCAAGTAGGCGGGGCTGGCTGGCCAAGCTAACTACCTACCACGGTACTATAAAGAATAATCTCGGACTTGGACTCTTCTCACAGACAGTGTTCATGTGGTACTGCAAGTTGAAAAATGCACATGAACGCCTGCACGAGTCGAGCAGGGGACAAAATTTGCCCAACTTTCCCACTTGATGCAGAAAAGCAGAAAAGTTGCTGATTTATTCATTTGCGTTTTATACTTCATTACTTGGACAAAACGTTGCTCATAATGAGAACAAAATTGCATTAGAAAATAATGGCTGTTAATTTAATGTATCTCTAACTTCCAAGCTCTTTAGCTAAAGTTATATTTGCAAACTTTATTAACGTTCAGCTTCTCAGTTGTAAGAAGGCTGATGGAAACTGTGGAGTCCAGTTTTGTCCACAACACTACTTCACACCAAGGGTCAAAAATCCCTTGTCTAAGATTAGTTCGCTTATGTGTTACTTTAACTTTTAACTCTGCTTGGATTAGGTGTCTGACGCCCCCTGCTGGCAACAGTGGGGACTGGACAGAGCATGAAACGGCTATTTAGGACAGCTATTAGCAACATGACGCTAACAGATAGATAAACGAGCTGACTGCTTCATGGAGATTTAAGCGCTGACATGATCAGAACGAGTCCTGGGACAGTGTTTGAGTTGAGCGTTGTGTGAGAGAATACATGGCCTGAGCTTCCAGGATTACCCAAACATGTGAATAAAACAAACTCCAGGTCTGTTTTTGAAGGGGAAACAACATTATAACAGTGGTTGAAGCTTAAAAAAAGTTGATTTAGCAGAACAGTGCATCTTTAAACCATTTTCCTCAAATTTAAGAAGTTGTATTTTGCTTGTTTAAACGTCACAAATGCTTTTCTTTTTCTACTCACTGTGTTTGGCATTATTGGGTCAATGTAGGAGTGAATGTCATCGAAGTTTGACTCCATACTGATGATGTTTTCGATTATTTCATCATCTATCTACAAAAAAACAGGGAAGAAATTTGTTAAAACCTTCTTTATTCACATAATCTTCATTTCTGCGCTAACAAGACGTTGCATTTAATCAGTGTGTCCATGAAAACAACGGCAAAAAAACTGTCCACCTTTCTGGCAAAATGACTTACAGTATGTAGTGTTCAGAAACCAACATAAAACATGATTCTGGTAAAAAGTTAGAAGTTTGGTTGTAGTGGTAGTATTAGCAGTAGTGATAGTAGGATTATTAGTAGTGGTAGTAGTAATAATAGTAGCAATAGCAGCAGCAATAGTATTAGTAGTAGAATTGTTAGTAGTAGTAGCATCATCATCAGAGGTAGCAAGAGTAGTAGCATTAGTAGTAGTAGTACAAAAAGTAGCAGAAGCAGCAGTAGTACTGGTAGTAGTAGCAGCAGCAGTAAAAGTAGTGATAATAGTAGTAGTAGTAGTAGTAGTAGTAGTGTAAGTAGTAATAGTAGTAGTAATCAGGGCTTGACAATAACTTTTTTGCTCACTGGTAACCGTGGCTAGTCTTTTTCACCATTATGTTTTCGTGTATATATTATAGTATACAACTAGGGCTGAGTACCATTAAACGATACCTTTGTGGTATCAAAAGAATATGGAGCTATATTTGTTTCAATAAAATGAATTGATGCAAAACTAAAATGAATTGATGCAACAATAAATGTATTGATGCAACTAGAATGATTTATTCAAAATGCCTAATTTGTGACTTGCATGCAGCAATTTTTGCAAATAAATTCTAATTTGCAAATATATTATTTGCAGTTATTTCACAAATCATGTTTGTCAATTATAAATCTGCAGTTTTGCATGTGAATAGTCCAATCTGCATTTGTGGATCACTCCATTCATGCATTCATCACCTCTGCACATTTGGATCTTTGAGACATTTGTCCCACATTTTGAGACAGCAAAATTTATTCATAAAAGAAATCTTGATCCAATGACAACCACTGGGGGTATACAACTCTATTGTAATTTGCAAATTTATCAGTTGTAATTATTTTAAAATGATTTGTGTTTTTCATTCAATAATCTGCATTTTGCGTGTGAATAGTTGATTATGCATTTGTGGATTGCCCTGTGTGCGCATTAAGCCCTTCCAATGCATGAGTTCATCACTTCTGTGCTTGCAGATAATTTTGAGACATTCGTTACGTGTTTTGAAACAGCTTTGGATTGATTCAAAGGAAACCCTGTTCCACTGACAACCACTGGGGGCAGTGTTGGTGTTTTCACTGATGCTGCATGCAAGTCACAAATTAGCCATTTTTAATAAACCATTCTAGCTGCATCAATTCATTTTAGTTTTACATCAATTCATCTTATTGAAACAAATATAGCTCCATAAAAGAAAAGACACGATACTACCGGTATCACAAAAAAAAAAAAAAAAAGTGTATTCAATACCAAGTTTCAATACCTTGTGGGAGCTTTAATGTTCCTTTGCATGAATGAATCAAATATATAACACAGAATAAATCATACAAACTACTGGTTTTAACTTACTTACTTAAGAATTCTGCTCCAAAAATTGTATTCAATATTATTGTTTCATGATTGTAGAAGATGAATTAGTTCACCATAGGTATCAGAAAAAGTACTGTTCAGGTACCGGTATCAAAAATGTAAAATTTGGTTTTATATATGGTTTAGGCAGAATAAACTGTGTCTCTGTGCATTTGTTTTAATCATATTTTTTTAAACATTTTATTTTGGTAAAAGTAATATTTTTATTTCTTTAATCATGATGAACTTACTGTAAAGTAAAAGGTGTATATTTGAGAAGAGAATCAGAAATTCAGGCCTGATCTCTAACAGTGCAGGAGCATAAAATTCAAGCAGCCAGAGTGGCTAGTGGGAGAATTTATATTACTAGTAGGGTTGCAAAATTCTGGGAATTTTCAAAGTTGGAAATTTTCCATGGGAATAAATGGAAATTTATGGGATTAAATTGGGAACTTACACAATTCAAAGCTGTCCCATGACAGGGCAATAAACTATGAAACTAAACTATAGCATAAAACTAAACTAAACTATAGCATAAAAAACACAAAGACGCTTCAATATCTGTGTTATTCCTCAGTCACATGTGGTACATGTAGTAACCTGTGGTACATGCAGTAACCTGTGGTACATGTAGTAACCTGTGGTACATGTAGTAACCTGCGGTACATGTAGTAACCTGTGGTACATGTAGTAACCTGTGGTACATGCAGTAACATGTGGTACATGTAGTACCCTGTGGTACATGCAGTAACCTGTGGTACATGTAGTAACCTGCGGTACATGTAGTAACCTGTGGTACATGTAGTAACCTGTGGTACATGCAGTAACCTGTGGTACATGTAGTAACCTGCAGTACATGTAGTAACCTGTGGTACATGTAGTAACCTGTGGTACATGCAGTAACCTGCGGTACATGTAGTAACCTGCGGTACATGTAGTAACCTGCGGTACATGTAGTAACCTGCGGTACATGTAGTAACCTGCGGTACATGTAGTAACCTGCGGTACATGCAGTAACCTGTGGTACATGTAGTAACCTGTGGTACATGCAGTAACATGTGGTACATGTAGTAACCTGTGGTACATGTAGTAACCTGTGGTACATGCAGTAACCTGTGGTACATGTAGTAACCTGTGGTACATGTAGTAACCTGTGGTACATGTAGTAACCTGTGGTACATGCAGTAACCTGTGGTACATGTAGTAACCTGTGGTACATGTAGTAACCTGTGGTACATGTAGTAACCTGTGGTACATGCAGTAACCTGTGGTACATGTAGTAACCTGTGGTACATGTAGTAACCTGTGGTACATGTAGTAACCTGTGGTACATGTAGTAACCTGTGGTACATGTAGTAACCTGTGGTACATGTAGTAACCTGTGGTACATGCAGTAACCTGTGGTACATGTAGTAACCTGTGGTACATGTAGTAACCTGTGGTACATGTAGTAACCTGTGGTACATGCAGTAACCTGTGGTACATGTAGTAACCTGTGGTACATGTAGTAACCTGTGGTACATGTAGTAACCTGTGGTACATGCAGTAACCTGTGGTACATGTAGTAACCTGTGGTACATGTAGTAACCTGTCACATGCACAGCTGATCTCCACAACACTACCAAACTCAAGACTGCAGACTCCATATTTCTTCTTACCTCAACTATTAGAGTTGTAAAAATGTGTTTTGTGGTATGTTGTGATATTTTTGGGGCACAATATTAAGCATCATAATTCTTTATAGGTATCAATACATTTGTGACATCATGCATAATTAATGAGCTACATCTGTTCTGGTGGCAGGCCTAGCAACACTAGTTTGGCTGCAGTTCCCAGGCTGGCCACTGGGGGTGGTGCCGTTTTTTGAGCAGATTAATGAAATGTGGTGTTTGTCCACTGATTAAACTGTGTCAGCTCAGCACATGTTCTCTCTTTTGAACAATTTACTTTCTGTTTGACTGTGCCTCTATAAAACAGGTGTTTGCTGTGAACTGAGGACAACTCTGTCCTGTTGTGTTCTCGCCTCCCAGCAGGAGGTCGTGGGTTCGAGCCCGGGCCGACCAACACACCATCACATGATCTCTCTGGGTGGAGTCTGCATGTTCTCCCCGTGTTACTGTGGGTTCTCTCCGGCTTCCTCCCACCGTCCAAACACATGCATGTGTTAGGGTGAATTGGTGACTCTAAATTGAGCCTAGTGAATGAATGTGAGAGTGAATGATTGTCTGTCTGTGTTCGTCTCTGTGTCAGCCCTGCGACAAGCTGGCCCCTGTCCAGGGTGTACCCCGCCTAAGGCCCAAAGTTACTGGGATAGGCTCCAGTCACCCGCAACCCCTAACGGGAATAAGCGGTAGAAAATGAATGAATGAATGAATAATCCACCTTACTGCACTCAGACCTTGCATTTAATCCTGTGTCTATATAAAAAACTAGACTAAAACTAGAACTAACTAAGCTAGAATCTACCTTTGCTGTGTTGTGTTTTAAAGGCGACATGACCTGGTGTAGGTGAAAAATGAGACGGTTGGCAGAGTAAATCAGGACAAAGTCTGGAGGTTCAAAGGCCCCTGGCGTCCTCTGTCACTTGTTAAGCTGTAATTACTGTGGCAGGGCCATAATGGTGCTTTTAAAAGTCAATGAAAACCAGAGCGAGTTAGTCCACTCTTAATCTCTGGTCACTGTAAAGTTACACGCCACGCACTGATAAACAACGCTGCAGCTACTAAAGAGATTAAATCATTATGATGCTTTCATAAAATGTGGCTTTAATGTCACCTTACTGGTAATATTTAATCCTCATAACTTTATACAGGAATGTAATAAAGTCATATTTGTTCAATCTTCTTGTAAATTCTGTGGCATGACTGTAAGGCGAAACTATAAAACAACTTTAACCTGATGAACTAGACCTTATTTTGAATTAACTGAGATTTCTGTTTAACAATTTGTTTCTGTTCCTTAAAGTTATACTCAATAACCAGACTTAAGTTCAAGCTTATTCCAACAAACATGAACTTTTACTCATGATTTAATTAGGTGTACTTGTACTTGTCTGAGTAAAATTTAAAAAATATATTTCACTTTTACTCAAGTACATTTATAAGAAAAATGTCACTTATATGTAGAGCTGGGTACTGTTAATTGAGACCTTTGTGATATCAAAAGAAAAGTTAAAATACTACTGGTATCAACAAATCTTTATTCAATACCAAGTTTCAGTACCTAGTGGGTCTTTTAATGTTCCATTGCATGTATGTAACAAATAACAGAATAAATCATACAAACTACTGGTTTTAACTTGCACCAAAAATTGGTCTTTTATTCAATATTATTGTGTTTTATGATTGTAGAAAATGAATTAGCTCACCATCAGAAAAAGTATTGCTGAGGTACCGGTATCAAAAACCAGGTATCGTTTAAGAACTGGTATCAAATTAAATATGGTAACAGTACCCAGCCTAACTTATACTAGAAGTAGTAGTAGTAAAGTTTAGTGCATAGCATGCTTGCCTTGCTTACAGAAGGTTATGAGTTTGAGCCAAGTTTAGGTACAGCAGTAGTAGTAATGGTAGTAGCAGTAGCAGAACTAGTGTTAGGAGCAGAAGGACAACAAGGTAAAGGAACATAGCAATAAAAGTAGGGATGGGAAAAAAATATCAATTTTGTGATATATCGCGATGTTTTGTGACGCAATGCCAATGTCTATAGTTTTCGATACTTTGTGATGTCATGCATAATAATGGCTGCACTGCTTGCTGCACATGTAATTCTGCCAGGACTGTAGAGGGCAACACTGCACAGTATTCCTAAACACTTAATAAACAAATATTAGACAGACACATGGTGGATTTATGATTTTTGTAAAGAAGACTTATTGTATTGATACCAGTCTGAAACTGTCCTGCTGCTTCAGTGACATAAAGTAACCATAATATGTAACATGTATGTATTTAGACCTTTTATAATTCGCAAAAAACAATTAATACAGACAAGAAAAAACAATTGTATTTTTTTCTTTAAAAATGCAGTGATATATTGTAGGTTTTCTTGTGCAAAAAATCAATAATCGTGAGCTATGTATTGTGTATCGTATCGTGAGGTACCCTGTTTCCCAGCCCTAATTAATAGTAGTAGTAGTAGTTGTAGTAATAATAGTAGTGCTATAGTAGTAGTAAGAATACATTATAGTAGTAGTAGTGGAAGCTGTAGTAGAAGCACAAGTTGTAATAGCAGTAGTAGTACCATAGTAATAGAAATGTGTATGTAATGGTATCTGAAGTACCTAATATAAGTCAGTAAAACTCTTAATACAGCTTCAGGAGCTCTGTTACCTTAACCCTTGTGTTGTGTGTGGTTTTTAATTTTTAATTTTTATGTTAACTTTGCAGTGGTTCTGACTTTTTCTATTAAATTTGGCACATGTGTGTATTTTATCACTAATGTTGATATTCTAAACACAAATCTAATATTACATTTTTATTCTCTCTAAATCTGTTACGTTTTTCCTGTTCAAAGACAAAAGTGTCCTCCTCAACAAAACATAAATTTATGCATTCATATATTTTTCTACTTTTTTTTTTTAAATCAACTTCTGCCCTAACCATAAATACCATATTTTTTAGAATTTTAACTCTTTATATGCCAGTGTATGTAATTGCATCTCAATTTTTTTAGTAATAAACAAAAAAATAAATAAACAAATCTTTTCAATATTCTCAAAGCAAAATGGATTTTTCTAGGAGGGATTATTACAGCCTTGGCTATCTCAAAGATTACCACAGTGATTTTGATGGATTTGGAATTTTTTTTTGTAGGAACAAAGTTTTAATAGGTTTTAATGGCAGTTGGTATTTAGATTCTACTTAGCACAGGAAAAAAAATATCCCTAAAAATAAATTTTGTTGGTGCTTGTTGAGATACTCTACTACTGTAAAACAAATCCACAGTGCATTGAGAATATTAAAAATATTTCATTTTTTGTGTTTTCTTTAACTAAAAATGGAGATGCTATTACATTCACTGACATAAAAAAGGTTAAAATTCTGAAAATAATCAAATAACAGGTATTTATGACCAGGGCACAAGTTGATTAAAAGATTTCTAAAAAAAAAATGAAGAAGAAAAAATATTTTTTAATGTTTTGTGACAGGGATACTTCTGTCACTGAACAGGAGCAATGTAACTTTAAAATTGGAGTATAAGGGTTAAAGAAGGTTTGTGGAGGGCAGCACTCTCTCCTTGAAGCTGCTTTTCATCTGAAATAATATTTTTTATGACTGTGTACTTGTGAATGCCGACAGTTGCTGTCGTCCTTCTCGTGTCCGGAGCCGATGTTCAGCATGGCCATCGGGCTGTTGGGGGCGCTGTTCCCGGGGATGAGCTGCTCTGTGTGCATGAGGGAGGCGTGGACGGGAGCAGGAGCCTGAACCGGGGCTAAACCTCCTGTGGGTCCTAACGGTGCGGGGGGAGAGGGAGGCACCGGCCCGGTCACCGTGTGAATGGTCTACAGGACAGAGAGGGAATTACAGAAGGACTCAATCAAACTTTTTATAACAAGTACCACCTCAGAAAGTATTTGTCTCTCCAAGTACTATTTCATCAGACCAGGTCTAAACCAAGCCTGAACCAGGTCTAAACCAAGCCTGAACCAGGACTAAACCAGGACTAAACCAGGACTAAACCAGGACTAAACCAGGACTAAACCAGGACTAAACCAGGACTAAACTAGCATTCAAGCAGGACTAACCCAGGTCTAAACCAGGACTAAACCAGGACTAAACCAGGACTAAACTAGCATTCAAGCAGGACTAACCCAGGTCTAAACCAGGACTAAACCAGGACTAAACCAGGACTAAACTAGCATTCAAGCAGGACTAACCCAGGTCTAAACCAGGACTAAACCAGGTCTAAACCAGGTCTAAACCAGGTCTAAACCAGGTCTAAACCAGGACTAAACCAGCATTCAAGCAAGACTAACCCAGGTCTAAACCAGGACTAAACCAGGACTAACCAGGACTAAACTAGCATTCAAGCAGGACTAACCCAGGTCTAAACCAGGACTAAACCAGGACTAAACCAGGACTAAAGTAGCATTCAAGCAGGACTAACCCAGGTCTAAACCAGGACTAAACCAGGACTAAACTAGCATTCAAGCAGGACTAACCCAGGTCTAAACCAGGACTAAACCAGGACTAAACTAGCATTCAAGCAGGACTAACCCAGGTCTAAACCAGGACTAAACCAGGACTAAACCAGGACTAAACTAGCATTCAAGCAGGACTAACCCAGGTCTAAACCAGGACTAAACCAGGACTAAACTAGCATTCAAGCAGGACTAACCCAGGTCTAAACCAGGACTAAACCAGGACTAAACCAGGACTAAACTAGCATTCAAGCAGGACTAACCCAGGTCTAAACCAGGTCTAAACCAGGTCTAAACCAGGTCTAAACCAGGTCTAAACCAGGACTAAACCAGCATTCAAGCAAGACTAACCCAGGTCTAAACCAGGACTAAACCAGGACTAAACCAGGACTAAACTAGCATTCAAGCAGGACTAACCCAGGTCTAAACCAGGTCTAAACCAGGACTAAACCAGGACTAAACTAGCATTCAAGCAGGACTAACCCAGGTCTAAACCAGGACTAAACCAGGACTAAACCAGGACTAAACTAGCATTCAAGCAGGACTAACCCAGGTCTAAACCAGGACTAAACCAGGTCTAAACCAGGTCTAAACCAGGACTAAACCAGCATTCAAGCAAGACTAACCCAGGTCTAAACCAAGGAACAAAATAGTGGTTAAACAAGAAAATGCATTACTAAGCAGAGACTAAACTGTGCCTAAACCATGACTAAACTTTGCCTAAATTTGGTCTAAACCAGGACTAACCCAGAACTAAAACCCTGGACTAAACTGCCCCTAAACCAGGTCTAAATCATCACTAAACCATGCCTAAACCAGGACTAAACTATGTCTAAACTGGGATTAACCCAGGACTAAACCAGGACTAATGTAGGACTAAACCAGGACTAAACAGTGTCTGAACCAGGACTAACCCAGGACTAAACCAGGACTAAACAGTGGTTTACTACTGGATCAAACTCTAAATTAACCTAAATCATGACTTGAACTGCAAAAGACTCCTGAGTACCACCAGTGGGACCCATACCACAGTTTGAGAAACACTGTAGTGAAGGAATAAAGACTTTAATGGCAGGTGTATCTCACCTGTTTGGTGGCGTAGGTGGTGGACAGGTATTCCTTCACCTGTTGTCTCAGAGACTGGCGGAGGTGATAGTCTGTGGGGTTCTCCAGGTGAGTCTGCACCTGAACGACACACAACACTGATCTGAGAACAGCTGAGAACATCATTCACTCAGCTTTATGTTTGTATAAAATGGATAAACTGTCTCAGTTTCAACAGCAGCAGCAACAGCAGTAGTAGTAGTAGTAGTAGTATTAGTAGTAGCAGTAGTAAAAGTAGTAGCAGCAGTATTAGTAGTAGTAGAAGTAGTAGTAGTATTAGCAGCAATAGTAGTAGTAGTAGTAGTAGTAGTAGTAGTAGTAGTAGTAGTAGTAGTAGTAGTAGTAGTAGTAGCAGCAGCAGTAACAGCACTATTAGTAGTAGTAGCAATAGTAGTAGTAGTAGTAGCAGCAGTAGTAGTAGTAGTAGTAGCAGCAATAGTAGTAGTAGTAGTAGAAGTAGCAGCAGCTGTAGTAATAGTAGTAGCAGCAGAAGCAGTAGTAGCAGTAGCAGTAGTAGTAGTATCAGTAGTAGAAGTAGTAGCAGTATCAGTAGTAGTAGTAGCAGTAGTAGCAGTACTAGCACTAGTAGTAGTATCAGTAGCAGTAGTAGCAGTATCAGTAGCAGTAGTAGTAGTAGTATCAGTAGTAGAAGTAGTAGCAGTGTCAGTAGTAGAAGTAGCAGTAGCAGTAGTAGCAGTATCAGTAGCAGTAGTAGCAGTAGCAGTAGCAGTAGTAGCAGTAGCAGTAGTAGTATCAGTCATAGAAGTAGTAGTCTTGACTTGGGACTGGCCTGAAGAGTCAAGATGAAAGACAACAGGATAAAACGAAGTGACCTGGTGAGGATTCTCAGCTTAAGATTTAACAACACAAGCCCAAAAATATCTCCTCTACACAAATACACATACAGTATACACACACATACACACACACATACACACACATACAGTATACACACACATACACACACATACACATTCACATACACACACAAATACACATAGACCAGTCAGTGCTTTTGACTGACACTATTCATTGACAACCCTTTAGTCTGTATACTCTCATAACACACTGATGACAGTAGCATTGAGCTGGGAGCAGGTTTGAGTAAAGCCCTGTTAAATCCTCCACAGCAGAGCGCAGGGCTGCTGCGGTGACTCCTCTGTGGATCTGAGGTCAGACCCTGTCCTCACAGTGAAGTGAAGGACTCAGGACCACAGCCAACCCACACTCCTCCTCTAAATATCAGCTGGAGGACATCAAATGAACCGGCAACGTGCTGTTTTAGAGGTGGGGTCCCAGAGCAGGAGGGGCCCTGAGGGAATGGCAGTGGTGGAAAGTGAAAGATACTTTTACTAAACCACAGAGTTGATTCAAGTTTGTTTTTTTGAAGCATAATTTTAGTTGAGTACGTGTTTGAGGAAAAATTTAACCTTTACTCAAGAACATTTTTAAAGTCTCTAATGGGACAAAACAATTTTTCACTTGAGTGCCAAAGTGTGAAATCCTGGGTGTAAGGCAGGTTGGGGACATTAGTAGTAGTAAAAGCAGTAGTTGCAAAAAAAAACAACATATATCTTTCAAATGTACTTTGTATTTAAGTAAAGTATTTTGTTTATTACTTTTATTTAAGTACAATTATTTTTAAAGGACAGTACTTTCAGTTGAGAACAGTGTTGTGTACTTCTTCCACCTCTGACATTTTAAACATAATCTTTCCAGTGTATCCTCATATGGAGGAGCAGCAGCTCTACTCTGAGCTCCCCAGGGACTATCCAGTCACCATGAGCAGAAAACTCATTTCTGAAAGGACTTTGTACTTTTATTCATGGCTCACAGCTCATGACCTTAGGTGAGAGTAGGAAAGGAGAGTCCTTAAATTTCCTTCATTCCTTCCTTACTCACACTATGAACTCCTTCACTTGAGGCAGGAAAGGAAGGAAATAAAGGAAATAAAGCATAATAATAGAGACAATATGAGGAGGGTAAATTATGGCTCATACCCACCCCACTTACTGCTTCAGCTTGTTTCTATAGATGTCTCTTTTGCCACATTCAAAGAAAGTGTAAAGAAATAAACATGATTGGCTGCAGCTTATGATACATCAACACCTAAAGAACAGGGTGAATAATTCTTCAGACATAACTGTTTGATCTCAGTATCACAGTCCTGTCAGCGCGGATCAACTACAAAGAAAAACAATGCGAGAGGAATGAGAGGCATTAAACCAGTGATGGACAGACAGCTGCTGCAACACAACCTCATCTCAACTTAAAAGGAGACGCTCACTGAACCATAGATAAAGTTCGACTGGAGTGAAAAATATAAATTAATACAGTAGTCTAGAAGCATTGGGAGATTGTACTGAGGAGACTGAGGAGAGGCACAGTGCATAGGATGTGGCTAAGGTGTAGTAACCTGTAAACAATACCACTTTATAATGGTCAAATGGGAGAGATTGAAAAGATTTAGCTACCGTATACATGTGTGGAGTTCATCTTATCTGTTAAAAAAGTGGTTACTGTTTAAATGAAGAGGAAACGCAGTCCATCGATTAAAGCTTAATGCAAACTGATGACACCGCAAAACTGCCCCAGGTGAAAAACAAACTCGCTGTCCAGATTTAAAGATACAAGCAGCTGTAACTGTTGCATAAACCACTAGAGACACAGAGAGATAAGGTCTAACTCAGGCATCTGTGGAATCAGCTGCACCTTTATCTGTCTCTGTCACATCACCGGCTGCCCGGCCCATCACCAAAAACATGTCAATCCAAAGTGTCTTATCTGCGGTCCTCCTCGCCCGTTTGTCGTCTTCCCTGTGTGGTATTGCAAAAGTATGTCTGCGGCTTCCTCAAATCTATATCTATCTATATATAAATGCCATGAAATCTTATTTTCTTGTCTTAGCACAACATTGGAAGATTGAACATTGTTTTCAATCTAGATTTACACGGTAACTAGATTTTCCTTACACTAAACATTTACATAGCACCAGCTGTAGTAGAAGTAGTATTGGAAGTGTTTTTCAGCACAGAATGAGGCCTGTTTTTATTGGAGAACCACTTGAGAATCAAATGATGATACTAACACTAAACGCTTCTTTTATACCTGATCTTATTGAAATGTTGCCAATTAACCCAATTAGTTGCAAAATGCTCCTTTAGCTGTTTTAGTAAAAAAATAAATACACTTTTGATGCCTTGTCCCAACATTTTGGAGATTTGCTGCTGTAATCTAACCCTAAATAAGCAAGCTTTTGTTTTTTATGAAATGGAAAAATACTTAGCCTCACGTTATATGCTGTCAGACATATGCATTGTGTTTTAATATACATTTTCCCAACTTTTTAATTATGTTTGGTCTTGTGATTTTGCTTTTTCAGACTTTGCTGTATTAACCTCAAAGCTCAGAGCAACTGTTAAGAAAATTTGACAAAAAGATCAACGACGTGATCAGACTAAGCTTTTTTCTGCTGCAAGCCTTAATCGCACTGAAATAGCTATTCACGCATTTTATCATCTCTAGACTACATTACTGTACTGCACTTTGCGATGGTGTCGCCCCTCAGCCGCCTCCAGTTGGTGCAAGACGCTGCAGCCCAGACGTCTTTTATTTGCACCACTGGCTTCCAGTTTCTTTTAGAATGGATTTTAAAATTGTACTTTTTATTAGGGCTGTACAATATATCGCAAAATTATCGTTATCGCAATATCAGCAAATGCAATATCCGTATTGCAAGAATCTAAATATATCGCAATAACGCTGTGGTCTTCCATCTGACAGAGATTTACACTGAAGAATCATTTTCCACCAGAGCCTTAAAAGAACATGTGTTGTGACTAAATAAAAATGTTTAAATAATCGGGTTTTAGTGATAATTTAATTAATTTAGTCACAGCTTAGCCTTGTTTTATTCCTGGTTTAGTCTGTGTTAAGTTTTGATTTTGTCGCTGTTTTGTAAATACAGGAACTTACATTTTTGTGAAATGAAGTGAACCTAACTTAAGTTAACTTACTATGTTCGAAAAGTAGGCTCTATTTTCAAATATCGCAATAATATCGTTATCGTAATTTTCAACATAGTTATCGAATATCGCATGTTTTCCCCATATCATAAGTCTGATTGAATTGTTGGCTGCCTGAAACCCTAGGGTGACCAGGCCTTCTCTGTTCCCAAGCCCAGACTCTGGAACAAAGCTCTGGAAATCAACAAATCTATATTTTTTCAGATTTTATAGTTTTTATCATGATTTTACTTTGATTTTATTGGAAAGCACTTGAGTCACGTTGAGTGTTGCAAAGGGCTATATAAATAAATGTGGATGGATTAAGTTTGTGGCTGTACGTTGCTGACCTTGAGGACCTCGGCCGGGACCTGCATGCTCTGGTAGTGCTGTGGAGTACTGATGGCAGGTGTAGGAGGAGGCGGGGCAGACATTCGGCTCATGTAGTGAAGAGCTGCATTCTGCTGCTGCTGCCGCTCTCGCTGCTCCTCCTGCTGCAGCTGGTCCCGCATCAAGCTGTGGACACAAACACATTTACAGTAGCTGTTCTTCGTCCCTCATCAAGGAGACTTTGTCAACTAGTATGTGAGCTGAGCTGGGAGTAGTAATAGTAGTAATAGTAGCAGCAGTAGTAATAGTAGTAGTAATAGTAATAGTAGTAGTAGTATGTTTACATGCAGATTAGAGAAATTGACAAACTGAGAGCGTGCATGTCTCCCTGAGTTACTGTGGGTTCTCTCCTCTTCCTCCCATCGTTTATGCATGTGTAGGTGAACTGATGAATATAAGTAACCCCTAGTGAATGAATGTGAGAATTAATGGTTGTCTGTGTCTTTTTGTAGTGTCAACCCCGCAAGTGACATGACAATATACCCCACTTAGTTGCTGGAGTAGACTTCCAGTCAGCCACTACCCCTAACAGAAACAACCAGAACATAGATAAATGAATGAAAGAACAAATTTCTACTGGTCACATTTAAGACTAAATGGATGACTGCACTAGGATTCACAATAAATTGTGAATTTATTGTTATTGTGATATCAATCTCTGTATCACAATAATGCTAAGGTGTTCATCTGACTGAGATGGAGTCATTGTTCTTTCAAAGCCTTTAATTAAACTGTTGTGGCCAAATAAAAATGTTTCAAAAAGTCCAGATTTAGTTGTAATTTCCTTAATTTAGTTTTGGATTAGTTCTGTATTAGTGTATGTGTAAAAAAATCTGAGAGCTTCATTTGTTGTGCAGAGCCTAATTTAGAATTTTTACTTACTCCTGGTTTAGTCTTTGATAAGTTTTGCTTTTGACACAGTTTTGACTTGCTTATGTAAATACAAGGACTTTAATTTAATTTAACTTACTATGTCAAAATAAATTATATTGTTATTGCAATATTCAACATAGTTATCAAGTTTTTGTCATATTCTGGATCTCAAGACTGAACCAACACTTTTTTTTATAACGTTATTGCAATAAAAATAGTTTTATGTGCTATGGATGCAGGGCTTGGATTATTGACATGACTGTAAATGTATATACCGTGTGTAGCCTTGACCTGACCATATGTTGTCTCAGGAGTAAACAACACTAGCAGCCAGTGTGTTGTTGTTGTTGTTGTTGGTATTAATTTACACACAAACTATGCACAGGGAACAGTCTATTTCAAAATACCAAAGTCTTAAATAGCCAGTGTTTCATGTGGACGTGCCCCGCTCTGACCTCAGCAGGATGTGACCAGCTAATAATAAAAGCCGTTGTACGCGAGGTCCAGTGGCGTGTGGAAAGTATGCGGGTCTCACCTGCATGCGCAGCCCGATGCGTGAGGCCATGGCTGGGGGCCGGGGGGGCAGGGGAGGGCGAGCCGACGTCAGGGCACCACAGTCCAGCCCGAGAGGTAGAGGAGGCTGCGGGGGACAAAAGACACAGAGATGAGAAGTCATAATTAAAAATCTATTGAGACAGTCATATTTTACACCACAGTAGAAAAGTTTTCAAAGTATTATCTTTAATGAACTGAAGTGAGTATTACTAAATAAGGACAAAAAACTAAATCAGGACAAATCTAGATTAAAACCAGGACCAAACCAAGACTAAACAAAAACAAAGGTGTCTCTAAATTAAACCAAATCAGGACTTGAACTGCAACTTAAAAGGGGCTGTGACCGGTACATATTTTTTATATTTCATAAAAATTACCTACGTATGCCAAGATATGATGTAAACATGTTTAAATCACATATTAGTTTTACTAATAACAATGATAAAGTTGAGTTATTAACAATTAAAAATGCATTTGTTACCGTTTACATTTTTTGTTTTGGTTCTAACCCTGCATTGCCGATCGTCCAATCAGAAAAGCAGAAAGACTGGACCAGATTTAGACTGCAGTAGTGTTTTTAAACCAATACAAGTGCATGCTTTAAGTAAAAGTATAGACAAAGAAGCAAAAATTACTTAATTAAGTAAAAGTATTAAAGTACTCACTTTCAAATGCATTTGTTTGTAAAACAGCAAAAGTATTTAACATAAATTTGGCCAGAGCTCATTCACAGTAAAAGGCCCTCAGATCTGGAACACCATTCCTGCCAAATTAAAAGCTCTCCCAGATCTAAAACAATTTACTTGTGGAGTAAAACAATGGCTTAAATCCAATCAAGTCTGTGGACATTAGAGTTACATCTCTACCAGTGTTTTGTTGTAAATATTCTGTATTATATGTATTGTATGTTTTAATGTTTGTGTCTCTGTCTAATTGTTTGTTACTGTTTGTTTTGTCTCAGGGATTTGGTCTGCAAATTAGCTGTTAGCTCGATGGCCTGTGGACATGGCATCGGTTGCATCTGAAACTGTAACAATGTTTTTTTGTCCTGTCCCTTTCAAATAAATAAATAAATAAAATAAAAATAAATTCAACAACTAATTAATGTGTTAAATGTGAGGATTATGATGAAGAATTGATTGATAATGAAGAAGAAATGATGAAATGAACAAACCAGTGTAAGAGAAGAGACTGAATCTGTCATTGGTGTCTCCTGTTTTTATTATTTTGAAGTTTCTAATAAGTAATACTTCAAAGAATTTTAAATTTTTAGGTACTATGTCTACAATGAGGGCACAACAAAAACAAATGATTTTAGACCAAAACATAAAATACTTTGTACTTCAAGCCAACTCAAGAAATGTAGTGGAGTAAAAAGTACAGATACTTGCTCTAAAATGTAGTGAAGATAAAGTAAAAGTACCCCTTATAAAATCTACTTAAGTACAAATACATGAAAATTCTGCTAAAATAAATTAACTAAGTACTTTTACTTTGTTACATTCCACTGCTCCTGAGTGCCAGCAGAAGGATAGAATAAGAAGATTTTTTTGTCATTGTACAGACAAAAACTGACTGTAAAGAAGCCTGCGTACCACCAGTGGGACCTGAACCACAGTCTGAGAACCACAACTGCGCTGTGAGAGGAAGAAGAAACGACACAGGACAAAATACAGAGAAAATATTTAGTTGTGATGAGGAGCTTTGTATGAAACGAGATCAGAGCATTTAGAGCTGGAGTCAAGTGTCAGCTGTGATTTAGGCAAAGGTGGAAAAAAACATCTGCAGTGGTTAGTTCCCATGCCTTTGGTGCGAGAGGTCAAAGGTTCAATTCCCAAACTGAATCACCACTAGTTTTGAGTCCAAGTCCCTCTAGAGTCCTCAGTGTGCAACTCACTAAAACTGGAGATAAACACTGGGATAAATGGGAGTGCAAACCGAGTCACCAAAAGAATTTCTGAGTCATCTTGAGTTGCGGTGATGGGATTGTGAGTTTATCTAAGATTTCAGAATTTCATTCCAAGATGTTTGCGTTCATCTGTCAGCGACACTCCTCAATCCTAATTTATTAGTAATTCTCTTCTCATTTCTCCTCAACACAGTTACAACATGACCCCTCAAGTTTAGCTTCAACAGAATTGTCACCTTAAATACTAATTAGGTTTAAAATCTCACTCTGTCTGTCAGGCTCGTTTTCATTTGTGGCCGGGCCGCACCGCTTCCAGTGCAACATTGTGAAGTCTGTTGCATTTCTTTGAGGTAAAAGTCAGATAAAATGCGACGTGGCTGTTCAGCTTGAAGTTGCATTGTAAATTATCAGGTATGTATCTGATTTAGGAGCACCTATGAAAGTGGCCTGGGTCATATTTGACACTGTCACAAAAAAATCAGATTTGGGTCACTTTTCCCTGCAGTGTGAATGTAGCCTATCTTCAAACTGCAATATGTGACCTGTATCTGATTTTTGCAAATGCGACCCAGGCTATTTTCACAGATACATATCTGATCTTTTACAATGCAACTTCAGTTTGAATGGCCAAGTCGCATTTCATCTGACTTTTACATCACTGAAAAGCAACAGACAGCAGATGGAGCTGGTCAGTGGAAAAAAGTGAGGTTTTAAACCTATAATGTTTTTACGTATATGTGTTGACAGTTTGTTATTGTTGTTCTCTTTTTATTCTTATTCTTATATATATTTATGGACCCATTGTGAGTCTGAAATAAAGTTTGTTTGATTGATTGTATTGAGGAGAAATGAGAAAATAAATAAGATGAAAAATACTATGAAATTAGGATTGGTGATGGCTGACAGATGTATTCAAACATCTGATCTTAAACAATATCCTGAAATTATGGATCAACTGTCAGTGAAGCCCCTCACATCAATATCGCATCACTCCAGTCTTCATCAGGTCTTTTTTTGTGCATGCGGGTCTCTTCAGACACTGGAAACGGTTCACACACAAAACTGATGAAAGCCACATTTAAACTGTAACATGAACAACCAGGCAAAAATAATCAGATTCTAGCAAAAAATGTGAATTGAGTATTAAGACTTGCACTTTGAATGTAACCTAAATCGCTTGGATAAGAGACAAAACATCTATAGCTTTACAAATGACGTTCAGGGCATTTTTTAACCTTGTTTTGATAATTTTCTTAAACACTTTTTGTGGGGTTTCAGAAAAATTTTAATTCAAAAACCCCAGTATGACCGCATGTGTCTAAAAAAGCTTTCCGGGCTTCTGCAATCTGACACCATAAATACTTTTATTATACCCTAACAGAAGATAAATGTAAGGGGTCCACTTCTGCAGCCAGTCATGTGTCAGTCATGTGGCCATGTTGTTTTGGGAGATCATGTGATCGGAAGTGTGACGGGGAACACCCTTCACCTTGTTTTCGGTCCACATGAGCACTCACTGGGGAGTCCCAACACTCACACTTCCTCTTTTACCATGACAGGAGACTTTTCATACACAACACAGAAGATTCAGAGAACAGAAATTAGTCAGCTGTAAATGTCACAGTTCAGGTTTTAGTTGTGTTATAGAGATTCTGGAGAGGTGGAGGAGACAAATCTGTACTCAAGTAAAAGTATTTTCAGAAAACATTACTAGGGGAACACGCTCTGGTCAGAATAGCATAGATAATTTTAGATAATATTTTTCCAAATGTTGTATTTCCTAATTAATGTGAAGTCACGTGCGTCCTTTGGTTGATTTTGGACAATTAATCGCTGTCCTGGGCATAACTTTGGTCGACAACTACAGCCCTAAACATTACTCAAGCAGAAGTAAAAGTATTTGACAGGGTTGCCACTGCTCTGTTTGTGAAGTGGTTAATTCTCCTGTCTTTGGAGTGGAGAGTTGGGGGTTCAATTCCCACATGGAGAGCCAAAAAAAGATAAAAGAAATACTTAAGTGAACATAAGTTAGGTATTATACTTATTAGGAGCAACAGTGTTTCTACTCCAGCTACTGTTTACTACAACTAAAACTACTACTACTACTACTGCTGCTGCTACCCCTCAGCTAGCTTCTGATGTTACTATTACTTCTACTACTACTACAGCTGCTTCTAATAGTACTGCTAATATAATACTGCAGTTGCTACTATGACTCCTGCTACTGCTATTAGTTCTGCTACTAGTATTAATGCAACTACTACTCCTAAGACAAAGTACTCCTGCAGATGTTTGCCCACTAACTGGAAGGTTGGCGGTTCAATCCCCGCTACTGTATGAATGTGTTCATGAGTGTGTACTACTTGCTGCCCCATGCTACTACGGCTATTACTACAACAGCTACTACTACTACCTTAAGGATGTGAGACAACCGTGCTTTCACTTTGCCACACAGGTCAAAAATAGTACAGGTTGTCCATAAAGTCTCTTTAAAATTAAAAATAAATATTACAAGTAAGTAAGTAAAAGTAAACGAACAGAAAAATACTGTGTTTTCCGGAATATAAGTCACACTTTTTTTCATAGTCATGGCCAGGGGTGTGACTGAGTATACGTCAGTCGCACCTTTCACATGTTCGTTATTTTCACACTGACAGCCATGAGAGGGCGCTCTAGGCTTGTGTACCAGCATCTGCTGCACCTGTACCACTGACAATTTAAAATGTAAACATTACCGCTAACAACTTGGGCTATAAAGACAACTGAGAAAGAGCAGAATAATTGGAAATGGAACTGATGCTGAGTCTGACGACAGAGCCACGCAGAGGAGGAAGCGGCGCTTCGTCTACCTCCGGAGTTGGCGGAGTTGGTGGAGTTGTTCAGAAGCGACACCGAGGATGAAGAATTTAAAGGATTTAGTGATTAGGAGTGAGATGGTGAGTTTGGTGAACTTGTTATATTATGTTCTTTATGCTATAGTTATGTGAATAACTGTTAATATATTACGTTAACATACGAGACACCTATTCAGTTCGTTGTTTATGCTTCATGTAGCTGAATAACCATCAATGTGTTACGTTAGCAAACCACACACCTATTCAGCTGTTGTTCTCTATTCTATTATTACTATAACTTGCCTTTCAAGATGAAATGTCTGTTCTTGGTGTCAGATTCTGTAAAATAAATTTTCCCCAAAAATGCAACTTATAGTCCAGTGCAACTTATATATGTTTTTTTCTTCTTCATTATGCATTTTTTGGCTAGTGCGACTTATACTGTGGAGCGACTTATAGTCAGGAAAATACGGTATGTGGAAATTATTACAAAATGACAAGCAGATATTGAAGTTTTTTGGCCTCATTTAATCCATCTCTATATGGGCTCGACTAGCTGCATGAAGCACATCAGGACAGTACTGGATTTCTTACCATGTTCGCTGTAGCAGAGCCTCATCAATGGTGATCCCACAGCACACATTCACCTCTGGATGATCTCGGTGAAGTTCCCGAGTCACATGGGGCTGTTCTGATCCCAAACTAACTAAAACAAACTCGTGTGAGGAACGTTTCATCCTCAAAAATCGGTTCCCATGTTAACTTCAAACTCTTTTTGTCCTGGTTTATCATTTGGCTCAAGTGCAGCCTGTAAGATTTGCACTTTGTAAGCGTACAATCCAACTTCTTGTGTAGGATTTTGTGCGCAGTTGAGCGTGGAGCTGTAACTGTCTGGCAGCAGTATGTATGTGATTAAAAACCTCGATAACCAACAACAACAACAAATCTGATGTTTCTCTCAAAAAAACACTCAGTGACTTGAGTAAAAGTATCTAGTTACTTCCCACCTCTGGACTTGGCCTAAACAGCCAATCAAATTCTCCCATTCATCTCCAGTAATAAACACCGTCTGTATGTGGTGATAAAGATGAAGACAAAGGGAGAAAAGCTCATTGTGTGTGAGGTACAATAAGAAGGGCAGCTCCGATTGAGAAGAACTGAAGCCGCTGTTGTCCCCGGTCCACAGTTCAGTAACACACTGGAGGCTTTGTGCCCATCGCACCAAAAACACACGCCCAGACACTACACACACACGCAGCAGGGCATTCCAGCATCCGACCTTATTTACTGTAACACAGGCCTATACCAAAATAAAAATATATCTGATGTTATGTATTTTTGTCATGTACTAATGCAGTGGTTCTGACTGTGGGGCCTAATTTTATCCCTCTTCATTTTATTCATCCAATATAAATCCAGTGTACTCTTTGAGTCAATCCCAAGTCTGTCAATAAAGAGGGTTGTGTCAGGAAGGGCATCTGGCGTAAAACCAATTTAAAAAATCAATATGCAGTGTTGAGACTTTTTTTTGTTATTTTTCTGAATTATTTTACAGTGTCAATAGCACGTGTATTTACAAATCTGTTCTCCAATTCATGCTCTTAAAACAATATTTAGAATAGAAAAATACTACTCCAGTTATGTTTTTGAGGAGGTAACATTACACATCATCTTGTGAGATTCAAGACCTTTTTATAGTGAAATTTAATGCCAGCATTATCAACAACAGAACAAAAATCTGTGTGAATTTTACACAGGAATTATCCATACTACTCTAAAACTCAAGGGTTTTATTTCAAAAGTCTTATACAGATGAAAGAATTCCAGTGCTGCATTAAAAAAATCATAAAAAATGAATCATGCATTTCAATTAGGTCTGGACAATATATCGCAAAATTATTGTTATCGCAATATCAGCAAATGTAATATCCATAATTGCAATAATCGCAGTAACGCTGTGGTCTTCCATCTGACAGAGATTTACACCGAAGAGTCATTTTCCACCAGAGCCTTAAAAGAACATGTGTTGTGACTAAATAAAAATGTTTAAAAAGTCCAATTTTAGTGATAATTTAATTAATTTAGTCACAGTTTAGCCTCGTTTTATTCCTGGTTTAGTCTGTGTTTTGATTTTGTCGCTAAATTTAACTTACTATGTTCGAAAAGTAGACTCTATTTGCAAATATCGCAATAATATTGTTATCGCAATTTTCAATTTTCAACATAGTTATCGAATATCGCATGTTTTCTCCATATCGTGCAGCCCTAATTTCATTTCTTCCATAAATATATTTTATTGCAGTGACTCTACTTTTTTGTAATATTAACATAATGTTTTGACAAATTTTAAGACCTACTCATAATATTTAATACTTTTAAGGCCTTGCAATTGATCAAATGTAAAGGTACTGTAAGCAGCATGCGCTCGTACTGGTTTGAAAACGGTCCTGCAGTCTAAATCAAAACAATGGTCTCTTTTCTAATTAGACAAACAGCAATGCACTTTTAAAACCAAAATCAAAAATTGTAAAAATAATAAAAAAAGTAAAATATATTTTTAACTGTTAATAACTCAACTGTACCATTGTTATCAGTAAAACTAAACATTAAACATATTTACATCATATCTTGGCACACATGAGTAATTTCTATGAAACATTAAAAAAATATGTACGGCTTCTAAGACCTTGGAGCTAAATGGTTAAAAAAATGGTCCAAAAAATCAATTTAGCAGAGCAGGGCCTTACTTCGCCCACTGCCGGAGATTGAAAACTGTTCGGAAAAAAAAAAAAGAAAAAAAAAAAACACATCTAAACCTATCCCATTGGGAAAAAATAATTAATTATTTTTATTTTATTTTTTTTAATTTGCAAATAAATTCTTTAAAAATCAGACGATGTGCTTTTCTGGAGAACTTGCACAATTGGTGGCTGACTAAATACTTTTTTGCCCCACTGTACTTGTGTTTGTTGTCAACGATCAGACTACAGACTCTACAGAAGTGTCTACACCTAATAATCACGAGTCCTGTGGATGTGGAGAGTAAATCCTTTGTGACTCCATTCATTGAGCCACAGATGCCTTAACACTTTTATTTTGGATGCAACAGACTGTACGTTTTTGTAATTTGTTTTACTCCGTGGAGCCGTACGAGCGAGAGAGCAGAGTCAGTCCGGTGTTCTAGACTCTGCTCCCGCAGTGAGAAAGGAGACAGGGGACTGAAGAGTAAACGCAGGGCTGCGAGGCATTTTTAGGAAAACGACCCACACCTGGCAACTACAGGACTGGGACGAGCGCGCAGGGGAGAGAGACGGCGAGGGCAAGGGGAGCACGGGGCACAGGTGAGGTAACACAGGCGAGGTAACACAGGCGAGGTAACACAGGCGAGGTAACACAGGCGAGGTAACACAGGCGAGGTAACACAGGCGAGGTAACACAGGTGAGGTAACACAGGCGAGGTAACACAGGTGAGGTAACACAGGCGAGGTAACACAGGTGAGGTAACACAGGCGAGGTAACACAGGTGAGGTAACACAGGCGAGGTAACACAGGTGAGGTAACACAGGCGAGGTAACACAGGCGAGGTAACACAGGCGAGGTAACACAGGCGAGGTAACACAGGCGAGGTAACACAGGCGAGGTAACACAGGCGAGGTAACACAGGTGAGGTAACACAGGCGAGGTAACACAGGTGAGGTAACACAGGTGAGGTAACACAGGCGAGGTAACACAGGCACAGGTGAGGTAACACAGGCGAGGTAACACAGGCGAGGTAACACAGGTGAGGTAACACAGGCGAGGTAACACAGGTGAGATAACACAGGCGAGGTAACACAGGCGAGGTAACACAGGTGAGGTAACACAGGTGAGGTAACACAGGTGAGGTAACACAGGTGAGGTAACACAGGCACAGGCGAGGTAACACAGGCGAGGTAACACAGGTGAGGTAACACAGGCGAGGTAACACAGGTGAGGTAACACAGGTGAGGTAACACAGGTGAGGTAACACAGGCGAGGTAACACAGGTGAGGTAACACAGGCGAGGTAACACAGGCGAGGTAACACAGGCGAGGTAACACAGGTGAGGTAACACAGGCGAGGTAACACAGGCGAGGTAACACAGGTGAGGTAACACAGGCGAGGTAACACAGGTGAGGTAACACAGGCGAGGTAACACAGGTGAGGTAACACAGGTGAGGTAACACAGGTGAGGTAACACAGGCGAGGTAACACAGGTGAGGTAACACAGGTGAGGTAACACAGGTGAGGTAACACAGGTGAGGTAACACAGGCGAGGTAACACAGGCGAGGTAACACAGGCGAGGTAACACAGGTGAGGTAACACAGGTGAGGTAACACAGGTGAGGTAACACAGGCGAGGTAACACAGGCGAGGTAACACAGGCGAGGTAACACAGGCGAGGTAACGAGGCAAAAAATACATCACACTTGTCTATCTGCAACTATTGAGCAGAAGTACCCACCGATTGACCCGAGGATGGCAGCACTCTGACGGTTTTCACCAAAAAATATCAATTTAGATCTTTTTTTTTACAAAAGCCCTGTCTGTACAGCTGATCAGCTAAAAAAAAAAGGTTTAGGGTTGAGTTGCTCTTTAAGGTAAGCTCCATAGTTTGATTTGATGTAACATATTGGGATTTGCTGTGGTCCAGTTTGACTTTTCTTTTTTTTTTTTATAAAATAAAGGAAAGGTTTCTATGTTGCTGCTGAGCGATGTCAAAGTAAGTACTGTGACAAAAATATGTGGTGTACCTTTTAATAAACAAATACAAAATCTCATCACGTCTGCTCAAGTTGCAATGAAACCCGTTCTGCAGATGACAACACCACTTCCAGTCATCCCAGCTGCTCCTCGTATATACTCTGCCTGTGACTCAGCTATGAACCATAATGCACAGACAGACATCACTTCCTGATCTCATCTGGTGACACACTGCTACCGGACAAGCCCCTCTTCCATTCGGGACGTCCCATTGCCTGGCATCCACAGCTTACATTAGTGACGCAGTGCGAAGACACGGAGGCCATTGTGCAAGCACCGCTGTGATGTCAGAAGTACCCGAACTTCAAAGTGCGGGAGGCAGTAGGAGGAAGGAGCGGAGGAAGAAAGGTCAAAGGTCGGCGGTGGATTGTGGCACCAATTAGTCACGAAATATACGAGCCACGAATGTACAAGCCAGGAATACTCTGTAAACCTGGCAAAAATAACATTACAAAAACATGAAATACGGAATCACTATTTTGAATTCTGCAATAACAATACGCTCTACAAGTACTCAAAATCTGTACTGAAGTAAAAGTACTGTGACTGCATAATAATAGTACTCAGAAGGACAAAATTATTTAAACTAGTTATTTAGTTAACTGAAGGAGTACTGCTATGGTGCTACTACAGCTACTATTAGTTACAGCTGCTATTACTATTAATACTACTGCTGCTACCACTACTACTGCTGCTGCTAATAATACTGATATTAATGCTACAACTCTTAGTACCATTACTACAACTTCTCCAACTTCTACTGCTATTATTACTATCCACTGTAAAGATACATTACTATTTTTCATGTATTCTTGTTTTCATCTTTCAGCTTTTGTTTTCTGGGGTTGCCACAGGAAATCACCCGTGTACAGTGACCTGGCATAGGTTTTTACACCAGATGCCCTTTCTGACGCAACCCTCTACTTTTATCTGGGCCCGGGACCAGCACATAACTTCAAATTCCAAAATTTACTTGTAAATACAGTACAAGTGCTCAGAAAGTAAATTTCCTTTACAAAAAAAAAAAAAAAAAAAAACTAAATTGTAAATTGCTCGAGTAAAAGTACCTCCTGTTGTTACTTTTCACTACTGAATGTACGGCTGGATGATATGACAAAAAATAAAAAATCTTTTCTTTTTTCAATTTTTTTTAGCAGATTTGAATCGTTTTTTCTTTGTTTCATTTAAAAAGCTTTTTACTCTAGGTTTATTATTTTGATGAGAATATTGCATAGCTATACTTTATGCTAAATGTCTGAAAATAGCAACAAAGCAGCAGCAGTGGGATTACCCTTATAGTAAAAATAACTGTCTGCTAGACTGCTACTAAAAACAGGCCTTATAATTTATACACCATACAAAGAATTGGTAAAAGCGATGCTATCAAACACATAGCTAATTAGCATACATAAATAAAGTGCATAAGTTAGCGCTGTCCACCAGACTTCGTTGCTCGCTTTTACCAAACTGCTGCCACCTGCTAAACAAAGGCATTACAGAGGTAAAATGTCTTCTTTCTCTGAGATTATTAGTGTTTCAGCGTCTGCAGAGTCTCCACAGTCAGTATTTGAGCTCCTCTGGGCATTAGCAGCAGCATTAGCCACCGTGCAGGAAACAGTGCAGAGCTTCGAGGACACTTAATCGTCCAAAATTAGAAACGTGAACATATGGAATTAAATTGATTTACCGCCCAGCCTTACTGCCAGGACAAAATGTAGGACTAACCAGAAGTACAGACCTTCACTGACCATGTGTGGCTGGAGTTAGAATCTTTGGCCCTATCCTGCAACGGTACAGAATCCTTTAAAAATCTCTTGACTGCAGAGCCATGCCAAAAACGTATTAATTACTTTACCGACCAAAGCCAGCACAACATAGCCCCTCTGATGGACATAACCAAGTCTAAACCTGGACATTCTGGACCATAATGTTACTGTGATACAAGTTTGCAATACGGAAAAATTGCGATCTATTGTGCACATTGATGACCATGTGAGCATGTAGACGCTTGTGAAGTATCTCTGGCGCCTGGACTCACAAACACGCTGTTAATTTGTTGCTGTGTGTATTTATAGATGCAACTGTACAACGCTGTGAGGCCTTTAACAGCTCTGCAGCTAAATGTGTGAGGTGTACACAAACCAGGGGCAACAACAACTCTATTTACATGCACAGGGCTAGAGCTAAACAGAGAGACTGCAACGGACGCTACTGAATATTTGTGTTGTATTTGAGGAAAACTGGTTAATGTCCCAAGAGCATGCTGTAAAAGTAAAATTGTTTTAGCAATTTAAAGTGAAACAAAGACACCAATCAGGCATAACATTACGACCACAGACAGATGAAGTGAATAACACTGATTATCTCTTCATCATGGCACCTGTTAGTGGGTGGGATATGTTAGGCGGCAAGTGAACCTCAGAGTTGATGCATTAGAAGCAGCAAAAATTGACAAGCGTCGAGTTTGACAAAGGCCAAACTGTGTAGGCTTCTACAGACGACAGAGGTCAGAACGTCTCCAAAACTGCAGCTTTTAAAGGGTGTTCCTGGTCTGCAGTGTCTAGGTGTCAGGATCTACCAAAAAGTTATTGCGGTTGTGATTCTGATAGAAAGTGTCTTGCATATTCGACAGGTGGTCATAATGTTATGCTTGATTGGTATATCACATTGCTTCAGTTCAAACCAAGTGAAATATTTCAAGACAAGCATTTATTAGTTTGGATTAAGCTGATACTCATGATGTTATATTATATTCTAAGTGCTTGACATATTTCACTCTGAACAGAATCTATACTGTAACTTTTTTCACTGAGGGCCACATACTGACAAAATATGCAGAAGAAGAGGACCACTCAACATATTTCACAGGCTGCTCATTTATCAAGGCACATTGTAAGGCTTTTTTTGGCACTGCTTAAGAAATATATGCACCTAATGACAGCTTAAGCCAGATTATCACTTTACACTGCATGGAGACATGAAATCATTGGAAGCTTTTTGCCCTAAAATTAAAAAAGTACTACCTGTGTGGGAATTTGGGTCAATTGAGAATGAAGAGGGGCAAAAAAAAGATCAGTGGGCTGCATTTGGTCCCCGGGCCATAGTTTGGACACCCCTGGTATATAGACTTAACTAGTTTCCATTTCTCCACAATATTTGAATTTACTTATGTGCACTCGTAGTCTTTAGTATTTTCCCTTATAACAGACTTTATTTAAACTCATATTAGTTCTGCAGTTGCATTTCTATATCTCTGTTAATCAAATCACACACCAACGTTGTATTTATTATTTTGCAAATGTGTATTTATTGTCTAAACCATGCACCCACCAACCTTTCCACCAGATTTACAGCCACTATACGGAGACACATGCCCTTTCTGTAAGATGTTATCTGCCCTGACGACCAAAATAACCCACTCTCTGTTCTCCTTTTCAGGAACGGCCGGTGCACCGCACACTCTCTGCTCTGTTCACACAAGCACGCATCCAAAATTATAACCATCTAAATTTGTCTATGGCTCATAATTGTCCTTAAGTGACTTGAATTATTAACCATTAAGTCATTATTATATTATCTTACAGCAGAGACAGCGGAGGGGTAAAGTCAGCAGTGTTATGTAACGGCGCTGGCATGACAAGTATGGGCTCCTTCCTCTTTGCTCTCACACAAACAGCTGTATCCTCAGAGAACAGCTCATAAGGAAATGCAAACTGGAAAAGGGAAGAAAAAGGGCTGCACAATGAAAAAAATACGATTTGCAATGGCCACAGTATTTTAAATATTGCATTAGTGATATGCCATATTGTTATGTTTGAATGCTAATATACAAAAGAGCTGTTTTTATTAATATGACCTGCTTTCCAGCTTTATGTTGCCCTTGTCCCAACTCTCTGAGGACGTGTTGCTGCCATAAAGTCAAAAAGAGCTGTTGTCTTTTAGGAAATGGTAAAATTCCTGAGTGTCAATAATAAAAAGAATAAATTATAGGGTTTGTAGTAAAAGTTAAAAAAAGCTAAACAAATAAAAGATTAGACTTTGAACTAACTTTCATCAAAGCTCTTAGTCACAAGTTATGGCTAAACTGACTGAACCTGGGACTAAACCAGGTCTTATAAACAAAGTTTGTGACTTTTATTTACCTAAAGTGTCACAGTAACCATTAGGGCTGGGACCATTAAACAACACCTTTGTGGTATTAAAAGAAAAGTTACAATACTACTGGTATTGAACAAAATTTTATTCAATACCAAGTGGGACCTTTAATGTTTCTTTGCATGAATGAATCAAATAAATACCACAGAATAAATCAAACAAACTACTGGTTTTAACTTACAGCTAACAATTTTTGGGCCCACAAATTGTCTTATATTCAGAATTATTATGTTTTATAATTGTAGAAGATAAATTAGCTCACCATATGTATTAGAAAAAGTATCACTCAGGTACTGGTATCGAAAACCAGTTATCGTTTAAGAACTGGTATTAAAAAAATCTGAACGGTAGCCAGCCCTAGTACCCAACTGTGAAAAAAACAAGCCCTTACTTCATCTTTTTTTATTTTAGAGCTAACAATGATTGGTCCACACCTGAATTAATGACAAAAACTAAAAGCAGTGCTGTCTAGTTCCACAGAGAAACAGTACAGGAAGGAAAACATAACCAGACAAAAAGGGAAGCAACAGGAAACGCAGATTATTATTGGCACAACAGGCTGAACAAGATGGAGATATTTGAGAGACGGCATGTGGCAGCTGATGTTTGGGAAGAACTGGGTAAAGAAAATATCAGGCAGGGCACCTTTAACCACAAAAAAACCATGGCTAAACCAGTTTGTTGTGATTCTTGAACCACATCTGAACCTGAGTGTGAGATAATTAGGGTCACATGACAGCAAAGATGAGCTCACAGTATGATTAAAAGGCGACAAAGAAGAAGTACAGATTAATACCTGTTTGAGAAGAGGATGCAGACAGAGGAGAGAGTCGAGCTTTTACTGCTGACTACATCTCTGGGTCCAGGAGGTGTGCACAGAAATTACTGGAGGAAGAACAAAAGAGGACACAGAGAAAACACAAATTAGTTGTGGAAATATATTTTTGCAGCACATCAGGCCAAGAAGCAGAAGTTCAGGGGTGGACTTAGCAAAAATAGGTTATATTTTGATGAATACAAATACAAGAAATACAAGAAATATAAGCAATAACAAAACAAAACAAACTAGGAATTAACCAGATCTAACTTCTCCTTCCCTTTCATTACAACAAACCATCTACCTACCAGCAGTGCTTTTCCTGACACAACCCTCTCTATTTATCTGAGCTTGGAACTGGCACAAAGAGTACACACTGGCTTGTGTCCCCTTGAGGCTGGAAGACTTAAACCAGATCTAAACTAGGAGCAAATTTAGGACATTGTCAATTATAACATTGTGTCATAACAACAAAAAAGTTCTTTGCAATGGAGGTCGCAATTCTTGAATTCATCATACTGTTAATAGAATTTCCAAAACTGTTTTTATGGAACTTGGTTTTGGGCTGAAATCTGTGGCAATGAGTCACGCTTATTTTTAATCAACAGTGGCTAGAATCTACAAGGCTATAAATCATGCGAGGCAATGACAAAGCAATTTTGCGCTGAGTAACCAGTTCTTTGTCATTCATTCATCTTCTGCTCATTCAAAAGGGATTGCAGATAATGGAGCCGAGTGTTGTAGTCAAGACCGTATTAATCGAGACCAAGACCAGTACGAGAACAGAGGGAACAGAGGCTGAGACTTTTGAGGTGTCAGACCAAATCGAGACTTTCACAGACTGAGACTGAGTCAAAACCAAAACCAAGGCAAATCGAGACCAAGTCGAGATGAAACCCTGTGAACTAGAACTAAAATTAAAGTTTTAAAAAGTGGTTCAAATACATTTTTAATAATTTAACTATATAATGCAACAGATTCCGCAAACAAACAGAGAACAGATCCTTTTCCTGGTTCTTCTGATGCTGAAAACTAATGACTTTAAAATTATGCAGAACAGCATTTTTTTATGTTTGGCAAAAAGAAAAAAAATCTCAGAGACCGCCACATCTGAGACTGAAGCAAGAAATTGGATTCAAGTCAAGACCAAGACGAGACCAAGACCAAGACCATAAAAAAATTGTCTCAAGACCAAGACCAGTCTCGGGCGCTACAACAGTACTCGAGTATATCCCAGGTGGGCCTTAAGCACTGCCTGGACACTACACGGGCCAGCTAGAAAAAATTATTTAAAATGTCTAAATTGCATAAGTCCTTCACATTTTTTACTTTACACTTACAAAGTTTAGTGGGACAAAAACTATTTTAAGGAAGGAGTTGACTTTAAGACAGTACAGTGCCCTTTTTGAAACTAAAAGTATGATATATGGATGGGGAAACTTAGATTCACTCAACACATGCATGGCTTTGGATGGTGAGAGGAAGCCAGCCATGCAGACTCCACCCAGAGAGTTTGTGATGGTAAGCCTGAGGATTGAACCCACAACCTCCTTTCTGGGAGGCATAAGCACTAACCTCTCCGCAAATGTGCCCTCCAGCCCCCCAGAGGTTGAGTTTTTCACAAACCAGCAGTAACTTAAACCTGAACTTAATTTAGTAACAATTAGAAAAGGTTGATAAAAGACACTAGTTTTAAAAGAACAATAAAACAAACAGAGGTGAATCAAAAATAGCTGTGTCATCATTAACAACTAGCACCAGGACTAAGTTCCTCTTTTCTTTGGCCGGTTTTCATAACTCCAGGTTTGGTCAACGCTGAAGCAACTTCCTGTGCAGGCAATCCAGGGAAAGACCGAAAACTGCATTTCTGAGATACATTTCCTTTAAGTGACGTGATTCGCAGTAACAGGAGATGTAGGCAAAGCAAACACAAAACACATTTCAGAAGTGTTCCTGCATGGTCTACACAAACTGGTTCCAGCCACGTGGCACTCACATAAGTCAAAAATCCAGAGGCAGCGAGTTTGTCTGAGATGAAGAGATACTATCAGGTGCACAAACTTGTATCTTATCGCTAAAAGGAGAAGTGCGCAGCTGAAATATCTAGCCTTAGTTTAGCCTTTTTGGTTGTTCCACTTTTTCAGAAACAATAAACATTTAGCTCTCTTTATTTTTAATGGTCACTTCCTGCATAGAAAGAAGAAGATATTGTTTTACTTTTTAAGGTTTTGCATAAAAGTATGATACAATAAAGCTGCCTGAAAGTGCCTAAATGTATACGCACGAAAGCCTTATCACTTCCAAGGAGGTTATGTGAACGAGTAATGGGCAGATTGAGATAAGGCCAAAGATTCTAACTCCATGGAGTCAGTAAAGGAACAAATAAATAGTTTTAGTTGTATCTCTACCTTTGTTAAATATATGGGCTTTGTGCCTCAATGGATAGAGCATTTACCCCTGAACTAGAAGATCCCTGGTTTGGCTCAAGGTCTGGGCACTATATCTGTTAATAATAATAATGCAATCAGTCTTATATAAGGTTTTTCTAGACTCTCAAAGTCGCTTTAGGTGCATTATTCCTTCTCTCCTCAGTCACACTCGGTGGTGATGAGCTACTTCTGCAGGCACAGCTGTCCTGGGGCAGACTGACAGAGACATGGCTGCTGCCAAACACACAATCACACTAACACACGTGAACTGAAGTGTATTGTGCAAGGACACAACAACAGTATGTACTATGGAGAGCAGGACTCGAACTATTCACAATATATTGTAAAAATATCGTTAACGCGATATCAGCAAACACAATATCTGTATGGCAAGAATGTAAATATATCACAATAACACTACTGTCTTCCATCTGACAGAGCCTCACACTCCAGACCCTTAAATGAAAATTTATTGTAACTAAATAAATATGTTTAAAATGTCCACTTTTCTCCTTAATTTAGTCACAATGTATTTCATTCCTGGTTTAGTCTGTGTAAAGTTTTGATTTTGATGCTGTTTTTATCTTCTTCACAGCAACTTTAAGTGTTTTCAGTGAATTTAACTTAATATGTCAGAATAGTGTTTTAAATATTGCAAAATCACAAGTTTTTCCCATAATGTGCAGTCCTAATTCGAACTAGCAGCCCTATGGTTATGGGACAACCGCTCTAACACCTGAGCCACTGTCGCCATAAACAAACCATTGTGAGATAGGGACAGCACCTTGGTGGAGGTCTGTGATCTCTGGAGGCTCCCAGTTGTGCTAATTTGCAATGCATTAAAACTATTTTCCTTTTCAAATAAATAGCTAAGTAATATAACTGAAGAAGATAAAATTATTGGAGGGAAGTGGTCCGATGTTATCTCTCTGTTTACTTTACATCTGGTTTGTTGCTATCACAAAACAAACACATGCAAATCCTCAATGACTATGCACTTTTTAGATACATCTGCTGTTAATGGAAAGAGCCAATCACACGGCAACGCACTTGAGCCTGAGAGAAACCTGCTGAAGCTCAAACCGAGCATCACAATGGAGAAGAAACGGGATTTAAGTGACTCTGAACATGTCCTGGTGTTAATTTTTTTAGAAACTGCTGATCTACTGGGATTTTCACCCACAACCATCTCGCCTTATTGATGCCAGAGGTCAGAGGGGAATGGCCAGAGCGGTTTCAGATCACAGAAAGGCCGCAGAAACTGAAACAACCACTTGTTCCAACCAAGGTCTGCAGAAGACAACACCAGGGGCCACTTTGTTAGATACAAACACACAGTAACTAATAATAAAGTGGCAATGCAGTGCACTCTGATATAATAAAGTTTCTTACCGGCTACTTTTAGGCTATTCCAAAGACAACATGGTGTATCCAAGCAAAAGGTCACGTCTTCTGGTAAAAATACCCACTTCCAAGATGCCAGAAGTCACCGTCCCTCCTCTTCTTAGGTTCCTGTCCCTGCTCGTATCTTTCTTGGACGGCAGCGTGGATTGTGCACTCTCTGCCTCCTCTCTTAGCCCGAACGTGGTAGCGCTTGGCAACACAAGAGGAGCCCTGTGTCCCGCAAACACTTTTTTCTCTTCAGCCCCACCACCTCCCAACGAGGAACTCCTCCTTCTGTCCGTCCTACTTCTTTTCCTAGATCGAGAGTATAATGCGTGAACTGAGCCAACGACGTAGTGTCAGCAAAACATCCCTTATTGTGTCTGTGGTGGCAGAGTGATTGGGCAAATCCACTTCTTTAATTTGACGCCCACGCTCAGAGTCATACAGCAGTGCGCATGTGGAGCATTAGTCATTGACTGTGTGCAGTAAAAATGAAACTTATAAACGTGCTGTTGAGGTTTAACCAGGGGTTCCCAACTCCTGGGTCAGAACTCAAAGATGGTCACAGCGAGGTTGCGTATAGTTTCAATTGTTAGCGTATTTGAAGACTAAATATTGTTTTAATTATATGAAACGGTAAAATACGTCAAAATAGATCAGACATAAAGGCGGTAGGGGCATAATAACTCAAACTATTAAGCATTCATTAATTATTAGTTAAGGATTAGTAACAAGTTCGTTGATTATTTAGGATTAGGGCTGCACTGATATGGGGAAAACATGCGATATTCGATAACTATGTTGAAAATTGCGATAACGATATTATTGCGATATTTGAAAATAGAGCCTACTTTTCGAACATAGTAAGTTAAATTCACTACATTTCACAAAAATGTAGGCAGAAAACAGAGAAAGATCAAAACTTAACTCAGACTAAACCAGGAATAAAACAAGGCTAAGCTGTGACTAAATTCATTAAATTACCACTAAAACTGGACTTTTTAAACATTTTTATTTAGTCACAACACATGTTCTTTTAAGGCTCTGGTGGAAAATGATTCTTCAGTGTAAATCTCTGTCAGATGGAAGACCACAGCGTTATTGCAATATAGATTGTTGCGATACGGATATTGCATTTGCTAATATTGCGATAACGATAATTTTGCTAATATTGCGATAACGATAATTTTGCGATATATTGTACTTAGGATTACTTCAACATTTATAAACACCACTGGCTTATAAACGTTGTTAATAATGTCTAGTTCTTTAGTTATAAGCTCATGCAAATCAGTGCAAAAATATAAACATCAGTGGTAATTCAGGATCTGTAAACTGTTTTTTTATTATTATTATTATTAATTAGATCATTATTAATGGTTTACTGCAGCTTTATTGTGGTGCAATAAAAAATACTGTGAAAAAATAAGAGAATTATGTAATGTTATTTTTTCACATTTCATTTCTGCTGATAAATGCACATGTACAGACTGTTTATGAATTTATTTTATACTGCGTTTTTAAATAAGATCAATAAATATCATGCTTGTTTTTCCTTAGTCTGTGAGATGTTTAGTTCCTGACAGCCCAGATGTTTGTCAAAAAATGTTAAAAAATGTTTAGGTACAAATTATGGTATAACGTATGTATTATAAAAGTGTATTGTTTTGAGCATGTGTTTGATCTATGCATACAGAAAATGTTTTTACTGAATATTTACAATTGTTGCAGAAAACTGGTTATTTTTGTCTCTAATTAGTACTGTTATATGGATTTACACACACAAAAAAACACCTTTTTAGAGTTAAATGGCAAGAGAAAAAAAGAGAAAAGTAAGATTTTGGAGGCCCTCAGCTTTCATCATAAAATGTATTGTTTATGGCCCCTAGCACCATTAAGCAGTATTTCTATATATTTCTGTATCTCTAACACTCTCAAGACAGAACTGAACTTTTTATTGGTTAATCTGAAATAAACTCTTTTAACTATATCATGACTATTAAAAATGAACCTAAACCTACAACAAAATTAAGAAGGAGGTTAACAATTCTCAAAAAATCTTGTCTTACAATGCCATTTAAAAAAAATAGTGTCTAGTACTGAAAACAAAATTCACATAAAACATTTATATTGTGTTATATAATACAACTGCCACTCCTTGGACATTTTTGCATACTTGACACAAGATAAGGGAAACTACACACATACAAAGAAACCAAAACTAATACATTCAGAGGTTATGTGTAATAAAATGACGAAAGGGAGGTGCAAAAATACAAGGCTCCCTCTGAAATCTCTCAGTGATCAGAAAGCACCCCTGCCTCTGGTCTGAGCCATGCAAAAACGTCTCTTTACAAAGGAAACGTGACAGGTAAAAGCACCTTTGCTTTAACTCTGTTGTTGCAGGACACGCTGCTGATGATGGCAGTGGTTACAGAAGGATTTCTAAACTTCTGAATGTCCCAGTGAGCTCTGTTGGACCATGATTCAGGAAGTGGACAGAACATCACTCAACAAATATGTGTTAGAAACAGGTTGATGTGTTCAGTACTAATTTTACCTGCTGTATTTATGCCGTAATGTTTCATCTCAAATATGGAGCCTGAAAAAAATCAAAAATAATAACCTCAAACTGATTTTGATGGTCTAACAAGTGCAGCTGGTTCAACACATTCCCTACAGTATAACATGACCTGCAAGTCGAGCTGAGTTTGCAGTAAATATTGTGTACTCACTAGTGGCACAACCTGGAAATAGTGTTGTTGTAGGAAAACTGTAACTTTTTATTCATCTTTTGCTTTTTCTAGCAAATTGTTGCAATGGTTACTCCCACAATAAAACCTCTAAATATATGGTAATTTCCCATTTTGCATTATGAGCACATGCGAGTGGTGACATTAGCCATAAATAAAATACCATCACTGCTGACCCATCAACCACAAAAAATATACAAGGAGAAAATAACAGGAAGATCCTCTGAGAAAAACACTTAATAATCTGATTGACAATGACATCGCAATATTCAGGACTTCGAGCTGAATATTTACTTTGGCATTATTCTGACCTGATCCTTTTCTTTTTTAATTTAATTTTAATTCTAAGTAGATAATCAGCCAAAATAAATGTTTACATACTAATATCGCAGAAGATTTAGTTCACAGTTTAAAATTCAGAAACTACACAGAACAGTTGAAAAAACATACAACCAATCAGAAAAACGATGCATAAAAAAACAGAAAGTCCAGATGTCTGTACCCAGTTTATACAGTTATGATTGGTCAGGTAAGGCTGATTTTAACAGAAATACAGCAAGGTCCAAAAGTTTTAGTAAGGTGTGAAAAATTCTGTTAACTAAGAGTGCTTTGAAGGGACCATGTTATGCTTGGTCACAGCGAGGTTGAGTATAGTTTCAATTGTTAGTGTATTTGATAGGGCTGCGCAGTATATCGCAAAATTATCGTTATCGCAATATCAGCAAACGCAATATCCGTATTGCAAGAATCTAAATATATCGCAATAACGCTGTGGTCTTCCATCTGACAGAGATTTACACTGAAGAATCATTTTCCACCAGAGCCATAAAAGAACATGTGTTGTGACTAAATAAAAATGTGTAAAAAGTCCAGTTTTAGTGGTAATTTATTTACTTTAGTCACAGCTTAGCCTTGTTTTATTCCTGGTTTAGTCTGTGTTTTGATTTGTAAATACAAGAACTTACATTTTTAGTGAAATGTAGTGAATTTAACTTACTATGTTCAAAAAGTATGCTCTATTTTCAAATATCGCAATAATATCGTTAACGCAATTTTCAACATAGTTATCGAATATCGCATGTTTTCTCCATATCGTGCAGCCCTAGTATTTGAAGACTAAATATTGTTCTATTATATGAAATGGTGAAATAAGTCAAAATAGATCTGGCATTAAGAAGATAGGGACATAATAACTCACACTACTAAGCATGAATTATTAGTAGTTAAGGATTTGTAAGCAGTTCATTGATTATTTAACATATAGAAAGAGGTCAATGACACAAAAAAAGGGATATATGTGTTGAGGAAGATGTTGACATGTTCAATAGTAATTTTACCTGCTGTATTTATGTAGTAATGTTTCATCTCAAATATCAAAAATATTAACCTCAAACTGATTTTGATGGTCTAACAAGTGCAGCTGGTTCAACAAATTCCTTACAGTATAACATGACCTGCAAGTTGAGCTGAGTTTGCAGTAAATGTTGTGTACTCAGCAGTGGTACAACCTGGAAATACAGTGCTATTTAGGAAAACTGTAACTTTTTATTCATCTTTTGCGCATTCTAGGGACTTCCAACATTAAACCTCATTTCCCATTTTTCATTACAAGAGCATCCAAGTGGTGACTTTGGGCATGAAGAAAATATCATCACTGCTGCCACATCAACCACAAAAAATGTACAAAGAGAAAATACTGGGGCTGATGTAAGAAGTGCCTGATGCCAACCCTACACCCAACAGAATGATCTCCTCTTAACACCAGAGCTGCACAATTATAGGAAAACACCTGATCAGCTGTTTGATATCAACAATGACATTGTTATATCTGAACGTCGAGCTGTATTTACTCTGGCATCATTGTGACTTAATCCTTATCTTTTCAATTGCTCTGCTCGATAAACAGCCAATATAAATGTTTATACTGATATGGATTTATAATACCATTTAAATCCAGAAACTAAACAGCAAATTAACAGCAGTGTGCAAAAGTTTTAGCGAGTTGTTAAAAATACAGTTAACTAAGAGTGCTTAAAAGGGGCCATATTATGCTTTATTCAGGCTTTTTGAAATAGTTTTGGACACCTTTGCATTAGTATTTCATGTTTTATAACTTAAAATAATGTATATGTGCGGAAAACATCTTTTTTTGGGGAGCTGTTACTTTGGCTTTGCAGAGAACGCTTGGATGAGGTGTCTGTCGCCCCCTGCTGGCAACAGTGGGAAATGGACAGAGCATAAAATGGCAATTTAGCACAGCTATTAGCAACTTAACTTTACAGTAAAGTATGTGAAGGTTAATTCAAAATAAATGTTCCAAATTTACAATTTTGTGTTTGTACATGAATTCATAATACGATTAATCACGATTAATAACTGGTAGTTATTAATCGCGATTAATCGTGATTAATTTTTTTCAGATTTGCGATTACTTAGTTAATTTTTTTTATCGATTCCTGGCCCTATTAAAAACCTAAGACTTTTACACAAAACTGTAGGTTTAAATGTGGGGAAGGTGATTAGACCCACTTCACTTTGCTATGAAAGCGAATGGGTCAGACTAGTATTAAAAAGCATAGGTTCTCTGATTGTAGATCGTGCTGTAAAGTTAACTCTCGGCTCTCAGCCTGGTATCAGAGTGCCACCCCTCTCCTTGTGTCCCGCTGCACTCACAGGCCTCCCCTTGTTGTTTGTACACAAAGCTCGCAGCAGCTCGACTCGCATAGTGGCCGCTCTGTATTTATGACTGGGTTATTTTGGTCCGGGGGCAGGACCGGGCACGGAGACCACAGCTGATTGGTCGGGGGAGCAGGGTAATGTCCATCTTGGCCAATCAGAAGTGGGCTGTGGAGGTGGTCTATTCATTGACCAAAGCAGCATTTGTACTTATATGACAATGGCCAGAGGAGACCCACACAAAAATACACACGAGGCTACTGGGCAAGGTGCCAGCTGTAGCTGAGCCAAATCATTCCACAGATTTTTGCAATAAAAACTATTTTCTTAACACAAGTTTTATGGCATACAATGTATTTCGAAGGCTATTTCTATATTCTATGTCAATAAATCTGAAGGCAGAGGATTTACTGTGGTGACCCCAGAAGAGAAAAGCATTATCTCCTCATTTGTAAAAAGCACTCTCTCAAAAAAATGTGATGTATTTTTTCCTTTGGTCGTGGAAATGCTGTTTTGGTTTGTTTTTCTGTTAGCAAGATAACTCAAAAACATTATGGCTAGATTTTTAGTAATGGGTCAAAAACAAATGAATTGTTTTTGTTGTGGATTCAAACATTCAGTGACCCGCTACTGGGGCCTAACCCACCAGCTGAGAATCACTTGTCTCCAAACAAATTAACCAAGTTATCACCTTTTATAGGCTCATTGCTATACTGCTCTTTCAAAAGATGGACATGGTATGGAACCAGAAACTCTTCCTTAATGCATTACACATAACCTTTACCTAAAACCAATGTGTTAAAGAAATCTGTCTTGTATAGATCCGTGTCAAAATGAAATAATCTGCTGTCATATATAACACAGATTAATAATGAAGACTCTTAAAAAGAAACTAAAAGAGATTCTTAGTAGGGCTGCAGCTATCGATTATTTTGGTCATCGATTAATCTATCGATTATTTTGTTCGATTAATCGAGTAATCGAATAAGAGATACTCTTGCGTGTCTGCATATTTTAAAAAGTAACACATTTTAATGCACATCTGTGAATTTGTCAGTCTAACATTAAGAAGTGTTTTTTCATATTTTAATGCATTATATTGCAAATAGCTTTGTAAATGTAGGTTTTATTATTATACATTATGATATGGTCTACTAATATATACTTACTTATACTTTATACTTACTTATACTGGGCTACATTATTATATACTAATTGTATATTTAATCAGAATATTTGTAAATGCCTATACAAAACAATGCAAAAGCTGGAGAGGTGTGCTTTGCCCTCACAGTTTAAAAAGTATTTTAGTTTTAACCCTCTCTGCTTCTAAAAGTGATATCTGTTATCATTTATACACCAGGGGCCTGTTAAAGACGCTAACACCACTGAACCCACACGGCTAATTAGCATAGCTACATAAACAAAGCAAGCTACCTCTGCGGATTGCACATCACACTACGCTGTTCATTTCTGCCAGTTTGCTGCCACCTACTGAGCACAGGTTTTACAGAGGTAATAAGAATACTTTCTCTGTGATTATTAGTGTTTTTGTCGTCTGCAGAGTCTCCAGAGTCAGTATTTAATCTGCTCTATGCGTTAGCTGTAGCATTAGCCAAACAGTGCGACGCTTGGAGGACGCCGTTTCCTCTAAAACCTCTTTCACGATGGTGCTGTTCTCTACGTAGTTTATACCTACATTTAAAACAAAAAAAAAACAACTCAAATTTATTCAGTTTATAGCCCAACCACTGCCTTACTGTCACTAGTGTGTTGTGCATTAACCGTGCAGAAACTTCGTTCCGTGCATACAAAGTTCCCAGCGCCATGCACCAGTCTTATTTACATTAATTAAACAAAGCTTTGAGTTCAAAGAATACTAATCGAAGCTTTTTACTAATCGAATTACTCGAATAACTCGATAAATCGTTGCAGCCCTAATTCTTAGAAAGGAAACTGTCGCACAATATTGACCGTTAAAATGCACTTTCTATTTGGCATCATTATTGTTTTGTTTAAGTATTAACAATGTGTGTGATTGGTTGAACTAACATTTTAAATGTCACAGGTTCACAACTGTTCCTTCTTTCTGTTCCAATTTTGACAGATCCTGACCCCTGCAGACCGGGAAAAGCCCCAAAGAGCTGCAGTTTTAGGCTGTGTTCACACTTGCCGTGTTTGGTTCACTTCAATTGAACTCTGGTGAGCTTCCTGGCAAAGTCCGGTTTGTTTGAGCAGTGTGAACGCACTCAGACTCAGGTGCCACCAAACAAATGAACTCTGGTCCTCCTGAAATCAGAGGTCTCGGTGCGGTGCGCTTTGAGCCCTGCACTCTTGCACGGGTCCTGGTCTGGTCCTGGTGAAGTATGAACGTAACGCAGACCAAACTATGGACTAACGCCAGAGAGAGGACAACAGCACTGTTTACCAAGGGCACAGAAACATACGCACATCTAACATGACTATAAGAAAAAAAAATACAAATATACTGTAAATAAATTTATTTAAAAGGCTGCTAATATTAGCAAACATATGTGAAAACACTGCTAAAACAACACAGATTTCATATTAATCACAGAGAGTCCACAGCTGTGTTCAGCCGATATCACTGCTCTAAATGTAATACTTCATTAAATATAAATTAAAGTACGCTGTATGATATTACTGGGATATATTCACCCGAAGAGGAGGACTTTTGACCAATAGATGAGCAGGGTCTCTTCTTCGCCAGTTTCTTTCAGCAAATAATGGCGCACTGCCCCCTACAGGCGTGGTTTGTTACTGCTCTCTCAGTCAGTTCAGTTTGACAGAGCTCAGTGTGAACTCGAAACAGACCAATGACATCATCAACACAGGTGCGGACTTTTGTCCCAGAGCACACCGAGTCCTGCGGACCATCAAGTGTGAACACACCCTTAGAGACACTCTGACCAAGTCTTCTGAAGCCATCACAATTTTTCTATTTATCCTGCTTCTAACACATCAGCTTTGAGGACAAACTGTTCACCTCCTGCCTAATACGGCCTGTGTTATTCACTTCACCTGTCAGTGGTCACAATGTTCTGTCTGTGGTGTTTACAGCAGCCTGAAGGGGGGGTGGAGAAAGTTCAAATGACATCACTTTGTTACAGCCAATCAGAGCGGACCATTCATCTCGCTGATAAACTCTGTTTACCTGAGGCTGCTGTGTATTAGAACAAACACTACTGACAATAATCCAGAGGGCCCATTCACAACAGCTGTCTATGTTTGCTCATACACACCACTGCACTATAATCTCTCATAATGTTGAGTAGGTTTAAATAAAGAAAGATACATGTCTATTATTATATAAGTGTTTTACTGTAAATAGCGGTGCTCTATGTTCAGAAACCAGCTCCGCAGCATTTCTTTTTCTTCAGGGGAAAGTCAGTGAGTAGAGTGAAAGGAATCCAGGTGATGGTTGAGCTGATAATACACACATTTGTATTTGGCAACACACACTCCAAGACAGGTGGATATAAGTTACACCACAGTGCAGATTCATTTAGAGACACGTTTCTTCTAAGCAATAAAAACATTATGTTCTACCTTATGAAAAGCTGTATTTAGCCTCGCCCTAACTTAAATCCACTTTCTTCTCCATCCTGAAGCTCGGTTTGAACTTCAGCAGGTTTGTCTTCAACATGTCTCAGGACTAGATGCACTCAGTAATGGAAAACACAAACCACAGAGGTTGACTGAGGAGAGAAGGAATAATGCACCAAATTGTAAAGCAGTTTAAGAAGCTTGAGAGGCGTAATATAAATTCATTATTATTATAGCTACTGCACGCACAGTTTGGATCTGGATCGACATCTGGACCCATGATTTTGTACCGCTGTGAGATAGGGACAAAGAAAACTCCAGCCACAAGGGGTCAGTAACAAAACAAAGAGACACTAAGAGTAGTTGTACCATTTAAATCGTATTAGTTTCTTTACTTATGTGAAATATGAGGGGTTTGTGGTTTAATGGATAGGGCTTTTCTGCACACTGTTCTTCTTGGGTAGGTTTTCTCCGGTTACACCCATTAACTGAAACATACAGGCTAATCCTCCAGCTAGGACAAGGAACTCTTGACAAGGATCCTGGGTTAGAGCTGGAGATGGATCTCCGGGAGCAGCTTTGCGATCGGCCACTACTCTGACAGGTGGCGCCTGCAGCAGCATTGGAATGGTGCTTTAATTCCAGAGAACAAATTTCTCAACAGGAAGAATGCAGTCTACCTTAACCTTACCCCTGAACTGGAAGATCCCTGGTTCAGATCCAGGTCTGGGCATTATTTACCATTGTGAGGTAAGAGCAATGTCCTTTGAGTGCTTGTACTCTGAAGTTGACTGCCTGTTGTAGCTACAATTGCAATCAGAAATGTTGAGCCCCCTCATCTCAAAAGACATTATACCAATGTGAAAGAGAGATAATGAAAATAAACTCATTAAAAAATAAAAACTGTAAAAATTGTTCCATATTTGAGTTATTTTGACTTAACTCCGATGTTCAAATGAAAAATGTGACTCTTTTAACACAGGCCCATGGGCAGTATTATTCAGCCCTTAGCTTCAGGACTTTGTGGAGCATCAAACATTTTGGGTCACTGCTAACAAGCCGCATACACCTCTGGAATATCTGCCCATTCTTCGACTGGAAAAAGCCTCTAGCTTAGTGATGTTTGATCCTCTCTGTGCTGGGGCCAGCTTCTTTAAATCACACCAAAGATTTTCAATGAGATTTAAATCTGGAGACTGAGAAAGCCACTCCTGGATAGTACCAGGATCTTTTTGTCTTCTTAAAAAAAATCTTTAATTGAGAAATCCTTAAAATCTGTGGGGTTTGAATATTTCTGATTGCAGCTGTATCTTAGTGGCATTTCATGTGTTTGTCTTTTAAGTCACGTGTAAATGCCTAATTCACAAAACGAATATTTTTTAAGGAGCCTCCAGGCCGTGCTATGAAGGCCCATCTGTCCCACATCTGTATCAGAGTCAAAGCTAAACCTACAACAAACTCTTTAAAAAGCCATTTTTAGTATGCAGCCCACAGCTGGGTGTTTTTTATACAAATGAAATCTTTCAGTAAAGTGTGTCAAAGAGGATGTGAAACAAAATATAATGAGGAACTAGAGTCACACATTCAGCACAAGCCTTAAATGCCCCACCCCCCACCTCCGCCGATGCATCATGGGTCAAAAATCACATGCAAAGAGCTCATTTACAAGAAAACCGCTCATTCCTATATCACTGCTCCACGACATGTTTTGCTTTTAAAAAACAGTTACATGGGGCAGACCACAGAGGCAGGTTCCCCGTCATGTTTGTCCCAGTCACACAGCTAAAAGTCATGAGAGAGAGGTCCATTATGGCAAAAGGCGGTGCTTTGTTTACCCACACCTGAGTCCTTCACACTTGAGTACATCCACTGAACTTAACTGCGATGATTCTGTTTGGACAGAGGCAGAGAACCTCATCACAACACTTACAACCTGACAGGAAACCACTGAGGAGGAAAACACAGCACAATAACACACGCTCGTACCAGCTTCTGTGTCTTTAACATGGAATACTTGTTTATAGAGTCGACATTGTGTGTTAAGGAGAGCAAAACAATCAACTCAGCTATTAGGCCTGAAAATCATGTTGGAAATATATGAACTACTACAATACTTATTTGAAAGAAAGGTTACAGTTGAGTCAAAACAACTGACCAATCACAACTCGCCTTGTACAGCGCTGGAGGGAGAGCACACATTGTTGCAACCTAAGGGGATGTTGTCTTCCTTTAATTGGTTCTGACGAGTGTGAGTTTAGAGAAACAGACATAAATACAGAAAGAATTGGTGCACCGGTGCGACCAGAAAAGGAAGTCGCACTTCTTTAATTTTTGGCCACATTTGCAACAAAACTCATTCCACCCTGGAGCCCTGAAGTAGTATGTCCCAACGCTCATTACCAGGATATGGTCCTTCAAAATGAAATACTCGTCACTAGTATGGGCTCTAGCTGCTGTGTTAAGGAAAGCAACAAAAGTCAATGACTAGTAGTAGTTGTAGTAGAAGTAGTAGAAGATGGCGTAATAGTAGATTATCCAAGTATCTGTCAAACAGGCTTCTGGCAAAACAACTCCTTTTACAGCTGTATTACAAATGTCAACAACTGAAGAGTCATAACAACTGACCAATTACAGTTTACAATCACTAAATGTCAAGTACATTTTCTAAAACATACATTTACTTGGTTAATATTTTAGGAAATTAACTGTCTAAATGAGTAAAAGTATTTTAGACCTCAGTTCACGAAGTGGGTGACAGAACTAGTACTGAGGGCTGTGCATTGGCAAGAAGCTTGTGATGCAATATGTATCACGATACAAGCATCTCTATACCTTATATAGTCAATACATCACATATATATCAATATATCACATATATATCAATATATCACATATATATCAATATATCACATATATATCAATATATCACATATATATCAATATATCACATATTTTTAAACAACATGACTTTGAAAAACCTCACCAGTTACTAGTACACCACAACATGCATAAAAATGTATGATATACATTTTATTTACATTTAATCAGAACAGTGAGTAGTGCAGCTCTATTTTACAAACAAGTTCACTTTCTTCTGATGAAAGGGCAGAATTTATTTTTAATAAAATATAAAAACTATTGCAAATAGTCAGTGTTTGATATTGGTTTTAGATGTTTTTCAGTTAAATAAAATACCAATATATTGATAGAGCTATTTTTTGTATTGATCAGTATTGCTAAATAGAATATTGCTCAGTATTGATATTATCTTACACCCCTACAAGCAGCAGTCATACAAGTAGTAGTACAAAGTAGTAGCAGTGGCAGTAGTAGTAGCAGAAGTGGAAGTAGATTTTGCTGTGTAATTAAAAAAATACTCTTCATTTCAACTGAGTAATATAATTTTTAAGTACCAGTACTTTAACTAGAATACAGATTTTGAGAACTTCTTTCACCTCTGGCCAAAGTAAGTACAAAGCAGGCAGTGAAAGCATTTTGAACAGTGACAGTAGTAGTTTGTGTATTTCTTTATATTCTAATTAAATTTTACTGAGGTACATCTTATCTTGCTCAGTTTAGTTTTGAGTTATCTCAGCCACCTTCTACTTCCATGGACACCTGATCCGTGCAATGTACTCAACAGGACAGAGTGAGAATGAGTGTGTTCGGGCGTCACTGCAGCTCTACATTCTGACAGCTGACCTTTGACCTTGCTGACAGTGACCTCACGCTGTTTACTGACCTCTGACCTTCACTAGTGTTTGCACTCAGTGACCCCGGTGCTTTCGATGTATTTGAAGGAGAGAGCAGAGCAGAAGAGGTGAAACCAAACTCACTGACTCTAATAATTAAAGTTACGCAGGTGCAAAAAAAACATTTCTAAATGAGAGGAGTGTGTTGCTAATAATAAATACGAAATCATTTAGTTTCATTTTAGATATCTGCAGTTTCTTTCTTTTTTTAGACTTACAGTTGAAAGAAAAAGTTAATGAAAGAAATAGTTAATGTTTACATAAATGAATCAATAAAAACATGGAAACATTTCTTTTTTTTTGCAGCATTAGTATAAGCAGACTGTGTTTGTCTATTGTTGTGACTTAGATGAAGATCAGATCACATTTTATGACAAAAGCATGCAACAATCCTTGTATTTCCAAGGGGTGCCAATACTTTTTCTTTCAACTGTAATTAAAGGTCCTACTGCTTTTGTCAGCCATTCTGAAATAATTGTGTATTTCACGTTTTATAATTTAAAATAATAGTAACGTTAAATGATACCTTTGTGGTATCAAAAGAAAAAAATTACAATACTACTGGTATCAAGTGTCAATACCTAGTGGGACCTTTAATGTTCCTTTGCATGTGTGAAACAAATTACAAAATAAATCCTACAAACTACTGGTTTTAACTTAAAGCTGAGAATTTTCTTTCAAAAAATTGGTCTTTTATTCAATATTATTGTGTTTTATGATTGCAGAAGATAATTTAGCTCACCATAGATATCAGAAAAAGTATTGCTTGGGCACCGGTATCGAAAATCAGGTATCGTTTAAAAACTGGTATTGAAAAAATCTGAATGGTACCCAGCTCTAGAAAAAAACCTGTTGCTTTGACTTTGCAGAGAACGCTTGGATTAGGTGTCTGTGGCCTCCTGCTGGCAATGGTGGAAACTGGAGCATAAAATGGCTATTTCGAAGACCTATTAGCAACATGACGCTAACAGATGACCTGGCTGATTCATTGTAATGGCACTGAAATTATTAAAACAAGCCCAGAGATGCTGTATGACTTTAGAAATGCGCAGGAGCACTTTCTGGTTTCTTGGATTTTCAGAGGAGACGGTCCCAGCCTACAGGATTACTCAAACATGCATGAATGAAACAAAATACTACTCCAGGAATGTTTCTGAGGAGGAAACAACTTTATAACATGGTTCCAAATTAAAAAAAAAAAAAAAAAAACATAAAAGGCAGAATAAGGGAACTTTAATGTAAAAAATATGGCTCCTGTTAAATGCAATGAAGACAATAAATAGGAAAAGTCCCTTGTAGCTGCTCCCGTGCCTTCAGGAGTCACCACAGTGAATTATTCCTATGGCTACTGGCGGAGCTGGAGTTTTTTGGTCCACAAAGAGAATCAAACCCCTGACCTCTCAGCTCCAAAAAATGAGGAAACTCACCACAAACTGTGTCTAAAAGCAGAAACGTTGCTAATAAACAGTTATTTGTTTATATTTAGCATGAGTATGAAATGTTTATGCTTATCACAAGAAACAAGGCATGCTTCGTTTGCAAAGACATTTCCGTTGTTGTTTTTGCTTCCTGTTCTTTGAGTGAGGATTATCTGTCGTCCAATCAGAAGAATGTACCTCTGCCTCCATAGAAGGGATTACCAACATTACACATTACCAACAAAGGTTACAATGGACTAGTATGGTGCCGTAAACCTGTCCGAGGATGCTTTAGCCTTGTTTGGTAATGGAAACTTAACCAAAGTGACCTGACCTGTACCATATGACTCTGGTGAGAATGACCCTAAACTTAATGAATATATATATATTTTAGTAATTCATGAGTAGGGCTGCACTATTAATCGAAATCAGAATTTGAACTGTTGCCATTAGAAAATTGCAAAGGCTGCACTTATTTAGGTGATAGAATGTCCTCTGCAGAGAACAAAATATCCGTCCCCACTGGATATTAATATGTATACCCTGCAAAAAAATACCTAAATGACTAAATATCTACAATGACATGAATTCAGATTATTAATCTTAATTCAAACTATTTTCACTAGATTGGATTTATTTACTTATTAGGTCACTTATTACCAGATTACTTGACTTGTTTCAAGTTATTTCTTCCCTTTTTCAAGCTATTTTTACTTATTTCAAGCAAAATTATCTGTCCATTGGGTAAATGGAATTTTCCCACCCCTTGGTCAGATAATTTTGCTTGCTTTTTCTGAATTCAAGTCATTTTAACTAATGTAGATTTAGATTTTTTGCAGTGTACAGATGTAGTTTAGACCTCTGCAGACATAAACTGAAGAGTATGTGATTCCTTGGATTAGTTCAGCAGTGAATATTTCAGTGTCAGTGCTGCATCACATGCTTAAAATGTTTACTGTGAACTGAACATTGATTTTACAAAATATATCGCAAATCTAATCAGTATCTCCCAGAAAAATCACAATTAGATATTTATTCAAAATCAGTTCAGCCCTAATCATGAGGTTTTAAGTAGTACTTGGTCACTGAAATGTGTGACTAGAATAGATAATGCACAATATAAAGCTACAAGGCCCAAAACAGAGCGAAGGTTTTACAGGTTTAATTCAATCCCATGTAAATGTCCATGCATCTGTTCTTATGTCAATGCATTTAGATGGTAGGTCAAGGCACAAAGGTGTTCTTAGCAAGTCTTAAAGTGAAAATATACTTCTTAGTTCTTAGTAGTAGTAGTTTCTTGAAAGTAGTTTCTTGGTGAATTGCAGAATTGTGTAAAAAGTGGGTCCCCTTTGGGTCCTAAGATGATCCAAGTTGAGAAACACAGCAGCAAGAGGCATCAAAACTAAAACTAAATCTTTTTTTTTTAATTATACCTACTGTCTGTAACAAGAAATTCCACACACCAGTTTCCTATTCTGTGCAGAAGCAAGCATTTCCAGATTTTCCTCTTCTCAGGCCAGGATACAGCTAAATTCTTCACTGATTTAATTTCCAAACCACTTCTGACCTCATTTGTTCAGCAACACTGACTTTTTGAAGTGCTTTAAAGGAGTTTTTTTTTTTTTTAGCTTTTTACCATGTTATAATGTTCCTCATCCCTCATCAAAAACATACCCTGGAAATGTGTTATCCTTCATTTGCGCCTGTTTAAGTAATCCTGTATTCTCTGGCACTGAGTTTCTAAGGCTTCAAAAAGCTTGGTTTCATGAAGCCCCACCCACTCCAGGAAACACTGACCAATCAACGAGCCTTCTACATCCACTCTGCTCTCATTCATTTATCCAAAAAACAGTGTACAGCTCTGTTTCTACTGATTCCTCACAGACATTTTACATTTTGTGGTAAAACGGCATCATACAAAAAGTTTAAGGAAATAAAATGCTTTTTTTCCCCTCTGTGTTCCCTCTGCTGGTCTCTTCACCTTTTTCTTTATGACACCAGTAGAGCATCAAAAATGTTCTATTTTAGTCAGATAACGTTTTTAAAGGTTGTAACGTGCTGCTGTTCTAGAGACGACCAAGACTGGTTCAAAAATATGAATAAAAGCATAATATAGCATGCATGTAAAGCTTAATCATAGTTCACAGCAGCTGTATACCATTTAGACCAGTGGTTCCCAAAGTGGGGTCTGCGAAGGGCACTACAGGGGGGCCCCCAATTAATTTAAATTTGAATTTATTATAATTTTTTATGATTATTATTTCAGACACATGGTTTTGATTCATAAAAACAAATAAAACATGAAAAAATATAAAAAGTCAATGAAAATATTAATATTAAGTACCATAAAAAAAGACATTTGAAATTAATTACAGTTGTATACTTAAAATATTTTAAATGTTAATGTTAAAACTTTAAAATATTACTTTAAAACAACTTTTAGTCAATAATCAGTGTTTTTGTAATGATTTCTATAAAAAAAAAAAAAAAAAAAACATGGATAAAAATATAGCATTTTGAACAGAGGGAAGTTTTATCGTTGGGGGTCCGCGAGGGATTTTCGGAAATTTAAGGGGGCCATGACAGTCCTGACTTTGGGAATGGCTGATTTAGACACTCACATTATTGTAAACGCAGAAAACCTAACTTTGAACCATGTTGTTTTGTGTTCATTGGAAAAACGTATAGATTACAAATACTAATATAGAGAGACAGGTCAGAGGTCAACGCTTATGTCATAGTTTGTTACACGCAAGAGACGACATGTTCAATATTTACAATCGACTGCTCTAAGCCACAACCGTGAACAAGTTAGCCAGCTGTCAGATAGGTAAACACAGGCGCCAATAACAACTCCCTTTATGTTTACGGACTTAACAATGTACAGTAGCTATGTAACATAAACAGCAAAAAAGACTTCATTATTCTTCATTATTTCATGTTATACATTACAGATGCGCAATTTATAATATTATTTATCATTTATAGCTAATGTAACGCTATTGAGACATGAGCAAATGCAAATTCTGTATCGTAAAAAGATACTTTTACATTTGCAATTTTTTGCTCCATCTGAGATATTTACAAATAAATGTCGGGAGCCAAAACAAACTAATTCACCACTAAATTCAGAGCTAGTTTTATCATGGGCTAGCCCTGGTTTAGTCCTGGTTTAGGCCTGATTTAGTCCTGCCTCTGTTTAGAAGATGTTTAGTCCTGGTTTTGGCCCTGGTTTAGCCCTGGTGTTGTGCTGATTTGGTTTAGTTCTGGTTAAGCCCTGATTTAGTCCTGAATGAGAATTGTTTTAACCCTGATTTAACCCTGATTTAGCCCTGATTTAGTCCTGTTTTAGCCCTGGTGCTGTGCTGATTTCGTCCGGATTTAACACAGGTTTAGTCCTAGTTTAATTCTTGTTAAGCCCTGGATTAGTCTTGAATCACACTTGCTTCAGGCTTGGTTTAACCTTGTTTTAGAGCTGGTTCTACCTGGTTTAGTCTTGATTTAGCCCTGGTTTAGTCATGGTTTTGACCTTGTTTAGACCTAGGTTTAGTCTTTGGTGAATCCAATAAAAAAATTAAACTGAACTTTTACTTACATTTAAAAAAAACCTTAACCTTCTTAACAAATACTCCCTATTATAACTTTATTTCCCAATGTTGTGCAATCTAATATTTTACACTACAGGACTTCCAGGACCTGAACCATTAGAGCGTTGCAGTGAGCTCAGAGCGGTCTGTTCTTTTATACAAAGCAGCAGCAGCTACCCCCGGGACTGAGGTGTTACTGTCACTGACACCAGCCCATAACCACTGAGTATAAATGGAAGTGGGGGCTCTCATGAAGCTGGTAGGGAGAAATGTTGTCCTTACACATGGTCAACTAACTCGTCGTTAATTGGTCTGTTACTGGAATATTTAGTGAAGGAAAGGTCTACTTAGGTTTACTTAGCTGCAGGAGACAGTGTGATGTTGTGGTTGACAGAAAGTGGCAAGAAGAGCAACCTCTCCTATACATCATGTGAACATTTATAAGCATTTGGTCATTATAAATATTACGCATCTATATTAGGAACGTTTTAAAAAGGTCCTCTGTACAAGGAACATTTTTACAGGTCATATATTAAGCTTTTCTCAGGCTTTTTGAAATAGTTTTGGACATTTTGCATTAGCATTTCATGTTCATATGTATGGAAAACTACTTCTGTTGTGGAGCTCTTACTTTGACTTTGCAGAAAACGCTTGGATTAGGAGTCTGTTGCCCCCTGCTGGCAACGGTGGGGACTGGACAGAGCATATAAAGGCTATGTAGCATGGCCATTAGCAACCAGAGGCTAACAGAGAGATAAATGAGCTTCGTAGTGACGGAGGTTTAAGGCTGAATTGATCAGAACGAGTCCGGTGGCGGTGTATGGGCTTCAGCTCTGGAGAAGGGCAGCTCCTCAGCGTACAGGATTACTCATGTGAATAAAACAAAAATGCTCTAACATGGTTTAAAGCTAAAAATAAAAATAAAAATAAAAAAAGGCAGTTTAGCAGAGTGGCAAAGTAGATTTAGCACACTCACTTCACAACTGAGAGTACACTACTGAAGCCTAGCTGTAGTAGTTGTTGTACTGTATTTTTTTTTTGTGTCATTACAAAAAAAAACTTTCAAAATATAATATGTAATAGTAATATGTTTAATTAGTACTACTTAATACTTCGCCCACTTCTGCTATTGCCACATGTTTTAAGAGTTTAAAAAAGTTTGAACGTGGCTTAAACTTTTTCAATGATTTTAGCTTAACTTAGCTTTAAGCATTTGTTTATTTATGTCTGACATAAGCTTTACAGCGAAGATTTACTTTTATTTCTCCATTTTATAAAGACAAAGTTATGTTTCACGCTGCTAAATTGTAAAGGTAAAAAAAACCACCTATAACAGTGGGATATATTCGGCTAAATGTCAACCTCGTGAGTCCGTGGTTTAGCTAAACTTTAAAGCGTGAGTCCTGAGGGAAAACGCACTTACCCGCTGCTGAAGGTCAGACAGAACGAAGAGAGAGGAGTCAGGTTCAGGAAAAGTGCGTGCCCACTTCTTTTTTGGCGCTCCGATTAAAAAACTTCAACTCCAAAAACCTCCTGCCTCCTCCTTAAACCGCGTCTTCGTAAAAACTTTAAAAAACTCTCCTCTGAAGTATTTCCTACGTTTTAAAATCCACAAAACCCGCAGACACGTCGCCCAATTTGTTTTCGTTTTGCTCGTCGAGATGCGTGTGTGTGTGTGTGTGTGTGTGCGTGTTGTCACAACCCCGGAGCGTCTGCGGTCACCTGTGCCACCGCCAATGGAAAAGCGCAAGAGGTGCACCATGGGTAATGTAGTCCTGGCGCGCTCCGTCACAAGTTCGCCGTCTCTATTTCGAGCAGATGACGCGATGGCTAAGTTTGGAAAAGCCGTACCGCAGTGCGTAAGCGGGACGTGTGCGAGCTTAGACTGAAGTTTTCTGGTTAATCCGTAAAGTTTCTAGTACATTTGAGCAAAGTTAATGTCATTGTAATAAGTGAAAAATTACTAAAAAGCAAAAATTTGGACTATTTCAAGAAGTGCGTAAATTAGGCTCCATCGCGAGTCTCTAGAAGCTTAAATTAGGTATTTTTAAGTGGTTGGATTAACAAGTTATTTCTATCTATTGTGTATTTAAGGTAAAAGTTACATAATAAGTTCAATTTTAGACTGTGGAGGGATATAATTAGACTGGGTTCTCTGAATTATAATTAAAATATATACCAACAAAGTCTAGGGAGAAGAGGAACAAAATGGCCGATAACTTCTTCATAAATTTATGCTATACATTAGGGCTGCACAATTTATATTTATAATTTATAGCAATATCGTTGTCGAAACATGAGAAAATGCAAATTCTGTATTTTTACATTTGCAATTTTTTCTTCCATCTGAGATATTTACAAATAAATGTGGGGAGCTGTGAAAATCAAAATATGTTTCGACTAAAAGAAAATAATTCACTCCTAAATTCAGAGCTAGTTTAGTCCTGGTCTAGCACTGGTTTAGTCCTGGTTTAGTCCTGGTACTGTGTTGATTTAGTAGTTAGATTAGCCTAAATTTAATTTATTTCACATGCGGAGAAAATCACTTAAGGCAGCTCTTAATACAGCCAGAAAAAAGTGTGCATGCATCAAAAAAAAAAAAGGTGCAATAAAAAATTATTTTAGAAAAAGTAAAAAAAAAAAAAAAAAAAAAAACACAAATATATAACATAAATATGAATTGATGGGAAATAAAACTAAATATTGTTTTAATTACATGTATTTGCAAAGCTTAACTTAAAAAATGCACATGCCTTTAAGATTGTAAAATAAATAAAAAATAAATCATAATAATAATAATCATTATTATAAGATTAGATAGATTCTTGATTGATCCCGAAGGAAATAAGGAAAAAAGGCAATAATAATTTACAGAACTTTGGTTCTGGTAAAAAATTCGGGCACAATAAAATAATTAAGGGGTAGAATTTGGTTCCACAGAATTGTTTTTGTGGTGGACAAAGTAAAAAATATGACTGAAACAAACATAGACAGAGAGAGGAGGGGAGTTTTAAATGGCTAGTTTGATTTTAATTCAGTGCACAAGTTCATTAGTGCGTGTCTTATCTAACACCGAGAATCACAACAGCAAACTGTCTTCTGCAACAAGGAAATGCCCAAAATAAAATCTCTAGAAGCCTTATGCTCTCATTAATCACATGAATATAAATGTTTACATTACTTTCAAATTAATTTAGGTTGAGTATTTTGAAGACAATGATTTGATTGCTCCCAAACAAACAAAAAAGCATAATTAAGCATGTAATGGGTGCAGATTTACATTCATTAGTCATGAAACACTTAGGCATTCAAGATTACACAGGTGGCAGTGGAAGGCAGATGGCATGATGTGGAAGTAAAGATCAGTACTGTTTGGGATAGTAGTGGATAGTATTTGAGGTATTCTCCTCTTTGGCCCCTTCAGTGTTTAACAGGGTTCACACAACACAAACAAAAATGCAAATTATATTAAAATCTATATCACATAATCACAAACCAAAAGAGTCAATCATATAGGGATGTCAAATTTTAGTGTCACAATTATTCACATTACAGAAGAAACACTGAGCAGTTTATGAAATGCTGGATTCACAATTTTACTGAATTAATGTTCACTTTTTCCTCAAAAGAAACCCTGCCGGACCCAGTCTTTGACATTTTTTATTCCTATTTATTTTTATTGATTAGCCTGAAGTACGAACCTGGCCATTCAGACTAAATCTTTTTTTTCTATACAATAAAGTTAATCTGGTCCCCTCACTTGAATTTCCTTTCTAGGGGTGGAACAATCACCTGCGGAGTAACCAATCAGAGCTCGCCATTGATCTGTAACCAAAACAAACATGGCGTTTTTGGAGAATTGTTGCCATAAAACACCAAAATATGCCGTATTATGAGCAGCTCTGTCCCGATTTCTGAACAGGGACAGCGGCAGGAGCCAGTTGTACAAAGACTTGTGGAAAAAGTGGGTTTGTTTAAATGTGGTCGGACGTCAGCGGGACTTTACTGTTGTTAGTATAAGCCGGCACCATCTTAGTTATTTTCGATGATTCAGACTCTCCTGCTTTCGAAAAGAAAGTGGGGTGACTGGCCAGGCTCCTGAAGGACCTTATAAATTTCTACCAAAGTCTGGAGAAAAACCTTCACTTCTAAAATTCTTAGGCTTATTTTACCATGACATTGATAATTGCAAATAATCATAAAATTGGTTCATGCTGACAGCCCTAAAATCAGAAAGTCATAATTTAACAAGGAAAACTGGTGATTAAAGACAGAACACTAACTACCACTGTACTTTCTAAGTCAGCGGTTCTCAACTTGTGGGACCCAGAGCATTTTATTCTGACACTCATTTTACAAAACCAAAGGTGATTTGTTATTTTACTGTAACCTTTATAATTCAGTCACAGGGGGCCAACATGCCAGTGTACTCTTTGTGCCAGCCCCAAGGTTAGATAAACAGAGGGCTGCATCAGGAAGGGCATCTGGCGTAAATACCTATGCCAAATCAATGATGTAAACCGGCAGATGTGATGTGGCGACCCGCGAGAGGTAAAAGCCAAAAGGAAAGATAAGATTTTACTGCAAATGTATTTTAAACTCTACATGTAATAAAAACTATACTCAGGCTTCAAATAAGATGATGCTTAAAACTATTGAACCTGCCCAAGAGCGACATTTTGAGTCCCACACCACCAGTTGAGAAACACTGGTCTATAGGAGATTTTCTATCAAGGCAGTACCAAGCTTATGGAAGATATGTAGATGATATTTCTCAAAGATATACAAATACAACATACAATAGTGTACCTTGGTGTTTCGATCATAAAAGTCAATAATGAAACGCTAAATGAAAATCTCTAAAGCTGAGGAGTGTTCCTTGAGTAGATGGACCACAGACGTCTCCAAGGACCAGGACGCACCATTGACAGCACCAGAATAAAAATATTGAATTGTATTGGACTGACTTCATACTGCACAATGTAATGTATGTATTAAATGAAGGAAAGGAAGAGCAGCCCTGGCTACATGTGCCTCTATATTTTTATGTTCTTTGTGCATCTAGTCCACTTTCTTTTCAGGCCAAACAAGTTTTTTTTTCTAATGTTCCTAAGTAAAAATGTTTACCAAATAGAACCGAGCCATGCAAATACAGTTGAGATGCATCAAGATTGTACAATACCCAACTTTCATATGTTTTAAATAAAAACATTGCCAGAATCAAAGGAATACTGTACTAAACCAGACTTGGAGAGACTTATGTGTTCATCTCCAGCAGGTTACACTACTTTAGCGGTCTGCTCACTGGACTCACTGAACATTAATGCTGTCCTCAGGTCTCTGCACTGGCTTCATGTTGCGCAAAGAAAAAATTAAAAACAGCTCTTCTTGTGCACAAGTCTCTCCATGGCTTAGAAAGTACTTCTCTAACCATCTGGGACTCTGAGGACCTCGGGACAGGCCTCTTGATGGTCCCAGAGTCGGGACTAAACTCGGTGAAGCAACTAAAATCTGGAACAGTCTTCCTGACAACGTTCAAGTCCAGACAAGTCCAGACTAAAAAAGTGTTCTTTTTAGCTCCGTGTATGAGAACTGAAAGCGTTTTATCTGCACTCTTCTTTTAAATTGATTCTTAATTATAATTTTTTAATGTGCTTTTAACGGTTCTTCTTGTCTATGTACATTTAACTTTACTTGCAGTTTGAATTACTTTGTGTATAAATTGTGTTATACAAATAAACTTGCCTTGGAAATCGCATTTGAGTGAATTCTCTAGGAAAATTTACACTGTTAAATAATAATGTATAGTCCATATTTGCTTTAGTTGGCTAATGTTGCTTCTGGACTTTGTTCTTTTTAAATTAATTCAATAAATAAATTAAAAGAGGTAGTAAAATTACACCTACCCCTTGAAATGTATTTTTTCTATCCCAGTTTAACAAATACTGGAGAAAGCCTGGCCTTAAGCTAAATTTGCACAAATGTCCATGAAAATTTACTCCGGCTCATGATAAGCTAATTTCAATGAACAGAATTGAGGATAAAATAAGCCAGACTTGTCATAAGTCTCAATGCTCACTGAGTTTGCTTGTGAATGGAATTCCCTCACAGCGTTTGCTGCCATCTTGTGTCTAAAGAACTCATTTTTAACCATTGTAGTGGAGCCATGTTGAATAAGATTTGTGCCAAACGCTTTTGTAAAGTTGGAGATAAAAAGAAGATGTTTCTAAAAAAGTTATGGATGTACTTGTAGCCAGGGCCTTAGTATGAGTCCTATAGCAGATTCCTAAAGAGAGTACAATGATGTTTTCCTAACCTCTACAAGCCTAAGATTAACCATGCACAGATGAATGGGAAGAGTACTGTTTGTTTGCACCAGTGGTAGTTTCAGGTTGGTATGAAAAAGACAGCAGTTCTACACTAAAGGACTCTTATCCATGTGAGGAGAAGGGATACTGCGGATGCCACCAGTCCATGAGCCGCACACTGTGCACGGGATCCAGGACCACCTGAGTGCCCCCCTGGTCCACCCTTTTCTTGCCCCGGTACAGAGGAGAGTCCTGGAAAACCAAACGGACGCGGTGGTGGCGCATGTCCGTGCTAACGTTGATTGTGAACTAAAAGGAAGAGAAGAATGACAATGTTAACAGACGGTAAATGTGCAATTAAATCAATAATCTATGGCAGTGGTTCTCAAACTGTGGCAAGGGTATCACTGATGGTACACAAGCTCACACTAGTGGTACTCATTTCTGAAGATGAAAACTTTTAAATAGATTGACTAGACTGGTCAAATCTGGGCTTAATCATGATTTTGTCCCGTTTTCCTGCTGTTGTTTAGGGCTTAGTCCTGGGTGCGGGCCCTCCAGAACAGAAGTTTGGTTCTTGTCCATTTATTTCTGGTTTAGTCCTGCTTTTGTTCTGGTTTAAGTCCAATTTAGTGCTGGTATAGACCTGGTAAAAACCTGGTTTAATCATGCTTAAAATTAAATCACCAATTTAATCTTGGGTTTAGAATAGCCCTAATTTTGGATCAATGTTGTCAATTTAAGTACAAGAAAAGAGAAACATCTTCTGTTGTGGCACTTGGAGTGAAACGTTTGAGAACCACTGACCCATGATAAATACAGTAAATAAATAAAACTGACCAGTGTGAGTGTCATGCCCATTACCACAGGCGTGAAGATGAAATTCAGAGTTGTGACTTGAAGCATGTAACAATCAGAGTCTGGGTTCTTGTGTACGTCTTCATATTGTTGCGGCAAACACAAGATTTTGGCACGACCATTTTTATAATGCCCTTGCTGAAATAAAATCAGTTATAGGTTGTCAGCACTATATTTGATTTGTTAAGGAAAAAGTGAACTGAGATGAGCCATTTTACCTGCTTCACAAATTTAAAGTTGAACTCCCACAGTGGTTCAGGTCGAGTCCCTGTCAACTTTTTGACCCAGAACAGTAAACACTGCAAAACAAGCAAGACAAAATTAAATGCTGTGTACTACAGGAACAATTGTGGCATTTAGCACATTTTAAAACGCAAATGTAAGTGTTTTTAGCAGCACCGGAATGTGTTAACAACCCCACCCATTTTTCTCATCCAGACATAACCCTAGTCTGTCCCGCCAGCTGATGATATTGTGTGTCTCATTTCATTCCTGACCTTAGTGGTGTAAATGGCTGCTCTGCCCATACCATCCATATGCCATATGGACCCCAGGAAGAATAGCTGACTCTAGGGTACAGCTAATGGGGATCCAAATAAACAAACCATCCTCCTCACCAAATGTGTCCCGTGCGCAGTAAGTTTCCTATGCAACCACCATAATAAATAGACGCCATTCTAACGCTTAAGTTCACACTGATTGCGTTACGGTACGTGTTTATGTCTGTCCCTCTGTAAGAAATACATAAGGAGTCCATCTGAACAGACCAGATCGAGGCAGACAGGAAGTCAGACACGAAATCAGTGAAAAGGATCTGGTACACTTCGATATCATAACTGTTGACAGGATCACAAACAAGGTCAGATTTTGGCTTTTGTGTATGCACTTCTATATGGTCGCTATTGCATGAACTCATGACTTTCAGCGTGAATTGTCTACTCTCCTGTAAACTCCCCTGACTGTTGGATACATGCCACCCATGCAACGCACTTGGTGTAAATGAGGTTGGGACAAAGTCATGAGGCACTCCTACTGACACTACCATAACTGCCACTGTTCAGACTTCATTTACCTTAGAGTTGATTAAAGTTGTAGGTGTGGTCTCTGGCAGGGACGGGACGTGGGATATGCGTGAGGTGAATGGCTCGTATAAATGGAAAAGAGAGCGAATCACACGAGCCCGTAAACACCGCATCTTTGCAACAGAGTCCGGCTGGAGACGCAGCGGCAGGTCAGCGTCATTCTTGTAGTGTCTGCAACAAAAACAAATTCAGAGAACCTATGGCACAGAAAAGGTTGGAGTCTATCCTAGCTTCTTTGGCTCTGGGCCTGTTAGTTACAGAGCTGACACCTAAAGACACACACACAGGCAACTATTCAGTCTAAAACATTCAGATTCACTAGTTCACCTATACACTGGATGTTACCTTTTGTAGAGCCTGCTCCAAAAGGCTGCAGTGCAGGTGACAATCCAGGCATTTCTACAGATCAGTGCAAACCTGCAGACATCTTCAGGACGAATATAAGAAGACAGCACCCACCAAATGTCAACCGGATACTCCTGTCTGTCACTGCTTTCACTGTTTTCTGAAAAAAAGACATTGCAAATTTAAATATAGTCAAATTCTCTTAACCAAAACATATAATTAATAGGGCTGGGCAAGTTAATGCGTCAATATCACATAAATTATTTTATTTTATTGTGCATTAATGCAAGTAATTGTTCAGTTGTGAACGAGCCAGTTCACAGCGAGCCTCTCTCATTCTCTCTCTGCAAAATGAAGCTGTGAAACCAGGCAGGGTGGAGTAGGATGCATTTGTAAATGGGTGCACACAGGACAGAGGAAGAGTAAAGACACATGACAGCCCATAGTCCTGAAAGACAAGACGTTTAGCTTCCTTACAGTGTTTGTTTTAGGTAGATCGGCCCAGGCATCACTGAGATACAAACCGCTACAGTCTTACAACTGTTAATGATGTTAAATATGGCCTGTTAAATGTACACGCAGCTAATTAAAATTATCAGCGACAACATGTAATGTTTTCAGATCTTAGCAATTATATTTTACTTGAAAAACTTTCCATAACTTTTTTGGTAGTCATAAGGAAGAGAGAAGTGAGCAGACAGGGCAGGGGCAGACTGAGCTGCAGCAGGACAGACATGAGAGCCACAGGAGGAGAGACTTTTGTATTGGAAAAATAGGTTCAACCCTACAAAGATTAAAAAGGATTCTAATATTAAATTTCATGCGTTAAACACATTTTGAACAGCGGCATTTCTTTAAATGTAGGTCTTTCTGCTGAAGTAATCTTTATCTGCAAAGTAATGATGATTATTATTATTACTGTTTGCGCTTCACAGATGATTGAAATGGTGCTACATACACTATATGTGCACAAAGTGTAACCAAGTCAAAACAGCACATATTGGCTGATTTCTAAAAGCTATAAATGGTCAAATGAAGAGCCATTTAGGAGCTGAAATAGGCGGAATGCATTACTGATTAAATTTCCTAGCAAAAAAAATCATTAATCGCAATTAAAAATTGTAATTCTTCCCCAGCACTAATTATTAAAAATGTCACACCTTTTCTCCTTTTGTTTTTCTTTTTGTGGGTTCCTTTAGATGAATTTTCTCCATCTTCTTCTTCTGGGTCTAGCTCATCACTGCTGTCTAAAGCGCCTCCATTAACACTTGCAGCGGATGTGAGCACTTCTTCTACTGTGCCCTGGGAAGCTTCTAGGCCGCAGAGTAATTTCACTAAAACAAAACGGTGAAAATTATTCAATGCAGCCACAACCAAACCATGTGCAATACAAAATAAAATAAATGCTCAATATTTACCTTCTTTTTCCACAGCATTTACAACAGCCTTTTTCACTCTCCCGGACTTCACTACGGCTGGGTCGGCATCAGCATAATCAGCAACAGTGACTAAAAGGAAAGCAATTATATTACAAAAAAGTGACTTGATAATTTTAAGATTCAATTAATCCTCGAGTTTACTATATGCTGACTTTATAAGGAGGCAGCATAGCCAGAACGCTAAACAAAAGCAATAAAACAATCGTGGATGAATTATAATACTTGACAGTCCTTTAAAAAGTCGCTTAGTTATAATTTCTTGTGCAGTGTGTTAGCACCGGGTGGATTAGCATGTTAGCCCACCGATGCTAACGTGAGGACTCGTACCTGACTCGGAACAAACGTCCCCCGCCCTAAATTTCAGCCGTTTTCTGTTTCCTTTCTTGGGCATGTCGATAAGGGTAATCTGTGGATACTTAGCGGGGCTGCGGGTCCTGCCATGTCTGTATGGCAAGGAGAAGAAGAGAGAAAGAAAGAAAAATGATAGAGAATTTAAAAAGTGTACCACCAGGATCTTCAGCCATCATGGACTGACGCACCCTCGGAAATATCGCGAGAGTTGTAGTTTTTCTCCCAACTTTTCACCGAAAAGTCGCCCTCTGTTGGCAAAAATCTAACTAATTATTTTATATCGACGAGCCACTTTGATTTTCGTAAAATATAATGCGGAATCTAAACACAAAGCGTAAAAGTTTAAACAGCTCGAGGCATATTATACGACAAATCTGCCCGAAAATAATCATAGTCCATAGGCATCCCATTTTATGACAAGCTCGGTGCGCTAATTTTTAGCTAAAGCTAAATTAGCATCACTTAGGTGATTGTAAAATACTTAAACTGCTTTGTTACTATACGCCCAGGCGCTTATGACAATTATACGTGCTTTCAAATTTGTTCTACAAATGCATTTTGTTCCTGCTCGTCAGTCCATATTTGTACATGTCTTGTTCCTGGTGCAGAAAGGTCAGTAACAGCTATTTATTTCACCATGTAAGTTTACCGTACATTTTATCAATTGTGGCTAATCCAGTCAAGGACAGGTCAATGTTGCTTTAATGAATAATCGTTTGTTTCCAATTAAACTTCTCAAGTGTATACTTTATTTTATCCTCCAGATGGCGACAAATGTCTATTTTTCCTTGTGTACCCACCGTGTTAAAACCCTGCATGAAAGTTACTCACAAAGTACATTTTCTTGTACTTTCTAAGTACATTGCAAGGCCAAGATACTTTTACTTGAGTTAAAGTGTCAAGTTACTTCCCACCTCTGACAACAGACGAATGTCATACAGTCAGGTTAATATTTGGGTAAAACCACATTACCACAATTTAAGTGTTTTTAAAATACCTAAACTACTTCGTTTCTATAAGCACAGTCTCATATGGCAATTATTTCTGATTTCAAATTGATTTTACTAATGAATTTTGTTTCTGTTATGTCTCAGCCCAGCTCATCCCATATTGCTCGTTTCTCCACATGGCTGCCAGTCTTAATCCTGGTGCAGAAAGGTCACTACTCTGCTATTTATAGCACCATGTAAGTTTCTTTACCATACATTTGATCAATTTTGGCTAATCCAGTCAAGGACAGGTCAATGTTGCTTTAATGAATAATCGTTTGTTTCCAATTAAGCTTCTGAAGTCTGTACTTCATTTTATCCACCAGATGGCGACAAATGCCTATATTTTCCTTCTGTGTAATGAAAGTTACACACAAAGTACATGTTCTTGTACTTTCTAAGTACATTACAAGGCCATGATACTTTTACTTTAGTTAAAGTGCCGAGTCATTTTCCACCTTTGACAACAGGCTAATTGCTGTTGGTCTGATAAGTAGCGAATGCCATATATCAGAAATATCAGAAATAAAATTGTAATATACCATAGGCCTACATATTTTCCTAATTCTCATTGGACAAATTGTTTATTTCCAATAGACTGGATAATTAGCTCACTGATATCATAACATTAGCCTTTTTTATTCAGCACAACATAAACCCAAATTTAAGCATCCCCAAATAAAAAGGGTCCCTGCATAACACTCGTGTTCTATAGACACTAGACCTTTGCTGTGTTTTAAATTAGCCTATATACTTTGGATCAGGTGTATTTATTTTATGAAAAACCTTTGAGAGTAACCTAATAGAAACTACACTCGTTGGAAATAACCTATTCACACTCTGTACGCTTCATCTTATGAAATGAAACGGTGACTACGCCCCTAAAAGCGTGCCTCCGGTTCGTGAAGTTGACACCTCTGCGCGTTCTGCCCATTGGTGCTGATGTGGGACCTCACTGGAGAGAGATTATAAATATGTGGTGGGATTAGGAGAAGATGATTGCGGCTGGTTACTAAACTAAAATGTCCTTTTAGTTTCCCCCGATGCTCCGGTTCACACGCGCATATGGTGCAGGCGCTAATAGGCTGGAGGAGTGTCTGCCTCGCTGCCACAGAGAGAGCGGCGTGTGACCGAGCGACAGGAGGAGGAGGAGGAGGAGGAGGAGGAGAGAGTCGGTGCGCGAAGATGGAAGCGTAGAAGGCGGATGCGGATAAAAGACGCGCGCTCCGAGAGGAAGGACGTCGACTGCTGCTCGTTCCCACTTGGATCTATCCGTGTAGTAGCTGTTTGGATTTTTTTTTACCTCCCAATGTGCTGCTGCTGCTGCTGATGTCGCGTTGGCGGCCACCACCCCTCTGAACGTATACCCGTGTATAGCCTCCATCAGTGAGCTGTCAATCATTGCACGCCGGGATTTGTCCATGTGAGTGCATGGCGCGCCGGGCTGAGCCAGCGCAGGTTAATATGGATGAAAGGTTAAACATCGCTTCGCCATTTCCATCACTTTGATAAGGTAAGGCCACGTAAAGCTTACCCATGCATGTGATGTAGCCTACAGTATGGGGTCTGCTGGGAATAAGGCGCGCACAGGCTTCTTGGTTGCCACGCGGCGTTAATAGGCCTTCTTATCAGTGATTGTAAGTATGTTCATGCGCCTTGTAAACCGCACATCCCTGCTGTCATCTCCACAGTGACACTGGCCCCGATAGCGCAGCCTTAGAACCGTGGAACTTGAGGGGGAAGGAAGATGATGTGCGAGGTGATGCCCACCATCAGCGAGGGGGACTCGGCTGGACCCCCGCGAGGTTCCGGGGGTGGCGGCGGAGGCGGCGGCGGGGGCGTCCCGAACGGATCCGACCAGGAGGCCAACTTCGAAGCAGCTGATGGTCAACATGCTGGACGAGAGAGACAAGCTGCTGGAGTCCCTCAGGGAGACCCAGGAGACGCTCATTCAGTCTCAGACCAAACTGCAGGGGGCGCTGCACGAGAGGGACGTGCTACAGCGGCAGATCAACGCGGCGCTGCCTCAGGTGAGAAGCGTGGAGTCACACATTGGACTGAAGCTTTCACTGGCGATGTGCATGGGGCTGGATTTACAACATTTACTACCATTCACTCTGCACACGTCCTGACTGTGGTGTTAATGGGTGGCTGAAGCATAAAGAAGTGTATAGGCTAGATGATGGTTTTGACCTGTCTTTGGGGAGAGAAGCTTATTGACTCTGTGCCGCCCACATGGTTCAAGTTGGTTGTGAGACTATTGACCTTACATCTCTTCTCCTCTGTTCCTTTCAGAGGTGACCACAGAGAATCCTCTGCTTCCATCTAACCCTCTCTGCATCCTCTTCTCTCACACAAACTAACTTTATATCCTCTTCCACTACATCCATAAATCTCCTCTTGGCCTCCTGGCTGACAACTCTAACCTCAGCATCCTTCTACCCATATATCCACTATCCCACCAGCCTTATATATTGACAAGTAGGGGCTCCTCTTCTCCCATAGTTTTTTTGCAACTAGACTGAATGCAAAAACATATACAAGCTGGAAATGTACCAGAGAGAAGCATATAAAAGTCTTCATAGTAGGTTGAGATATAGGAGATGAAGGGCATGAATGAATGGCGGTACAGTGCAGGAGTATGTTGACTGTGTGTAGGTCTAGGCCACATAGTGAGATCCATCCCTGGGCAGGACTCACATCATTATCTCGACCGGAGCAGCCGCACCTCTGGAAGCACTGACCTGCTTGTATCTCTCCGGGGGAATGTGAGTAAAATAAGCCCATGATAAAGTAGACGAGCTTCCTCCAGCTTGTGTATACAGTGAAGCTTTGGCACTACAGGGATACACAATATATACTGCAATATTAATAAGTGCATCAGACTAGTTGTACAGCTACATTGTTTTTTGTGGTCATTTACGCTTTGTTTATTAAAATAAATGTATAATCAGAAACAGGTAACTTGTGGGGCATCCAGATAAAAGTGCGTAAGACCAGCTTCAGGTCTACTTTTAATCCTAGTTTGGTCCAGAAGTTGTCCGTGTTCGAACTTTGTTATGGAACTAGCCTTGCCATTTAGTTATACGTTTGTCCCAAATTGAATATTGGTTGAATCCTGCACAGTGATTTAGCCCCAGTGTGGACTGGTGTGTAGCGGTTTAGACGACAACGCATTTTGCCAAAAACGCAATGATTTGATTGCAGTTTGGCCTTTTGTTTACACAAGGACAGGGTTTCTGTTTTCCTAATCCACAATCTTTTAAAAATGTGGAAATGTTTGGAAAAAAAATGAGGTGTTTTGGTCTCACAGTGGGGAGCCGCTCTGCTCTTGTGTGAACTGGAAAAACAGCGACTCACTGAAAACGATGACGTAACAGCCTCAGTCTGAACAGTGATTGGCTGACCCGCAACCGCAGACTTTTATGTCTCAAACGTTCATATTTAGACCAGTAACGCTTTAATCAGCACAGCTTCAGAAAACCACAAGAACAAGATTAACTCTTGTTTTTGTCACACTTCAGCGCTTTCATATGATACAAAATCGGAGGTTGCATGACTGTTGCGTTTTCCTGGCCAGCGTTGTTGGGTAAACAGGCCTTTAGTCTACAGATTTCCAACTGGTGAGTCAGGACATCTGTTGCAGGGTGGTTACATATAGGGTCAATGTTCAGCCTGTTCAAAATCTGCATAATGTTTTAAATAAATAGTCAAACACATTATATATGTGACATAAACATTGTTGTAAAATAGATTAGAAAATTAACTTAATTATTGGTTATGTTAACAGTGATTTACAGTGAAATAATCAGGGCTGGATCCCACAGTCAGACCAGTTGAAAGCCAATGGGGTCAATCAGTTACTGAGCCAAAGACCTACATTTAATTCTGGTTTAGTCCTAGTTTGTCCTTGGTTCAGTCCTTAATTTAGAGCTATTTAGTTGGTGTCTGTTAGTAAGATAACTCAAAAAGAAATGGTCGGATTTTGATGACATTCATAGGGAAACTAATGGGCCAAGGAATTAATTATTAACCTCCTTTTTGGTCTGGATTAGGATCTGGATTTTTTAAAACAATTTTATATCATTGTGAGATGGGTCCAAGTATTCTAGGTCTGGACACACAAGGACCTTGTGGGGAATAAATGCTTACTTCCTGGTGTGGACCGTTATGAGATGTAGTAGCTTTGTGGCCCAGAGGACAGAGCAAAAACTTAAACTGTAAGCTCCCTGGTTTGAATCCAGGTCTGGGCACTCTGTCTGTCTGTCTTTACCATTGTGAGACCCTTGGTGGAGGTCTGCATTCTCCAAGTGCTTCTAGTTTTAAATACTGAACATGTTTGTAATATGGTGCTGAATAAATGCATGTGCTTCCTGTAATATCTATCTACATAAGTCAGCTTCTTTCTGATATAGATAATTGCGAGGGCTTTGTGACTCAGTGGATAGAGCATTTACCCCTGAACTAGAAGCTCCATAGTTTGAGTTGTGGGCACTAGTATATCTTTCCAATTCCGAGATAAGGTCAATGTCTTACTGGAGATCTGCTTTCTTTGAGTGCTTCCAGTTTTGCATACAGTATATTGCATGTTTTTTGTGGAGCTCTAAATGAATAAACAATATATGCACTTCTTCTCAGTCGTCTGTGTGAGTCCTGCAGAAAATCTTGTGCTTTGTGGCCCAGTAGATAGAGCATTTACCCCTCAACTAAATCACCCATGGGTCAAGTACAACTACCGTATATAAGGCACTATATCTTTACCATTGCGACATAGGGTTGGTGTCTTGGAAGAGGCCTGTGACTTAAAAATGACTTAAAAACAACTAATAAATGTGCTTTTTCTTGCTCGTTCACATAAGCCAGCAAACTAAAATGTTACTGTCAGCAACACTGCATCCCTGGCACATCGCGCAGTGTTACCCTTTGACCTTCTTGATCTAAATGCGTGCCATGATGTCACCCCTCTGTGTGCATTTGTGAGTGAGAGCAGGAAAGAGAGCGAGAGAGAGCGGTGCTGCTGCAGCTTCTCGTGGAAGAAAGATGGCTGCCTCCCTCGTATGTACACCGCTCGGGGCACACACATGCATCTGTTTGTCTGTGTGTGCCATCGGGGAGAGGACGAGGGAAAAGTGTGGGAGAAGAGCAGCCGTCATGCTTGTTTTTCCCCAATCCTTTTGCGCGCTTCATGGTTAATGTTTTATTCTGGTGATAATGCAAGTATTAGTTATACCGGGGTACACTTCAGGGAACCAGAGGCACATGCATAAAATAATCTGTCTGCTGCACTGACTGGGGCTGTTTCTTTCTCTGGGTTTCTGGCACAGAGAGAAGGGGCTAAACCAGGACTAAAGATAGATAAATTTAAGTCTGAATGCACAAGTAAGCTCAGGTTTAATTTGAATCAAATCTAGGCAAAATTGAGTATTAAGCTTGCAGTCTATCAATTTTTTTAAAGATTCCAGTGGATTACAATTGGATTTTATGAGGAACAAATTGACTCAGCTTAAACTATCTTTGAATGTAATTGGGCAGACATACAACTCATCAGAATAAAGGATGTCCCAATCCCATGGTTTCAGGCGAAGATCAAGGAATTTTTTAAATGATTGAATTGGATCTGATTAAGTCATTTGATCAGGCCGATGTTGTGTTTTACGTCTGCCACAAACAAAACACAAACCACTGCAACGTGACCAAACATGTCTGCAGTAAGGCTGGGTGAAAAATAAGAATTAATTTAAATAATCTGCATTATTGACTTTGAATGATGTCAAAAGAAGCTCTAGCTGTGATCAATTTCAGTGGAAATAGCGTCCTCTAAGAGCTGCTGCTGTTCACAGTGATGTGGCTAATGCTACTGCTAGTGCCCAGAGCAGCTTAGAACTCAGTAAGTCTGCTCGTTTCTTCGCTCTTTTTGCCTTATTTTCCTCTATAAAGCTCCCCCTACAGTTTGGAGTAAAGCACTATCGTAAATACTCACAAGCCCAGTTGACTCCTGTGTGATCCTTCGGTTGTCTTTACTTTTGTTTTCCCCTTTGCGTATCTGTACAAAGTTTTTTCTTCCATTTGGCCGCTCTTACACAAAGAAAATTGAGAAATAAAGCCAGCGCTAGCTTGTTGTTTTGCTAACCGGGATGTGTTGCTTTCTCACAAGACCCGAGACTTCTGTGACTCCGGGTCGGCAACACTCACTGTTGCAAGTGTCAATTTCAGCCCAGAGACACCGGGGAGAGGCCACACACTTCATTTACCCCACAACAACTCATTTAACCATTACACGGACTCAGAAACAGTTTATTTAAGGTAAACAAGTTACTGAGTTCTGCTTTAAATACTGATTGTGGAGACTCTGCAGACGCTAAAAACACTAATAATGGCAGGGAAAGAAGACATTTTACCTGTAATACCCCTTTTAGATGTGGCATCAGTTTGGCAAAGATGAACAGCGTAGTGTGATGTGTAGCCTGCAGCGCTAACTTAACTACTTTGTTTTTGTATGCTAGTTAGCCACATGCTCTGCTTAGCGTCTTTTAACAGGCCTCACATTGTGTATAAGTTATAATAGACCTGTCCTTTAGAAGCAGAGAGGGCTTAAACTAAAAGACATTGATGTCTTCACTGATGTCACTGTGAGAGTAATGCACACTGCTGCTGCTTTGCTTTGTTTTGTAGACATTTAGCATAAAAACATAGCTATGCAATATGTTAGGTGTTATTACGAAATGCAAAAAAATAATAACGAATAAGATCGGTATTGGGACTTGGATTGGTTAATACTAAACTTGTAACGATCAGTCGGGACCTAAAAAAGTTTATCCTTAATCAGAATTCAGGGCAGTACCAACATACACAGGATAAACTGTCTCTAAACCAATACAATTAGAAAAACACGCATCCAATCAGAGAAACAAAGCATGACATAAACCCCACCTCATTGTTATGATTGGTCAGCTGTGAATCCTGCCACAAGGGGTCACAAGCCAGCCTGTGTACTCTTTGTGCCTGTCCCAAACCTAGGTTACGTCAGGAAAGGTATCCAGCGTAAAATCTATGCAACATTAAAATGCAGTTGTGGAAAGTAGTTTTACTAGGAGGGGAACAGATCCACTGCAGTCTGCTGAGAAATGGAACTGGTCTGAGTGGGCAGCAGTGGTTTTTTTTTTTTTTTCGTAGACATTTTTTTGAAGGAGGGGGGCCACGATGGCAGAGGGTTTAGTGCTGTGTTATCGTGGGTTCTCTCTGGGTACTCTGGCTTCCTCCCACTGTCCAAAGACATGCATGTGTAAGGTGAATTGGTGATGTTAAATTACCCCTAGTGGATGATGTGAGAGTAAATGGTTGTCTGTCTGTGTGTGTCTCTGGCCACTATCCAGGATTTACCACTCCTAAGAGCCAAAGTTACTGGGATAGGCTCCAGTACCCGTGAACCCTAATGGGAATAAGTGGTAGAAGATGAATGATTGAATAAATGAATGAACATTTTTGAAGGAAATGTAGGTTCTAAGTATATTTTCTAAAACATATCTTTGCTAGTTTTGTAAATGTTTGAGTTTAAATGAAAAGTAAAATTTCACAAGTCTCTGAATAAGTAAAAGTATTCTGCATAAATCCAAAGTTTGAGTACAGTGTAGTAGTAATAGCAGCAACAGTACTAGTCATAAAGTATCTTCTTGAGTACAATTATTTTTAAGTCACAGTACTTTTTACCTGAGTACAGACTTTAACTACTACCAGATCAAAAGACGATTATAAGATACTATTATTAAACCAATAATACTACACTGGAGCTAAAGCCAGGACTAAATTAGGACAGTGGCCCAGCCTAACCTCTGTGTGTGAGAGGATTTGGAAACATTTGCACTGGATTTACACCTGAGCCTTTTATTGTTCAGTCCATGTTTGTTTTAACTCAATGAATATTTCCACTGCTGTAGAGAGAGGGATGTGATGCAACAAACGGCGGGTGAAGCAATAATACGAAAACAAAGAAAGAATCTCAGTGGAATTGTGAGTTTTTTCAGGGAATATAGTCTGTAGTTTTTGTTATTTGAGGAAAAGTGTTTGAAAAGTGTAATTGAAGTGAAACTGGAGCCCCCCTCTTCTATCAAACACTAATACATTACATCAAACCAGTTTAGAGATTACTTTAAACTTCCAGTTCAATGCTAGACCAATGTGATTATGCAATTATCTTCACTTTGTTGTTGCCCTTGCAGAAGAAGTTGTGTGTTGTCCAGTCAGATGATGGGGCTCTCCAAGAAGGCTAAGAAATGTGTGGTTCAGTAATACATGACTTACAGCATTTAACATGTTTTGTCACATTGATAAAACTGTTGGTTTGCAGAGAGCTTTCAGTTTGGATTCACTTGTGTGCCCAGTGTGAGAGGTCCCATAAGGCCGCTAAATTTGACAAAGTACAAAAGGTTAAATGGTTTTGACCAATAGGTTGCATTCATGTCATGTCATAACATTGGTTTAAGACTGAGCTGGAGGAGAAGGGAAGACTTCTGTGGTAGAACCTGCTGCTAAAGTGTCAAAAAGCAAATGTATTACCCTGGTTTATGGGTAACATCTCCATTATTTCTAGGGCTATCAACATGAAACAAAAACTGACACAAAGTTCAGTGCCCCCTCTGTCAGCACAAGTGATCTAAGGTGGAAGATATTTTTACTACAGCCCTGAAGCAAAGTTGTGATATTATTGTGTTATTATAGTCAGTAGACAGGGCATTTAGCCACAAGATTAATATAATGAGATTGTGGACAAAATCCCTAACCAAAAATCATTAGGTTCAATATTTGTAAATAATTGTTTTGATATTAACAAAGGGAAGAATTTAGATTGTCACATGAGTCACAATGCCACTAACAGTCACTTTTTGGTTTGTAAATTAGATTTTTTTAGCATTTTACTCCGACAGACAGTGTCTCCCTTTCAGTTGTCTGGCACTACTTGGCTTGGCGACTTCCAGGAACTGTTTGCTAGGAACTATTAACGTAAAAAACTGGCCCATTGGAGACCATGGAGATGTCGTAACTCTCTCTCTCTCAACGGCTCTGGTTTAACCGAGAGAGTAACACTGGCCCCTGCCCCCCATCTGCATTTTTAACATCAACTACTAGAACATGAACACAACCTTTTGTGATTGATTAAATGCCCTCAGATTAGTTAGCGGCCATATCTAGTGGCTACATTACATGATTAAAGTATGATCACTATATATTTTTATTTTAGTTTTTTGTCTGGACATGATGCGTGTGTGTTTTAAATTTACTTTGTCTTTTCCTTAATAGGTTTTGGGGCTGTCCTGTGGCCTGTGTTCAGTTTTTGGGGAGTTACCATGGGAGTGTGATTGAATATAGGTCACTATTGACTTTTTTCACTCAAGGACATTTGACAGATTAACTTTTTGGGTCTATATATAAAAGCATGTGTTGCTCTTCAGGGGGTGCTATCACATTTATTCTCTGATTATTCATATTGATGCGTCCAGGACTGGAAACTGTTTTAGTCACTTATTCAGTTTTAGTGAATAGGGCTGGACGATATATGTTTCATACCGAATACAACCTTTTTTTTATCTCGTATGATATGAATTTACCATATACCGCAGTACTGTGGTATAAAAGAAAAATTGTTGGTGACACAAGTGCTTTTCCAGAGGGCTTTTATGTTGGTTGTACTCCAGTGCAGCCCTTGAGACCAACCTCTTTCAATATTTGACTGTATATACTGTTATATACTTAAGACAATCCTTGAATGACAAAGTGAAAGCGTGTTAAGAGCATGTGTTTCATCTGTAGGTGCTATGAATACATTAGTACGCTGTTGTAGCAGGTGGTTAACTCTTCATCCCACATGTGCCAGATGTAATTAGGCTGAAATCTGGCTCAGCAGCGCTTGACCCTATAGTTACTCACATGTTTATGCCCTGGACCATAATACAACATCACGGCAGCTCTGTGTTTGGTCCCACCTCTGCTGCATCCTCCCTGCAGCCACCACCACCACTGTCTACACATCTACAAGCTGCATTCATCTCATTGTGGGTTTTCGGATCTCCCCTTGGTCCTGAGATATGCCGTGACGGATGAAAGTCGGCATGGCAGGGGAGACATTTTTATGTCTCTTTTCAGATGTCTTCCTCCTCCAGTGTCTGTGCTGAACAAACATTCGTCATCTTTACGGAGGTGTGCTGCTGCTGTAGCTCAGTGTTGTGTGTGTGAGACTCCTGACTCCGCTGGACCAGTCTGACCCAGAACTGTCAGATCCCAGTGCGCTGTTTATATGCCGACACACACACAAACATACTGTAGTGTGAGTAACTTTAGGCGACATTGCACATAGTCGAAATATTGTACAACAAAAATGACTGGGAGTTCTGGATATATTTGTATAAGCTGACTTGATAATAACACACAGATCTGGAGTCGGTTACATTCTAAATATAAATAATAGAATAAATAGTAGTGTATATAAAAGTAGGATTTGTGAGTTTAAAAAACTTTGAGCTAGGGATGTCAGGACTGATTAAACTATTATTTGTGTTTATAAATGTGATGGTGAGATAACGGTAAGAATTTTAGAAGCTACAGTGTCTCGTGCATCACTTCTTGGAGGCCCCGGTAACTTCTATTTGGTGCTTTAAGTAAATTCGTCTCAGAGCACTACTCGCTGTCCCTACTTCATCCCACCGTGAGTCAAACTCAGGTTTAACTCTGTGCTCATTCACACCACTGCTCCTTTCCTTTCGTCTCCCTCTCTTGCCTCGTACCTCTTGATCGCTCCATTACGCACTAAATATTTGGGCGAACTCTGAGCTAAACTGAAACTGAGGGGAGGGGCTGATGATTCCTGGTGAGGCTGTGTGTATAGTATGGATGTAAACTATGTATGTGCTGTTATTTCACTGCTGTTTGATGCCAGTTACCATCAGAAAAAAATTTGCTAACTATTAGTTGTAGCAATCGCCATAAATGTTTGCCACAATTACATGTTTATATGGTCCTTATAGCTAATCAATAAAAAAAAAAAAAAAATAAGGAATACAAGTAGTATCTAAAGAATGGGTCACACAGGTTTAGCAGCATAGAATAAAACATGGTCTCAATAATTGTGAAAATTGCATAATCGCAATATTGTACACAATAATTGTGACACAAAAATTTGACATTGTGACGTCCCTACTCTGAGCCATCGCTGACAAACTATTGTATTCTGCCATGGTTTTGAAACTACTGTCCAAAACAACGGAAGAATTCACTGACTTTTAGCTTGTAGCATTTAGCTTATGAAGCTCCAATTACTCCTAATCATAAAATCGAATATTGAAATATTAATGTTCTCTACCGAGGCACTGACAGTACACACATGTAGTTGTTCGGTTGCCAAAACCAGCTTGTTCATTCACAGTTTCTGAAACTAATGTGTTGTGATCTACTCATGGCAACAGTTACTTCATGGTTCCCCATTGCTTGTTACTTACAGATGGATTTTGCATTGCCAAAGCAAAACAAATCCACCTCACATGCTCAGCTAATTCTGTGCTTCAAGCCATGTGCCACCATCTTGTGTTGGAAGAACAAATTTTAAGCAAGTGAAAAAGTGGTTAGTGCTCCTACCTCACAACAGGGAGGTTGTTGGTTCAAACCCCTGGAACTGGCAGTGGTCTGCATGTCTTCCTTATGGCACTCGGGCTTCCTCCATCCTAATACAGGCATAGGATATACACTATATTTCCAAAAGTATTCACTCACACACCCAAATAAATGAATGTGGATTAGGTGTGGGGTTGTTTTCAGGAGCTCCAGTGAAAGTAACTCTGAAGGCTTCAGCAACAAGAGATTTTGGACAATTCCATGCTCCCAACTTTGTGAGAACAATTTGGGGACGGCCACTTCCTGTTCCAACCTGACTGCACCAGAGCACAAAGCACGCTCCATAAAGACATGGATGAGTGAGTCTGGTGTGGAAGAACTTGACTGAACCTGCACAGAGTCCTGACCTGAAACTGACAGAACACCTTTGGGATGAATCAGTGCGAAGACTGTGAGCCAGGACTTCTCTACAACATCAGAGTCTGATGTAGATGCAAAGGGTGGCCCGACATCATATTAAATTCTATGGATTAAGAATGGGATATCACTTAAGTTCATGTGCCTGTAAAGGCAGGTGAGCTAATACTTTTGGAAATATAGTGTATATACTGGATACTAATTGATCTTCTGCTTCTGAGCCAATCTGAGCAACTATGGGCCTTAGACGGGGTAACAGGACAACTGGCATTTAGTCGCAGAGCTGACAGTTACAGACACACACACAGACAAACATTCACTCTCACATTCAGTCACTCTGGGACATTTAGATTCATTAGTTCATCTGTACTTTCATGTTTTTAAACTAGGTCTACAACTAATGAATATTTTGATAAGTTATCTGATGATTATTTTACAATTAACAATCAGATTATGAAGCATGTTTAATGCGTGATGACCCTGATGCCTAACAATGACAAGTGGTTAAAACTTGTGTTTTATAGTTCCTAATATGTAGTGGCAACACTAAAAAGCAATAGCTTTGTTTTTCTGCTTTTTTTTTTTTAATTAAAAACAAAATGTAGATTCTCTTCTCTCACTGTTTCTGTGGCTTTTCTGTCTTGGTAATAAAATCTTATCTCTTATTACACTGCATGTTCCAGAGACTATGAATGCTCCAAATAACGGTTAACGATAACGATCAGACCATTGTTTTGATTTAGACTGCAGTACCGTTTTCAAACCAGTATGAGCAGATGCTGCTTACAGTACCTTTAATAATCAGTTATAATTGATTAATCAGATTAGTTGTTGCAGCCCTATTTTGGACGGTAGAGTAAGACGACCGACAGTAACAGGGAGAGGACACGCAGACTCCACTCAGAGAGATTATGTGTCCATCACCTCAAACAGTAACCACTCTGTCTCTGAGCACCACACAAAATTGGTAAAACTGAACTGACCCCAAATGGCCATTGTCAGGGTGTAACCCACCTCAGCCCCAAAACAGCTTGCATATGCTTCAGTCTAGGGCTGCAACAACTTATCGAATTAATCAATTATTGAAATAATCATCATCTAATTTAGTAATCGAATAATCACCAACTGGGATATTTAATAAACTCTGACACATGCCATGTTCTGTGAGAGAAGGTTTTATTACCTAGATAGAGCAGTAAACAGTTAAAAACAATGTACATTTTGTGTTTTTGATTAAAAATATCATACATGTATTATAGATGATATTTTATATGCTCTATATAAACATCTTCAAGAAGCTTGTAGCTTTGTCTGATTTAATTTTGTAAAAATTAAGTAATTTTTGGTAACAGTATCACCAAGTTTTAACAAAAACTATAGAACACCTCAAGTTTTTAACCATTTTACTCACGCTTCTCTATCCGATAGTTAATCGACTAATCGAAAAAGTAATTGGCAGATTAATCGATTATCAAAATAATCGTTAGTTGCAGCCCTACTTCAGTCCCACACATCCCTCAGAGAGAAGAGGTGAAGATGATTAAATGACTGCTGAATTACCATTCATGTGACAGGATGAATTCATTTATATCCTAACCCGATGGCTAACACTCTCTGACACAGCACGCTCATGTGATTGCAAATTGAACACATTTCGTCACTGTTGTAAATAAATAGCCTCGTCATCTCTGCATCAGATTTATGTTTGCCTCAGCAGCATCTCCAAAACAGGACAATGTTCCCATTTACCACACGCACACACTCCCAGATTAGGATGGATATGTTCATTAGCTGCACAGAATAGAGTCTCAGATTAACATGTCAGCCCATTACAGAGTATAATGCTTCTAATACAGCCCTGAGAGAGGAGGGCTTTTTTTAATATTCTCTCTGCCGTAGACAAATGAGTTTCCACAGATGCTCACATACACACAATTGTAACGTCTGGTGAATGGGGAACGGTTCTGACACTGTCGAATACAATGTGGTGTGAGGGAAGCAGGTGTAGAGATGTAAGTGAACGAAAGAGGACAGAGGAATCAGATCAACTTCAGACAGATGAAAGTGCACATATGTATACATATTTTGTTTTATTTTGTGGTTTTGCCTCCGTTTTGTGTAAGTTATGTGTTTGCTAGCATTGGTTTGTTTGTTGGCATGATAACTCAAAAAGTAATGTTTTTGTAATGTAATGTTTACCCATGATCCTTTTATTGTGGCTCAAATTTTCAACACCAAAGCTAGTCTTACTGTACCTTTGTCAATTAGGTGAAGTTTTTGCTTGAATTGTTTTTTTTTTGTTTGTTTGTTTGTTTGTTTTTCTGTCAGCAAGATATCTCAGAAAGTAAGTTGTCGACCAAGTAAGATCACTGTCTGGATCCAGAAATTTTGAAAAAGATTCTGTATCATTGCAAGTTAGAGCCAGACATATGAAATCCAGCCACAAGGGGTCAGTAAAGTATTCGTATTATTATTGTGAGACGTAGGGGCTTTGTGGCTGAGTGGATAGAGCATTTACCACTAAACTATTAGGCCTCTGGTGGTTTGAATCCAGGTCTGGGCACTATATCGTTACCATTGTGAGATACACTAAAGGGGCACTGAGGCCCAATGTATGAAGCATTTACACCAGAACTTAAAGATCCCTGATTTGAGTTCATGCCTGGGCTCCACAGTTTACATTTGCGGGATAGGGACAATGCCTTGGTGAAGGTCTATGCTCTCCCAGTGCTTCTAACGTCAGTGTATGTTTACTATATCGTCTAATCAACAGGCTGCGGGGTTTAGCTTTAGCATTTCGAAAGCCGACTTAATTGATGGAACTAAAAGCCAAAAAGATACCGAAGTAGCTGTGTTTATTTGAGGTTTTTGTTTTTGGTCACATCGCTCCCTATACTTTTGGCAAAAAAAGCGTACCCACATGACCTCCTCCGACCTGTGCCATGCCTCTCTAATGAAAACAGCCCTAAAGTGGCCCATAGCTCTCCTCCACATTTATCCCGGATCATAGCGGGACACACAATGTAGCGACTGTGTTTTGTGATGTTTGGACACCTGTTCCAGTCAGACACAACACTTGCTATTTTTACCATCGCACAAATACAGAGACACAGAGACACACAACCCACTGTCCTTCCAAAATAACAGCAGCCTCTTGTTCTAAATTCACCTCAGTGTCCTCATGGAGACACAGCCGCACGCAAATACACTCCGCTCTCTACCTGGCCTTAAACTTACCTCTGACCTGTCCTTGTACAATGTAATGGCCTCTTACATCAACACAATTAAAAACACATTTCCACATAGAGTGTACATCCTAGCGCGTTTTACAAATACGGAAGCTAATCTATCAGAAATAACCAAGATAACTGTCACTATATTCATTGATTGCGGCAATATACTGTACTACCGACCTGAAGAAAGCATACACATTTCTTAAATATGTTGCAAGTTGTAAAAATAATGAGATATTTTAATTAACTTTGACATAGTTGAACTGTCGCTGGTCATATTGCTTTCACTAATTGCTTTTAGGCTGCAAAATAGCATTTCTTTTCACATACAAAGTGCCAAATGTCTATAACATGAAAGGGATCGCAGTTGCTGATATTACCAATGATGATAAATTTACAGTATACACTCAGTGGCCACTTTATTAAGCACACCTTGTACCTGATAAAGTGGCTCCGGTGTGGGCATCTGTTTCAAGGTTGCCCTGTGTTTAGAGATGGGCCAGTCAATGCCACGTTCACTTAAATCCTCTTCCTTCTCCATTCTGATGTTCGGTTTGTACTTCAGCATGTCTCTGGACTAGTCTGGCGAGCGAGCACCGCCCATTTTCTTTTCGAAAGCAGGAAAGTCTGGTTCCTCACTCCCAGCGAAGCGTTCCTCCCAGGTCAATTTGGAATTAGCCTATGACCAAGGCAGCGTTGGATACCGAGCTAATTTTCTAACTTCTCTGACCTGATTAACAGTGTTTAGTGATTTCCTTCGTCACCTGTTGGTTCTGCTGAAGTCTGTGTTGTTGTTCAGTCCTCTCTGTGTTTTTCTTTTTTTCCATTTCACCAACAGCTAAGTCATAAGGACCACATTCAGACAAAACCACTTTTGGCTTTTGCTGCTGTCCCCGTTCACAAATAAGTACAGAGCTGCTCATAATGCACCATATTTTGGTGTTTCATCACAAAAATGTTTATTTCTGTCAGCGGTGCACTCCTTTCGTCCTGCCCTTTGTTTCTCTGATTAGTTACTCCCCCTGTTATTGTTCCACCATAGAAACGAAATTTAAATGAAGGGATACCAGACTAGCTTCTTTGTATAGAATGGGAAAAAAATTGTCTGACTGGCCAGGCTATCTCTGGACTAATTGCTGCTTTGGACTTGGCTGATGAGCTATTTAGGACCAGGTGTACCTAATAATGTGGCCACTAAAAGACAATTTGTGCAGACTTTGTCCTTCCTGAATGGCTTTTTTAATTCACAAGTTTGTCCACCTGTAATAAAGTATCTCTTCTCGCTTCGTCTGGATTCCTCTCACACTCCTTTCGTTTATCTAAGTCATCAATAACCCAGCACTCCATTAACTGGTGCTTCAGACTCCTTCAGTCGACCTTAGCCACGGCGCAGGAGTATAATACGGGAGGGGAGGGACGTTGACACTGCTGTGAGTTTGGAGCGGGTTAAACCGGTGTATAATTGTGCAGCTTTTTGAAACATTTAGCAGCCACACTTCTCTGCTTTTATTGTTAATTTTCTGCCATTTTCTGGGACCTTTTGGCTGTTTAAACACGATATATGCGACTAAATGCTAACTATTAGTAATTATTCATTTTATATATTTCTTTCACTTTGTTTTTTCTGTCATTTGTACACATTGATTTATTTTTTTACTGCAAAACTTTAACATCTGCCTTCTATAATATTATAAACATAATTTTGTTCATTTTTATGTCATTTTTGTCCATTTACAACCTTTTTTATTCAAACTACTATTATTACCAAGTCACAAGAATTTCAGCTATCCATATATTTCATCTTCTTCTAAACTTTTTTTGTTTCTTTTTTAGTAGGGATGCACATTCAGTTAATTTTCTTTAATTGATTATTTGATAGTCTTAACAAACGATTATCAATTAACCGCTAACCACCAGCTTGACATCACCTATCTTTACATTTTATAAAAAAAAACAGCTCTTTATTACAATCAAAGTCATGAACCATATAAAGAAGTTGCTTTTTTAAACTAAAGACAAGTTATAGGCTTGTATATTTTAGGAAACAGTTGCTTAATTTTATATTTAATTTGTCCCAACTCTCCAGTGGTGCTGTACCTTTTCTCTACTGCACAGCATAACTAGTAAATGTTAGTAGTTCTTTCAATCGATTATGGCCGTAATACAGATTAATCGACAAACATACACATCGTACACATATTCCTTCAGCTTTCGTATGCTAAATGTTAGCTTTAGCAACCTCACATAGTTGCTTCAGCCATTGCTGAATTTTTTATTTCTCATTTTTGTCTTTTTTTTTTTTTTTTAAATGTATGTCGCTAAAGTCCAGCTCTTGCAACGACCTGGCTTTTGTCAGCGGCTGAAAGAGGGCAGCAGGTACTTCACACAGATCACAGCACTCTATTATTTGTAGTTCTTGTCCATTAGGGCTGCACAATATATCGCAATATTATTGTTATCGCAATATCAGCAATATATCACAATAACACTATGTTCTTCCATCTGACAGAGATTTACACTGAAAAATCATTTTCCACCAGAGCCTTAAAAGAACATGTGTTGTGACTAAATAAAAATGTTTAAAAAGTCCAGTTTTAGTGGTAATTTAATTAATTTAGTCACAGCTTAGCCTTGTTTTATTCCTGGTTTAGTCTGTGTTAAGTTTTGATTTTACAGAGACTTACAGAAACTTAATTTTTTTGTGAAATGTAGTGAATTTAACTTACTATGTTCAAAAAGTAGGCTCTATTTTCAAATATTGCAGTAATATTGTCATCACAATTTTCAACATAGTTATTGAATATCGCATGTTTTCTCCATATCGTGCAGCCCTATTGTTCATATTGTTCTTTTTCTTGAGTTTCCAGGCTAAAAATACTTAGTTGGATGAAAACTATGAATACTTGACATTAGGAAGTGACTGGTTAGGCTTTTTGAATAGGTACTGCAACACTTATTCTAGAATATTGTTTTATTTTTCATATTTATTGTCCTGATGCAGCACTAGCCTTGAGGCATATCTCTCCAACCCCAGACATTGCTGCTTATTGCTTTCAACGCAGTTACACATGATAAACATTACATCATATTTCACAACATTTAATTACTTAAGCAATGCAACAGTGGTGACTAATACAGATGAAGAAACCACTGAAGCTCTTAATCTCACCATTGTACAATTTTAAGTTGCTCCTCCTTCCTATTTCAGTATTGTTGAATTTGCTCATATTGGTGGTGGCTGTACACACAATTTTGTATCTTTACACACACACACACACTTATTTAATGTCAGCTTGCATTGTGGACATGCCTTCCCCAGTTCCCATGATGCTCTCTGTGCATGGGGGAGCTTGCCCATGGCCAGTGTTGCTTATGCATGGATGCCCGGGCCAGCTTTGTGCCTGACGATAAAGGAATATTGGAGAAAGGTGGAGAGAGGCAGACGGGAACTCACCACCACATCTGATTGGTCTGCTGCGTCCTGATCCCAAATCTTGTGCTGGGTCGGTGTTACGTAAGGGCCAGAGAGTGGAAATTGGGTTGATGTGAAGGAAAGTGGAGCATGAAGTGAGCAGATGAATGTCACTGAGAAATGATTTAAGATAGATGAGACTATAGGATTGTTGTTATTATTATTATTATAAAGGATTTCTCCAGTAGGAATACATTCTGATGTGCATTATTGTTGTTAGCAAATTAGCAGTAATTACCTATATGTATAGCAGTGATTCTCAACTGGTGGGTCAGCACACAAAAGTGGGTCATGGGGAGGTTAAATATATTGGCAAATAGGTGCATGTGAAGGTTGTAGTCAAATACAGTTCTTTTCTTTTGGTGGCCAGCAAACCCCAGTTCCTACTTTCTTTTCAAAAGGAGGACAGTCTGTTTATTTACTTGCAGTGAACCATTTCTCTCCGGTTGATTTTGGAACTGGCTATTTATCTGCTGCGCGTCTTACAAATACGGAAGATAAAAATAAAACAAGATGGCGCCAGACCAAATTTTTTTATGAATTGATTAATAACCTAATAGTGACCAAGACAAAGCTACAAGTTACTTGAGGAGTTTTGTTTTTTTCATCGTAAAAAACAGCTTTCCTTTGACTGTCTAAGTAATAAAACCTCTCTCAGCACATGGCTGCCATGCGGGTGTGTGGGACACAGGGGTAAAAAGGCCCAAAATGCAGGATTGCACTTAAAGAAATGTAATGAAAGAACAAATCCAAAGTCCACAACAAGTCCAAATCAAAAATAGTCAAAAAAGATAAAAGTACAAAAACAGACTTACACTGGGGAACTTGAACTGGGTCTAACTCAGCCAATGATGCAACAAAGGAGAGAGAAGAACACTGGGACTAAATACACAAGGGGAACCAGGCACAGGTGAAACACAGTTTCAGGAAATCAAACAAGCGGGAAACAGAGAAGGGCAGTAATTAAAACACAAAAACACATGTCAAAATAAAGCAAGGACATAGACAGGGTCATGACAATAGCCTGTTTTAACCATTCCAGATAGCAAATAATTGATTACTAAATTAGTTGACCATTATTTTAATAATTGATTAATTCAGTTAGTTGTTGCAGCCTTACACTAAAATGCAGAAGGAAACAAATAGCAATAGCAATGATTTTGAATTGTCTGCTATATCCTTGTAAGGCTATAAGACAGGGCTGTTAAATTCAATTTTCCTATGGGCCCAAATGTTGTAAGGTTATTGACTTGTAGCCCTGTCATTCCCCTCTACTGCTGGCTTTAGTGCCACAAAGTGTTGCAAACTGCCGCATGTACACTTAAGTGGCTATTAAATGATTGAATAATTATTTCTGGATAGATGGGCTGAGGGCTGGTCTAACTTGACTGATGTTAGCCCTGTTGAATAGCCCTGCACAAAGACAACATTTTAACCACAGCTAGCTGAATTTTAAATTAGAGTACAGCACCTTCCTACTCACTGATTAAAGCTAATACTGCAGACTTGTATACCAAATCATTCAAACAAAACCTCACGTATCCAGTCCTTCAGTCACGTGGTTGCAGAAACAATAAAACCTCAAATATCAGTAGCCGATTGTCTAAACAATGCAAAAATCCAATATTTCCATCTATCTCTAATGTGAACTAAATAACACTTCTTCTATTACCTGTTCACACACTGAATAAGGTCATTGTAACTCTTAGTGGTCTTTTCAATACATTTTAATTTCCTTTTTCATTTAATAATTATTATATATTCTTACAATATACAATTTACAATACATAATTAGCCCTATAAATGCCCATGAGTTAATTTGTTTGGTCTTGACGACAACAGCCAACAACCAAATGACTGCCTTTTTACACTCTGAAGTGAAGATTACACATAAACAGACAGCATGAGAGCCAAAAGAGAACTAGAGTGAAATTAATGTCAGTGCTGCCTAACCGTTGTCATGTATGGTATGGTCTGTTTGATAATTTGGTCAAAGGAAAAGAGAGGAAGAGAATCCAAATTGACCCCAGAATAATGGTGTTTAATTAGCAGCCCTCCTCTTTCTTCCTGCAGCTGCCTCACATCAGACACCACTCACAACCTTCCTCTGCATCTGAACAGCTCCGTGCCGCGTCTACTCCACAATATCTCATTTATAATTCATTTTTGATATTGTTTTATACTTACCTTTAGCATAATATTGGGAATTGCTTTATCCAAATGTGAAAAGAGCTGATAAAATTATCTATAATGCTGAGGGATCCATGTGACATTCTCTCTTTGTGGCTCAAAAAATTAATGGACCACAATATATCCAAAGCTTTGCATTTTTTGGATAATTCAGTTGTGAGTTGAGACGCAAAAACAGGTCATGGAGAGGTATGGAGATATAGTTTTAATGTTCAGGTTATTTAAGGCCTAAATGCTGTTTTAGCTGGATAAGAGAATCAGATGTGCCATGAAGGTGGTTTTAAAATAATGTAGAAAAACAGAAGCATAGGTCTGTTTGAATTCGATGGGACTTTTATGGAATGTTTGGTATTAATACGTCATAATATTCCACATAATTATTTCATATTATTTTAATAATATTGTGAAAACCAGCCATGGTCAGTCAGAAGTCAGTCCTAAGCCCTGATTCTCAGTAATAGCAAACTGTTTCTCTCCGGTCAATTTGGACCTGGTCTATCACAGCCATTTATCTGCAGCATGTCTTACAAATACAGAAGCTAATTTCTAACAATAAATAACCAAGATGGCACCAGAGCTAATTTAATAACTTCTCTGTCCTGATCAACGGTGTTTAGTGCTTTCCTTCGTCACCTGTTGGTTCTGCTGAAGTCTTTGTTGTTGTTCAGTCCTCTGTGTTTTTTTTTTCTTCATCTTGTTTCCATTTTAACAACAGTGAAGTCCCACTGACAAACAAACCCACTTTTCCTTTGTACAACTGGCTTCTCCTGCTGTCCCCATTCAGAAATAAGTACAAAGCTGCTCATTGTACAGCGTATTCTGGTGTTTTATGGCAAAACCGGCAGGAATCCTCCAAGTTTGTTTTCATTACAGGTCACTGTTGCACTTCTTAGGTCCCGCCGTTCCTCTCTCTGATTGGTTATTCTGTCTGTGATTGTTCTGCCCATAGAAATTAAATTTAAGAGCAGGGGTATCAGAATAACCTGTTTGTATAGAAAGCGGAAAATAGTTTGTCTGGCTGGCCAAGTTGCCTCAGCAGGTGGTGGACCAACCTGTCCCAAATCCTTTATGTAAATCCTGTAGACTAGCAGACCAACAATTTGCTGTGGCGTCCCAAGAAGGTGAGAGCCAAAAGGAAATAAGATGATTTTGCCTATTAGCTTTCCACACTCCCTGAATCTTTAGCAGGGTCAAAGTGTCCCTGTGGCTAAAACCCTTGCACACAGCTACAAGCCCCAAGCCTCTTATGGGATATTAGCATGTGGCACTAGCTCGTATGCTCTTAGTCTTTGCCATGGCTTCCACACTTCACACAGTTTGGGCCTCACCCTCTGCCAGCGCCATCTGCCTCCCAGCACCCTGCACATTTAGCTCAGCCGGGCGCCAATTTGTTCCCCTGGTCGAGTCCAGAGGGAAGAAGTCAGGAAGGAAGTGAACATGTCCAGCAGTAATGACAGTCAGTGATGTTACATGCAAAAAGAGAACTTAGAATTATAGCCTTTGTCCAGTTTTAATTTGGGATTTTAAAAATACACATACACCTCATAGTCTAATTGAAATGGTAGTAGTTTGTTTTTATTGTACTAACACCTGGGATAATGTGGTACATAGTTAGACTGTTGCAAGTTTACAGATTACTCGAGTTAAGGTTGGACCAAGCACTCTGGTCCAGACAGTGGCACAGAGTAACACATCTAAACAAAATAATTTAAATGATATTACAGCTTTGACGGCATATGTTTTAAAACCTGTTTCACTATTGTATGTAACTATATGTAGGTTAAAAACTAAACATTGAAATGACTGTATATTTAACTTCCCCACAACCCTCTTTTAAGTCCCGACCCGTCATTTCAGAACCACTGTTTTGGAGCTAGACCTGAACATTTCTTTTCCACTGGGGCGGTATGGCGCGAGTCTTGAAAGTCTACCAAACTGTGCTACTTTTGGCACACCTTGGCAAGGAGGTCCAGGTCTGAGTTCACTTTGGATCACTTTGGAAGAGGTGGAGCTACGCACTGCTGCGAGCTGGTTGGATGAGAGAGAATCCACACTCAGGCAAAAGCAATAAGCCAAAGAAGAGAAGTAAAAGGGAAGATGGAATTTTTAATCAAGCTCGTCTTGTCCTTGTGATAACAGCCGTATTCCAAGAGAAGACGACCGATTCCGGTTTATGTGTACCATTCTCGCTTCAAGAGTCAGAACCTTTAATTTTTAGTTTAGACTGTATTAAACAGTAGTTAAACTCATGTGCTTATGATGGTGCAGAGAAGTGAACTTAATGCACAGAAAGTTGGAGGTTAACCGAAAGTAGTCTGATGCACATTTTGGGTTTTTACCTGTACCAAACCATCAGTCCAATGGAAAAGCGTCTATATTCTGGGTCACTCCACTGCTGGCTAAACTTATTAAACTGCTGTGTAGCTTGTTATTTGCACATCGGAAGGTGCAGTTGTCTTGTCAGGAAGATATTGTGAATTTGTTATTCCTGAGTAAAATAACAAAATTTACTGCTCTGCTGCTCTACATCTGCACGCTCTGTGAAAACACTCTAACAAACAGAATCCGCGCAGTAGATGGACAGAACACTCAGTCTGTATCAGAATGCATATTTAACAGAGCGTATAAATGAGCCTTTAGTTTGAGCAGAACATCTTTCCTGTCCCTTCTTTCCTGTGAATGTAAACTAAGATGAAGAAAAGTCCAGCTAGATGTCTTACTGAGCTATAAGCACAGTTTAACCGAGGTCTGTCTGTGAAAGTGACTGAGATGGGGAAGAGCAGCGGGAAGTGAAAGGAAGCCGTCCTGCTTGTGTGTAACTACTGCACTATTGGAACTCTGTCACTACCCTTTACCTCTCCTGTAACTACAAGATAAGAACCAAGGAGCAGTACTCGGTGTTACATGCGGGTCAAATGTGTAACAATGGGTTGAGTGTAGAGGCCAAGATGCTGCTTTGTTCAATGTGATGAGCCAATGTGTTCCATGTCACCCAGTTAAAGTTCCCCAGTGTTTATTCTATACAAAGAAGTTAGCCTGGTTAGTTTCGTTTCTATGGGCGGAACAATCACAGACAGAGTAACTAATCAGATAAACGAAGGGCGGGACCTAATCGCTGACCCAAAAAAACATGGCGGTTTGCAGTTTTTGTCATAAAACACCAAAATACGGCGTATTACGAGCAGCTCTGTATTTATTTCTGAACAGGGACAGCACCAGTACACACACACAGTACAAAGACTTATCGAAAAGTGGGTTTGTTTGAATGTGGTCCTTACATTGGACGTCAATGGGACTTTACAGTTGTTAAAATGGCAACACGATGAAGAAAAAAAAACACACAGCAGACTGAATAACACACTAAACTTCAGCAGAACCAAAAATGTTGCTGCGAGTGAGGAACCAGACTGTCCTGCTTTCAAGAAGAAAGTAGGAAGGGCTGACTCGCCAGGCCTCAAGGCTAGGACTTTTGGTGTAACTAGCCTGCCCAGCCATCCGTTTTCATTCATTTTCTTGTTAGTCTGATCCTTGTCAGTTAAACTACGTCTGAAATTGTGAGTGAATGGTTGTCTGTCAGTGTATGTCTCTAATGTTTACCCCACCTCAGGCCCAAAGTAGCTGGGATAGGCTACAGCCACCCCTAATGGAAATATATGGAAGAAAATGTATTTTTTGCACACCAAGGTTGCTTTAGTTTGTTAAATGGAGAAATAGTTTGACTTTTCTCTGAAGTTGTGGCATCAAATTTTCTCTTTTTTTGGTCTAATCTTCCAAACCCTGCTTTAAAAAACCCAACACCTAACCGTTTTTCTGGATGCAATAAAAATGTATAGGAGACATTTTCAACTCCACTTTTCTCAGAGAATATTAAATCTGCAGCAGAAGTGGCAGAGAGAAGGCAGAGAGAACGCAGCGGCGGCGTCAGAAGCTAAGTCCCTGGCTGGACCCTTAACGGGATTTAAAAACTTCAAAATGCTTCATCTACTCCATGAAATGCAGCTTGTCAGAGTCTCAGAACGTGGCTAACCCCCTGCCTCTCACTGTCAATAACACCAGCAGCACCACAGTACACCCATCAGAGAGAGGAGAGAGGGGGAGAGCAGGGACAGCAGGAGGAGTACGGGTGAAAACATGGACAAATACAACTGGAGACAGCTATAGGCTCATACAGTACATGTGGTTCTCTGTATGCATATTCAGGTAACTAATGTTATTCAGCCTGCGTTGGTTTGTTGATTTGTTTTTTTGTCTGTTTACAACATAATTCAAAACACTTGCACTTTAACATCTCATACTGTTTACAACAACCACACTTTTTGTCTTTGGACTTAATAATGTCAAATTGTTTTGCTGCACTTTAATTTCAAATCCATAATGATTCTAATCTAACCTGACCTCTGACCAACTCTTGATCAGGTCACCCTTGCAAACGAGATCCTGGTTAAATAAAGGTTAAATTAAATTAAACAAAATAATAATAAAAAGTAATTAGAAGTAATTATATTCTAGTCTATGCTCTCCCAGTGCTTAATGGTATGTTCATATTGTGAATAAGAGTCCACAGGCTGCAATGATACCTATTTTCAATATTGTGAAAATACACACTGTGAAATTTAATTTGACGCTTTTAGAAGTGTTTTTGGGCTCTGGTCTGGTAATTGTTCAAGCTAAGACTAAAACTATTTTAATGACTCATTCAAGACTAAACCATGTCTAAACCAACACTGAACCAGCAATGCAAAAGCATGTAAAATAAGTATCCTTTTGGGCCGATTTAAATTAGATTTGTATCTCAGTGCACACTCAAAAAATCAAATGATGACTTAAATTTATTGTCACCTTTTTTCCATCTCAATGGTTTATGTTGATTAAAAGCAACAAGTTTAAGCCTATATTATGCTTTTTTGTGTTTTTTTTATTAATTTAGGACACATCTAGATCAGCATTTTACGTTTTGTTGGTCATAAAACGCAATAATTATTGAAAAAACCTTATTTGAAGAAACTCATCATGAGAAACGCTCAGATTAGGTCCCTGTCACTTTAAGAGCCCTCCCTCCCTGCTGTCCCGCTGCTGTCATGCCCTTTCAGCAAAGCCTATGGAGTTCACATGATTTGTTTTGTTGCTATGGGGGAGGCGTGAGCTGTAGCAGTGCTTCCTGAACAGGACAGGGCCGTGAGGGGGAAGAGGCACAGTCAGGTGGAAAAGGCAGACACCGTTGAAACGAGCCGTTTTTGTCCTCTCACAAACGCAGTGTAAGAGAATAGAGGATTACTCAAACATGCATGAATGAAACAAAACACAACACCAGGTATGTTTTTGATGAGGAAACAACATTATAATATAGTAGAAAGCTCAGAAAAGGCAATTTTGCATTATATAGCCCCTTTAAGTAACTTGTGTTACACTGATGTGTAATGTTTCTAAACTGAAGCAACTTAAAACATACTTCCGGTAAATTATATCTGTATAATTTAAGACAAAACAAGTCTTTTATGTCAGTTGCATTTAACTAACTTAAAAAGACACTAAACAGCTACATATTTATCATGTTCTCTTTTAAAATGTAATTTTCTCTTACCTTAAAATGAAGGATATTGTGTTTGTCTAACTAAAACAAAGAGTTTGCAGTGTATGTTTTACTCACTACTTAACAAATTATTTATTTTGTCATCTTTTTCCACACAAATTGCCTTTAATAGAAAACAGCTCATGTCTGTTACATGAAAGACCAATACATTATTGTCAAACCACAAAAGAGTTACCATTTTATTTTAAGTTTAAGTTGGAATCTTTCATCTCTGCAGCTCTGGTTCATCTCATCCTAAGCACAGTGAGCGAGCTTAAAGATATGAGACACTATCTGAGAAAATTATAGCTAACTCAGCTAAGTCAGACTCTACACACACTGTGAGTCATGAGTTTTGATAAGAAGCCATCAGACTTTCCACAGTTTCTCTATTTTTTAACTTTTATTTTTATGTGATATAAATGTTCTGAGGACACGAGGCCATACCTTTTTTCCAATATACTGTACACTTAAAATGGTTCACATAAAAAGAAAATAAAACATAATTAAATCAAACAGTCATGAAAAGATGCTACTCAATGCTCGGAGAAATTGTTTGTCTATAAAACTAAGTGAAAGTAACTGCGTGTTAAAAGTTGGTTGATCTAATATAGAGACACGCTGATCGAAGCTTGTCTGCAGCTGCGCCAGTATTAGCCGCTGACAGGCGAGACTCACTGATACAGGGCCATAAAGATGTCCTTGAGTGAGTTCTGGATCCGGGCCAGTCCCAGCAGATCCACAGGTTGGCCCTCACTCTCCTCCTGCTCTCTCTGCATACATATATAACACTGAGACACTTCCCAGTCCAGCGTTTAGCCTGAGCGTGCATGTTTGTCTGCACGTGTGTGAGTTATCGGTGCGTTCGGACACTTTCTACACAGAGAAGAGCTGAGTCAGTGAAGGCCATTTATCACTTGATCCATTTCCCGATGTAGGATTTGGGTTTGTGTAGGATCTATAACATGAGGAAGAGAAACACAGTAATTACATGGACAATATCTGCTATACTTTTCTGTAAGTTTATGTAGTTACCACATAAAAGAAAAGACAGAAATAGTTAAGTTGTGCAACATTATGCTCTATACCCAAGTGAAGAGAATATAGCTTTAAAGGGCCCATATTATGTTGTTTATTTATTAAAAAAAAAAAAAAATCAGGCTTTTTGAAATAGTTTTGGACACCTTTGCATTAGTATTTTATGTTTTATAACTTAAAATAATGTAAATATATGGAAAATGTCTTCTTTTGGGGAGCTGTTACTTTGACTTTGCAGAAAAAACTTGAATTAGGTGTCTGTCGCCCCCTGCTGGCAACGGTGGAGAATGGACGAAGCATAAAATGGTTATTTAGCACAGCTATTAGCAACATGATGCTAACAGATAAATGAGCGGACTGCTTCATAGTGACAGCAGTTTAACCTCTGAAATGATCAGAACGAGTCCAGTGACGGTGTATGGGCTTTAGAAACGCGCAGGAGCACTTCCTGGTTTCACGTCTTTACGTAGAGCTGTGAGACCGAGCGTTTTCAGGTCTTGAGATTGGCAGCGCCTCAGCATACAGGACTACTCAAACGTGTGAATGAAACAAAATACTACCCCAGGTCTGTTTTTGAGGAGGAGACAACATTATATCAAGGTTAAAAGCACAAAAAAGTCAATTTAGCAGAATAGGGGACAGAATAGTGTTACTTGAAAACTCTTTCCCTTGCGCTTTTGCCTGGGAGCTAACTACAGAAGCAGTCAGAGAGCTCAGACCTCTGCCAAGTCATCATAATAATTTGTCAGTAACCATTTGTTCCTTTACTGACCCCTTGTGGCTGGAGTTAGCATCTTTGCTCCTATTTTGCGATGTTATAGGATCCTATAAACATTTTCTGGATCCACAGGGTGTTCAGGATCCAGACCAAAAGTGAATCAAAAACCTAAAAAAAAAAGTAAATTTCTTCCTTCCGTCCTTACTCACCTTTTGTAAGTTTAGTTTTTGTTATTCCTAGTTAGTGGGGTATGTGGAATTATTTGATCATTTATATGGAAGATCATATGAAAACATTTGCAGTCTTTTCATATGGAACTATTAGGCTTAAGTGACTCAGTGATACTTGGGATGGTCGACTTCGGTCCAAAATGACAAGGAATATGATTTTAATATTGTATTTTGTTACTTTATATATATAGCTTTTTCATTTTTTATTTGTGTTTGTTTTTTTTTTTTCTTTACATTTCTTTAGACAACAAAATATACAATAAAATGGGTAAATATAATAGGAATTTATTGTTATATTTTTATTTTATATTATTTTAAAGGCAAGCAGATTATTATTTATTTTTAATTTTTCATCTTGAATTTCAGTTTTAAAAATAGGAGAGGGGGGTGTTCATGGTATGGCATTGAAGATGTAAGTAACACATTTAATAACAATGTGTTCACCACTATAAATGGATCCTTTCGGGTGTGTTATGTCTCGGAGCTGTGTCGAGTGCAATGAATTGATTTAAATGAGCTCATTATACTCGGGGGAGGTCTGCTGAGTTCCTCCAATTCCCATCAGCGCCTCGAACCATTCACAGCTCGTACTACAGAATATGTTTGATTGTGGCTTTGCGTTACTCTGTCTGAACTTGTACTGATCCTTGTAGTGCATCCTAATTACAACACTATCAGCCATGTGCCCTCCTCATGTAATAAGTACATGAATAAGACATACATTACTGTCTCTGCGGCATCTGTCTGTGAATTATGAAGGTCAGTGAGCTTCGTGTGGACCATTAGAATAATTGGATCTTGATGTGGAATCATTCACACTTTGCTGCACTGCTGTCTGTCCACAGCCACATGCCTTCTTGACCTAATTTATGCACTGTTGACTTATGCTATCTCTCATTCGCTCTTTAAGATATTTTTTTAGATTGCAAAAATGTTGTTGTGGATATGGATACAGTTGTATAAATGTACTTTCAAATAACAAACAGGGATCTCATCTGCAGTCAGCTCCATTCACCAAACTGAATTTATCTGGGAACATTGACAAACCTTTAGGAGTGTTACTATTCATTTACCACATTAATGTCTCAATTTGCTGCAACAAGCTGGGCCCTGTCCAGGGTGTACCCCGCCTAAGGCCCAAAGTTGCTGGGATAGGCTCAAGTCACCTGCGACCCTAATGGGAATAAGCGAAGAAGATAAATGAATGAATGCGTGTATTCATTTGTTTTGGCTTGCAGGAGGTTTATATTGATACAAAATTGAAATACAGTAGGGGTGTGACAAGATCTTGCAATCTCGTGATCTCGCAAGATCAGTAAGTCACAAGATTGTCGTGAAGGTAAAAATCAGCCTTGTGGTCTCAGGATCAGGTTCTGATTGCACTTTTTACAGCGGAGAAGCTGTCAGCAGAGTTTGTGGCAAAGCATTTGGCAGTATGTATGTTCTGCTGTTGCATAAAGTTATATTATGGCACGTTAATACCATTCATTACAAGCTGATTTTAAAAATGCACCTAAATAGTTTAGCATTTTATTATTTTCAATAGTTGATTAGTGATTATTTCAGTAGTGTAAAAATCTCATCTCATTCTCGTTAACCCAGAACCCAGTCTCGTGTCTTGTCTCGTCTTGTGGGGTTTGTGTCTCGTCACAACCCTAATACAGAAACACACACACACACATATATAGAGATAGATAGATAGATAGATAGATAGATAGATAGATAGATAGATAGATAGATAGATATAGATATAGATATATTGATACAGAAATTTGAAATACATTTTGTTTGTTTTGTTTTGATTTGTTCTTTTATAGGGACATTTTAGGTTTTATTGCTAGGACAGAAGGAAAGACTTGACTTGACTTGAACCCACAACACTGAGGCAGGCTATAGTTTTTTTCATTTTTTCATTCAACCTTTATTTTACCAGGTAGAACATTAAGAACAAATTCTTCTTTTCAGTGTTGCCCTGTATGTGCTGCAGCTCTACCAACTGAGCCACACAGCGGTGCAGGTTTTGCACTTTTGTTAAAAAAAACACAGCTGCTGTGTTAGATTTGAGTGTAAACTTTTATAATTTTTAGCAAGAAGTTTCTTCATCACTTGTGTCGATATGAAAGCGTTGCATTGTATGAAATCCCATCATTGTAAATCAGCCAATATCAATATTGAATTGTATCAAAACAAAGCTACTGTAAGTGATATGTAATGTATTGCTGAAAAAATGTATTGTTACACCCCTACAAACTATTGATTTCTGTCATGGTTTTGTAACTACTGTTCAGCACAACACAAGACTTTTAGCATGTAGCCTTTAGCATATGTAGCATTATTAGTTTCCATCAATAAAAAGGCTAAATATTGAGGAAGTCGATAATGTTCTCTACCAAGGCACTGACAACACATGCATGTAGAGGCACTTTGTGATTTCTGATGGCTAATGCTAATTTGGCTGTTAGTCTACATGGCTTGTCAACATTATTGCTGTCTTTGATAATGCAGAGTGACACTGAAAACATTAGTAAAAAGGGAACCAAAGTGAAACATGCATAGATGTTGGCCAAGCAAACACAAAATATATAAAAAGAAAACAGTTGTTGCATGTAAGCATGTAACTGTTTACTGAGCTAGAAGCTCTAAACTTGAGTTTGATGTAACACCATATATGTATTGCACCTAAAACTGGCTCATATAAACAAATGACCTTGAGAGTGTGTTCAAGTTACTTTCTCTAGTTGATAATGAGAGCAAGTGGCATAATTATTAAAAGTAAAATATACTTTTGGGAAAGATTTCTGATTTTAATGATCCCTCAGATGGGCTTTAAATAAATGCAGGTGCAGAGAGAAGCAACCACTTAAGGATATTGTAAATATGGAGCTTTTCCTTTATATATTCCTGAAAGAATAAGTTTAGACCTCCCTGATCTAAAATAAAATACTGAGTTTTGAGGTTGTCTGTGACAGTGTATTGCAGTGACTGCTAACTGGTGGGTCAGGATCCTAAAATTGGTCAATGGGAAGTCTAATAAATGTTTAACTTAGTTGAAACCTAAATATTGTTTTAATTACATGAACTGCTGCATAATTGGCGCATATAGCCTCTCATACTTTTTTTTTTTTTTGGAAAGCAGGACAGTCTGGTTCCTCACTTCAGGGAAGTGTTTCTCTCATGTTGATTTGGAATTGGCCTATCACAGGTGTTTATCTGCAGTGTGTCTTACGAACACGGAACACAAAAGTAGTGCTGGCTACCAAGCTAATTTTATAACTTCCCTGACCTGATTGATGGCGTTAATTGCTTTCCTTTGTCATCTGTTGGTTTTTCTTTGTCTTGATTCCATTTTAACAACAGTAAAGTCCCGTTGACGTCCGACGTGACGACAGACAAACCCACTTTTTACACAAAACTTGGTAAAACTGGCTTCTGCTGCTGTCCCTCTTTCAGTAATAAGTGCAGAGCTGCTCATAATATGCCGTATTTTGGTGTTTTATGACAAAAACGGCAAACTGCCATGTTTGTCAGCGGTGTACTGCTTACGCCCTTCGTTTCTCTGATTGGTTACTCCGCCTCTTATTGTTCCACCAATACAAACAAAATTTAAGCAACAGGGATACCAGACTATCTTCTTTTATCTTCTTTGTATAGAATAGGAAGAGTTTGTCTGGCCGGGCCAGGCTTATAACCTAGTGCAAATAAAATGCTGTACAGAACTGTAGTGGGTGAAAAAGCCAGCATTTTCTTAGCTCTAAAAACTCCAACTTCCCCAAGGATCTCCCATAGAAAGTCGTCATACTGTAAGTTCTAGTTTGAGAATGAATCATTGATGAAACTAAAGTATCTTCCCTGTTCTGCTGCTGTCGTTACATAAAGGTCAGACAGCACCTCCTCTCTCCTCCTCCCTCCTTTCCTCTCTATCCTCTCCATCCTCTTCCTCACTTCCGCTGCCGGTCTCCGGTATACCGGCTCTTCCTCTGCCTCTCTGGTTTCGTGTCATGTGATCCGCTCTTTTCAACTCTGTCCTGATCCCTCTCTGCTCCCTGTGTCCCCCGCCTCCCTCCGCTCTCTGCATCTCGTCTGTGAATGGAAACGTCCTCTTCTTATACACTGAAAACACTTAGGCATCATGCTGTGTGATTTTTTTACTGGTCTACATCACAGGTTTTCAAACTGTGGCACGGGTGTCATTGGTAGTACATGGCATCTTTTAGTTGTATTCAGGAGTCTGTGGTTTAGTCCTTAGTTTGGCATCTGGACCACTGCTTGTTTCAGCTTTAGGGTTAGGTTTAGTCGTTGACTGAGGTGTTTTTTTTTTTTTTTAGTTTTTATTTATTCTTCCTGGCATTAGTTCTGGTTCTTGTTTTGTCTGTTTTTGGTCATGCATTTTTCTCTGCTCATTTTTCCTTTGGTTAAGACCAGGGTTAGTCCTGTTTTAGTTCCTAAAGGTAGTACATCGAAAGGCAGATATTTTGAGAGTTGGTGCTTGGTGTGAAAAGTTTGTGAGCTCATGGTCTGGATTATCTACAGATTTCCTTGTGAGAACATTGTAGCATATTGTAAATATCCGCCTTCTGTAATTTTTGGTAAGGGAATCTAGCATTACATTTACTTCCTCAATAAAGCTGCAACTAACAATTATTATGATAAAAAATTTTAACAAGACCAAGCTAAAAGTTTATTTGAGGATTTTATTATTATTTTTTTGTCATAAAAACATTTTTTATATTATTTTTGTGGCTTTACTGCTTTGTCTAAAACTCATGTGGCATGTTTCAAAGACGAATTAATATGAATACCCCAGATAGCGATTAATCAATAAATTAGTTGATGATTATTTTAATAACTGGTTAATTTGATTAGTTGAATTTAAAAGTTATTTCTTTGCCGGTGTTGTTTGGTTGGCTTTGCATTTGCAAGAAAACTTAAAAAGTAACAGGTGAAAATTTGGAAAGATCAGTAAAAAAAAGTAGTTGTTTTTGGATCTGGATCCAGTATTATTGTGAGATATGATCAAAGATACTAACTCCAGCCATAAGGGGTCAACAAATAAATATTTTATTGTGGATTTTTTTTTTTACCATTGTGTGCTATAATGGTTTTGTAGTTCAGTGGTTAGAGCATTTAACCCTGGACTACACATGCTCTTAATAATATAAAAATCCATCTCTTACATTTATCTGAAATTTTCATTACCTCCGCCAAAGGTGGAGGTTGTGTTTTCGGCTGTCTTTTTGTTTGTTTATTTGTTTGTTTGTTTGTGAGCAACATAACTCAAAAAGCTATGAACGGATGAAATTTACAGGAAATATCAGAAATGGAATAAGGAACAACTGATTACAAAAACCAAATGAAAGGTGAGGTTTTTCTCTTTCAGTAGTGCGTTCACAGATTTGATGTATCTTTAATACTTACTGAACTAGATCCAGGCCTTCAGGGGTTTTTCTCAGGTGAGTGACTCTATGGCTTGGCAGAGGTCTGTGCTCTCTGAGTGCTTCTAGTTTTTCATAAATTCCTGCTCTGGTATGTCAATAATAGAAAATTGTGAAATGTATTTTTATGCTTGTATCTGTCAAGGCCTCTCCTTTGGCCATAGCTGGAGAAGCTCCCATTCACATTGACATTTGCCTCCTTTAAAAATATTTCTTTGTAGGGGTGTAACGATACAGTAACTGTATCCATGTATCGATTTTTTTCCTATGATACAACTACATCGATACACATGACCTTGTATCGAATCTTATTGTTTTCTATGACTTGAATATCGATACACATAAAGTATTGATCGATAATATCAGAAATATCGAAATTAGAAATTTGTATGTTAAAATAAAACCAGATATGGCTTTTTGGAGATAAATTTTGTGTTTTTAATTAAATAAAATGTTATATTCAACTTTTTTCACTCTCTGTCTGCTGGACATAATCAACCCCGGCCACGGTGCTACATTTGAGAGTAAACTTTTATGATTTTTGGCAAAAAGTTGCTGTATCGATTATCGATACAAAGGTGTTGAATCGTATCGAATCGTATTGTTAGCTAATATTGTTCTTGAATGGTATCGAAACACTTATATTCGATACATATTGTATCGTCTTTGTCAAATTACTAAATCAGATTATTACAACTATCTGTTTCTTTTTATATTGCAACCAGGAGAGACTCAAATAAAATTATCAGACAAATGAATAATGTGTTAATGAATAATCAGTACGAGAGAGAGTTTGGCACTTGAATTTACATTTTAGCTTCATTACACAGCTACTGTGCAGTCATTACAGAAGAATTATAAAAACAACAGCAGAGTTACTGGTATTATTTTAGGCTATATAAAACCTTTATAAATTCATCCCTACAAAATTATTAATACAGTACATGGTATTCTTGAACTGACTTTAAATTAAAAGTCATCTCCACCTAAACACCTGACAGTTTTTACCATATTTATCTGTTTTTCTAACTACATGCTGAATTAGCAACTTTCCACAATTAGCCACAGCCCTTAATTCAGTGTTGACAAGTGTAGAACAATCAGTGGAAGCTTGATAAGACCAGATGTCATGTTAAGGTCTGAACGTTTTTCATTTTAATATAGAAAATGGAAACCCCCTCAGAGCTGGTGATTTCAATGTCAAAAAATGACGTTCATTCATTCTTCTGACCCACTCTCCTTCCTTTTTTCCTTCCTTGGTCGGGTTATTTTTATTCCTGTCATTTAGCATAATCCTTTCTCTCTGTCGCTCTGCTAAAGTGACATTTTATCCTTGTGGCCCTGTACTGTACATTTACTCTTTATCACACAAACACTGAGGCTCCAGAAGTCTGAAGGGAAAACAGCAGCAGATCCAGTTAATGCTGACCGAGTGAATTCAGGTCCCATGATGCTCTGCTTCTCCCTCGGGTCCCAGTGCCAAGTGTCCAACCATCACCTACATCTGCAGTATGACTGTATTTAGGCTGGATCATAGCACTACATTGTATTGCACTATGTTATATTCATTCATTCATGCCATTAGGGGTCATAGATGGCTGGAGCTAATCTCAGCAACTATGGGGCTTAGACAGGATACACAGTGAACTATAGCAAGTTAGTCACAGGGCTGACATAACACGCTTTTCCACTGGGCAGAATGTTACGGGACGCCTTAGAAAGAGTAGCCCCAAAACCTGCTCGTGTTTCCATGACTCTGGGCCCAGGAGACCGGCGTCTGTTACGTGAACACCGACGTCACACAAGCGCAACAAAAGTTTTGTCAATAAAGAAGATAAAAATGTGTTGGAAACTCACTTTTAAAACATAAAGGTGGCAACATTTAATGAAAAGATGAGCATAAACCCTGGTGTGTCTATGTGAGGCTGGTGTGTGTCTGTGTGAAGCTGGTGTGTGTCTGTGTGAGGCTGGTGTGTGTCTGTGTGAAGCTGGTGTGTGTCTGTGTGAGGCTGGTGTGTGTCTGTGTGAAGCTGGTGTGTGTCTGTGTGAGGCTGGTGTGTGTCTGTGTGAAGCTGGTGTGTGTCTGTGTGAGGCTGGTGTGTGTCTGTGTGAAGCTGGTGTGTGTCTATGTGAGGCTGGTGTGTGTCTGTGTGAAGCTGGTGTGTGTCTGTGTGAGGCTGGTGTGTGTCTGTGTGAAGCTGGTGTGTGTCTATGTGAGGCTGGTGTGTGTCTGTGTGAAGCTGGTGTGTGTCTGTGTGAGGCTGGTGTGTGTCTGTGTGAAGCTGGTGTGTGTCTGTGTGAGGCCAGTGTGTGTCTGTGTGAGGTTGGTGTGTGTCTGTGTGAGGTTGGTGTGTGTCTGTGTGAGACCGGTGTCTGTCTGTGTGAGGTTGGTGTGTGTCTGTGTGAGGTTGGTGTGTGTCTGTGTGAGGCTGGTGTGTGTCTGTGTGAGACTGGTGTGTGTCTGTGTGAGACTGGTGTGTGTCTGTGTGAGGCTGGTGTGTGTCTGTGTGAGGCTGGTGTGTGTCTGTGTGAGGCTGGTGTGTGTCTGTGCGAGGTTGGTGTGTGTCTGTGAGGCTGGTGTGTGTCTGTGCGAGGTTGGTGTGTGTCTGTGAGGCTGGTGTGTGTCTGTGCGAGGTTGGTGTGTGTCTGTGAGGCTGGTGTGTGTCTGTGCGAGGCTAGTGTGTGTCTGTGTGAGGCCGGTGTGTGTCTGTGCGAAGCAGGTGTGTCTGTGTGAGGCTGGTGTGTGTCTGTGTGAGGCAGGTGTGTGTCTGTGTGAGGCTGGTGTGTGTCTGTTTGATGCTGGTGTGTGTCTGTGTGAGGCAGGTGTGTGTCTGTGTGAGGCCGGTGTGTGTCTGTGTGAGGCCGGTGTGTGTCTGTGTGAGGCCGGTGTGTGTCTGTGTGAGGCCGGTGTGTGTCTGTGTGAGGCCGGTGTGTGTCTGTGTGAGGCTGGTGTGTGTCTGTGTGAGGTTGGTGTGTGTCTGTGTGAGGCTGGTGTGTGTCTGTGTGAGGTTGGTGTGTGTCTGTGTGAGGCTGGTGTGTGTCTGTGTGAGGGTGCAGCTAAAGCTGTATTAGCTTCAGTAAACAGGACACTACCTCAGGTTTACCTCCAGCTTTCTGTGCATTAAATTCACTTTTCTGCTCCACTTTAACACATTGTAATCCCTGAACATATAACAACATGAATTTAACTCATGTTTAATTCATTCTGTATCCTCTGAACTCTTGAAGCACAGAAAATTCATCAGATTTTTCATGTCAGCAAAATGAAAATGAATAAAAAGGAGCAGAAAAAGAGTAATGTTATATTATCTGCCCATTTTTAACATAAGGATTGTAACACTTTGATTCTTACAGAGTTGTTTCTGTCTGAATTTACAGTATCAACTCTAGGCATAATTTGCATCATAATTAATTAATTACAAGATTTAAGCATTTTCACAGACCATCAGTTTAATTACAAGTTTTATACATACTTAATAGATTTGATTTTATAGATTTTTTAAATACAATCATTGCTCTTGATTCTTTGATTTAATTTTTTAGATTGTTCCATAAATGCACCCCTTTCACTTCTGTTCCATCACTTTGGCTTTGAATCTGGGTCAGGCTGTAGTGTGCATGTAGTGTAGTACATGTCTTTGGTAGAAGAACAGACTCCACCTGTACTATTCTAATAGTTATCATTAAAAATACTAAGGTGTCTTCAGATGTTCCCATTAGGAAAAGAAGTTGCTCTGGGCTTAAGGCAAGAAACTCCCAAAATGGACAATGGGCATTAGTTAGTTAGTTAAATATCTACAAAGGACAATTTCTATGCACCCTATACGCACCAGACAGTGTACTCTGTTTAGTTTAGTTTATTTGGTTTATTTCAGTCACAAGTATGACAAAATTAGTACAGATATATTTACAACTGATTACTTGTCATACATTCATCAATTCTCATTCTGCACATAAACAAACCGAAAAGGTGTATACTGAAGCTCAAGCTTGTTTTGCCAACCCTTGGACAGCTCTTAATAGAACCAAGCATTACAATGAAAACAAGATAATTATCTGCACACAAACTAACACTCAGACTTTATATATCTACTTAATGTCACTCTTTTGAATGTTTTTTTTTTTATTTCCTCTATGCAGCTGTTCCATAGATCTACCCCTTTGACTGATATACAAGATTTCTTTATATTTGTTCTAAATACTTTCTTTATAAATATTTCAGCTGATTGGCAAATTAGCAGTGTGCTTCTAAAATGCGTTTACTGCTCTATTATGGGAGCAGTGACTTGACTCTGTTGCTGCTGATTTGCTATTGGTGTTTTTTGGCTTACAGTGAATGAAAACCAAAATTCAGTTTATTATAAAATTAGATTATTGCATACCTTTACATAATCATCACAATCAAATCACCAAAACAAATCATTTCACTCACTCAGAAAACGATTATTCTTTTCAGACTTTTTCATGTGGATTATTTGCAAATTAGGCAATCTTAAAACATGTCCTGTCTATGATGGAGTCCTTGCCAGTGTTATGACATGAAAAAGAACACTACATTAGAAAATTAAATGGATGTTAAAAGACTGGCAGAACAATCTGACTGAATGGCCTGACATGACATCTCCAAATACGCTGTAGCCTTCTGTCTAAGGGCTGTTTCTTGAATCCCAATCAGAAAAGCATGGCTTATGGACTGACCTCTATATAGAATTAGTGTAAATAAGGAGCTGGGGCTTAAGCTTTTGCATAAAAAACAATCTGAGCTAATGCCATTGACCGAGCTGTGCATCAGAAGCGTTTTCCGGTCGAGCCAAATCAAGCGTCAATAAATTTACATTTACATTTTAAATAAATACAGAATGAATAAATTAATTAAAAGTTACATTTCGATGTAATTTCACATTAATTAGCCTACATTAGCATCAAGTCCAGATAACTTCTTTTTAAACCTTTTGTTCTGATTCAATAGGAGTTATGCGCTAACTACTTCCGCATTCGGCGAAACGGAATGATCCACTTCCGGTCACAGTTTGTAAGCGAGCAGCACAAGGGCAGCTTAAAAAAACATATTTATGTCTTACACGTCGCAAAATAAAATCACCAAACTAACGCTGCTCTGGACTAACGCAGTTTTATCCTTCAAGCAAGGGTTTTAGCATTTGTATGTTGCATATTTAACTAATCGCTGAGCGCGGAGGCATGATATCGTTGTGTCAATTAACTAAAGCCGCACTTTGTTTCAGCGGATATAAAGCACACAAATTTATTTACATGATATACAATCACACACAACACACTCTGTCCATTTTAATTAAGCTGTTAAAATCTCTTTAAAAGGAACTATTAAACACGGGGCTAGGGTGCATGCTGCAGTTTAAACCCCTGCACCGGTTAAATAAACCAAAATGAGAAATGCCAAGTGTGGACTCAAAATGTACATGCATCTGGGTGACAGCTTTAGTAACGTTAGCTTGCAAATCGTAGCCATGGTATTTAATGCACAAATTTGTACTGTTGGTGGACCACTTTGTTCTCCTGTATGTCTCTGTGTCTTTATTATGTAAATTATAAAACTTAAATCCAGCATTAGTTATTGTTGGATCGTCATATTTTAGCAATATTTTCCTTTTAGGCCTACGTTAATACAGAACAGTCGGTGGTCTTGTTACGTGTGATAATTCTCTGTGTTCACTTGCAGACTCAGGGCTTTCTTCTCACCTCCCTGAGCCACTTTAGTCTCTATGGAAACGAGGATGTGGGGAATGAGGAAGTGAGTGCTGACTCCCTGACACCTTTAGGTCCTGGGGGACACCTCACCGTCAGCAGCTGCATGTCTGTGTTTTCGAACATGTGATTAGCGTGATTAATACATGCGCCATACAAAGTCACCCTTATATTCTCGTGAGGTTAGCGTCAGCGTTGTGTCTGTGATGGCTTTGAAGGCTCAGCTCAGTGTGTTATTAGGTCTGGAAGAAGGAAAAAAGGAGAGGAATTCACTTCTTATTTTGGAAAGAAATCAAGGAAATGGTGAATGGAGGAGGGATGAGATAGAGGTAGACTGCTGGTTCTGTTTTAGGCTTTTGGCTGCAAAACATGGCGATTGCAAAAGAGTTAATTAATTTTATCACTTGGCCTAAAATAAACTTCTCTCGCCTGATTAACGTCATTTAGTGCTTTCCTTCATCACCTGTTGGTTCTGCTGAAGACCGCCTTGTTGTTCAGTCCCCTGTGGGATTTTTTCTTCGTCTTGTTTCTATTTTAATAACAGTAAAGTCCTGTTAATGTCCGACGTAACCACCACATTCATACAAGCCCACTTTTACCACAAGTCTTTGAAATCAGAGATGCTCATAATCTGCCATATTTTGGTGTTTTATGACAAAACCGCAAAGAATTAGCCATGTTTGTTTTGGATACAGGTCAGCGGTGCACTCATGGATGTATAATAAGACCTGGATAGGGCACTGCCTCCTCTCCCCTGATGCCAAATTTCCTACCGGCCGCTCCGCAGAACTGCAGCGAAAAATCCAATGCGGCCCAGAAAGCATTTTTCCCCATAGAGCGTAATGTAAAAAGAAACGCCTGGTGTTTGGCTGACAGGGCGCCTACAGCTGAGAAAATGGTCAGATTTGTAGAGTTTATTATCTATTTTCACACCATGGACTTTTACCCTCTTTGAAATCTTTAATTTGGCTAAAAAATAACTTTTTATGGTTTGTGACGTCACCGCTCTAGCCCGCCATCGCTCCCATTGGTCAGAGCCACGAGGTACGCGGAGCAACACCGCGCTTGCTCAAGGGCCGCAGTGCACCTGATCTATGGGCCGCACAACGCGGAAGTAAAAAACGTTTTTGGCATCATGCGCCAATGAGCACGGCCATTGAAAACAACAGCGGTCGTGATGTCATTCATTATCCAGTTCTATAATACATCCATGGGTGCACTGCCCTTTGTTTCTCTGATTGGTTACTGTGCCTGTGATGGTTCCGCCCATAGAAACAAAACTTAAGCAAAGGGATAAACATTTTTGTATAGAATAGAAAAAGAGCCAACTGCAAACTGGCCCGAGCCTGAAATTGAACCCAGGTGGTGCTCCAGTACGGGGTAAGTGTTCCACTCTGTGAGCCACTGAGTTGCCCAATATTTGATCAATGGTTTCTACTCCTTTCTGTTTTACCTTACTGGTCTGTAGAGTCTGTAACCCAAGCAAAAACATTAACTGTTTTAACAACCTTTACAGTAGGTTTTGTCTAAAGTTTCTTAACGACATAGGTCAACATTGGTCCTTAATGACAGTCCACTTGTAATGTAAAGATTATGGCATTGCTCTGATTGGATAACCTGGTAGTTTATCATCTCCAGGTCTCATCTAAATAACCTGCTTTCTGGTGGAAAAGACCATCTGGACAGTCATGTTAAAATCCTTTGATTAATGAATTGTTAGCCTACATCACCAACTAGTATTTAATGTACCCAATACATCTTGAAAAACACACTGTATATATATATATTACTGTTGGCGAAACTTCTTCTTTCTGCTGTGAGTGTGAGTCATATATTCCCACCTAATTACCTTTGTAACATACTGTATATAGACACAGATGACTCTCTCTTTAACACTGTTCACTGAAGTCTTAAAACACAACTTTACTGACGTGATACAGGAGCTGCCCACACACATTACCGACTGTGACCAGAGTAAATGCCAGCGACATGTTCTCATTAGGAACTGGCACTAAAGGCTGGCAAGAGAGAAGGACTGAATCATGGTAAAAGTTCACTTTCAGATCAGTTTTAGCATATTTTTTAGGCTACGTGGATGATGAGGAAGTGCTGTAGAATAATTAATGAGTCCCAGAGGTGGAAAGTAACCAGATATGTTTACACTCACTTGTTCTACTCTCACTTCAGAAGGTTTTGTGTTTAGTGCCATACTTGTACTAGGTAGTAGTAGGAGTAGTAGTATTTTGTATGGATTTTTTGTGTAAGAAGTAGGAGTGGTACTTTGTGGTAATAGCAGTTGCAGTAGGAGTATTGCATGTCATAATAGTAGTAGTAATAATAGCAGCATCAGAAATTGTAGTTGCAGTAGTAATTGTAAAAATACTTACTACATGCTTGGGTAAGATTTATATTCATTGCTTATTACTTTTACTCAGGGCGACAGTGGTTAAGCAGGTTGCCTTCTAACCGGAGGGTTGGCGGATCGATTCCTGCTCTGACCCAGTGTATGCTGTTGTTTTGTCCTTTGGCAAGACCCACATTTCTTACTCCTGTCACAGTGTAGGGCTGGTTGTGACAGGAAAGACATCTGGTGAAAAGAAAAACTGCAGACTCACTATGTGACTGGTTCATTGTGGTGACCTCAAAAATATGTTCCTGGAAAATAAATAAATAATAAATAAATAAAAAACATATTACTTTTACACAAATATTCATATTCTTTACCCTGAGTAATAGCATTTTGACGTATCATTAGTTTTACCTAAAGGTCCTATTTCAGGCTTTGTAACTTAAAATAATATTTATGTATGGAAAACTTCTGTCTGGGAGCTGTTACTTTGACTTTACAGAGAATGCTAGGATTATGTGTCTGTCACCCCCTGCTGGCAGCGGAGCGGACCAGACAGAGCATAAAATGGCTATGTAAGCACAGCTATAAGCTAACAGACATAAATGAACTGACTGCTTTGTAGTGACAGCAGTTTAAGCGCTGAAATTCTGGTGATGGTGTGTTTAAAAGCACTTCCTGCTTTCATGTGTCTGCGTAGAGCTGTGAGACCGAGCGTGTTCAGCTCTTCAGAATAGTGACGGGTCAGCTGTGAACGAGCAGGTACAAAGAGCCGGCTTTTTAAAGTGAACGGTAAAAGCTGGCTCCCATCCACGAGCCGTTTTTTTTTCTGAAAGGATCTCTTCAAAAACAGGGCAGATAATAACAGAGAGAAGAAACAGGATCAACACCTCTGAGGCACCTGGTCTTCCTCAATACCAATCTACCCTGAAAAATAAGTTAAAAGTTAGAGTTGATGGTGGTTAGTTCAGAGCAGTTTGGTGCTGCTCTTTTGCACAGTGCACATTGGAAAATATTTTTTTCTTTTTTTTTATTAGGTTATATATTTATGATAAGGTTAAGATCAGCTGTTGCTGTTGTTTTTACTTTTTAACACTACATAAAGCTTGCTTTTTGTCAGGGGTGTGTCTGTGTGTTTAAATTTAAAATAAGTCAACATCTCTCTTTTTTATTTTTATGTTTAATTATATGTGTGTTTATATGCTAGGTGTAGCAGAGTGGCTCTGTAAGCAAGTCAGTTCAATGGGTACTTTCAAAGCATCAGAACTTTTGAATACTTCATTACAGTCCATGTATTTGAGTTATATGAGTACACAATACAACTCATTAATCAATACTGCGCTAAATTTGGCTGAAATATAAAGGTATAGAGCAATATTAGAGCCAAAAGTTCCGGCTCTTTTTGGCGAGCTGAGCCAAATGATCCAGCTCACTGAAATGAGCCAAAGTTCCCATCACTACTTCAGAATGGGGTGGGCTCAGCATACAGGATTACTTTTTGAAGTGGAAATAAAAAAGTCGATAATAGGAGACCTTTAATCTTTAGTACTTTCTCCCCTTAAAGAGAAAGAAAATAGGTGGCAAAATAAAGTGTTAGATTGATTAAACAGTGGTGGGCTTTGCATCATCACCTCACCAACCACACCTGTCCGTTGTCTTGGAGACCTGCCGCCGCTGCCGCCACACCTGCCCGTTGCCGTGGAGACTGGTCCTTGGCTGCACAGCTGTGAGTCGGCGGAAGGTGTGCCAGGATGACATCATACAGTGGCTCTTTCTCTCTCTCTCTCTCTCCGCTGCAGCAAATATGTCTCCTGCAATATTTATAGAGGCTGAGCTCAGTCACTGACAGAAAAAAACTGAAGTGGCAAAGAAGTTACTCACGCAATCTGTGCCACACCCACTCGTATAAATATTTCCTTCCTTCTACGCAGCTTTTCCACCCAGAAGTATGGAGCACAGACTAACTGGTCACTTTATTAGGTACACCTGCAAGTAATTGAGTTTATCAGCCAATCACAGGGCAGCAACTCAGTGCATTTAGTCCTGAGACATGCGGAAGTTCCTCACAAAGCGGAAGAAAGGGGATTTAAGTGAGGTGTATTTTTTAGGTAGCCCTTGTACCTAATAAAGTGGCCCCCTAGTGGTCTCCTGGAGGTGTTCAGAGATGGTCTTCTGCAGACGTTGGATGTAACGTACTCGAGTTACTGTTGCCTTTCTATCATCTGGAACCAGTCTGGCCATTCTTTTCTGACCTCGGGCATATAAGGCAATAAGGCAATAAGGCATTTTTTCACTACAGAACTGCCGCTCATTGGATATTTTCTCTTTCATTTGGGCCCATTCTCTGTAAACCCTAGAGATGGTTGTGTGTGAAAATCCCAGAAGATCAGTCTTTAACGTGTCTCAGGAATAAATGCACTGCCTTAAGGACCGTTTGACCAGATGTACCTAATAACAGGGTTCATACAGTCATGGAAACCCTGAAAAAGTCATGAAATTTTAAAATGTAATTTCCAGGCCCTGGATATTTTTTGGAATTTTATATTTTTGTGTAAAATTTTGTAAAAGTTTTGTAAATTTAAAAGTCTGAATAACATTTGGCCACTTCTAGTTAAACCTGTGCCAGCTAGAATACAGTAAATATAAGTGTTCAGTAGAAACACTGTCGTCATGGACTCTTCTTGTTCTCACTGCAGGAAAAAGTGACCAGTATCTATTGTTTGGCTTTGGTAATGCTTTAAAAACAGCATAGATGATTAGTTTATAGCTAATGTAGCATAATTATCTTTTAATCACTGGTGAAGAGGCTCGAAGTCAGTAAAATTAGTAGAATAATATATTTCTCGGGGAAAAACATTAGAACCAAAAGTATGCTTCTAATGTACTACATTGGACATTTTGAATACTATTTAAACACGTGTAAGTCATTTTTCAGGTCTTGGAAAAAACAAATAGGCTAAAACCTCCAGCCAGATATTCCTGACCTGGGACCTGGCTCAAGATCTGGAGAAGGGTCCCAGGGCACCGCATTGCAGCCCACTGCTCCTGACAGGTTGCCCCAGCGGCATTGAGGGATGGGTCAAATGCAGAGAACGAATTTCCCTTTGGGGATCAATACATAAATAATCATATAATAAATAAAATACATTAAAATTTTAATAAATAAAATAAAATAAATAAAACAAAAGTTTTGGAAAACTCATGGAAAATTCTTGGTAAAAAAGTATATAAACCCTGTAATAAAGTGGCCACTGGTCAAACTACTTTCACCACCACTGCTATTACCACTACTACTACTACTGCTACTGCTACAACTACTACTACTAATATTAATAGAATAGTATTGCATTGGTTTTATATAGCGCCTTTCTAAAGTCTCAGAGTCCTTTACTTTGCATTATTCATTCATTCCTCAGTCACACTCAGTGGTGGTGAGCTACTTCTGGAGCCACAGCTGCCCTGGGGCAGACTGACAGAGATGTGGCTGCTCTTCTGCGACCTCATCAACCACCAGCAAACACACAGTCACACTAACACGTTCATAAAGGCAAGGCGGGTGAAGTTTCTTGTTTTTATTTTATTTATTTATATTTATCTTAGTGTGTTGCTTTTATTTGGTTTTGCTGGTTGCTTATTATTTTAATGGGGCATAGCGGAGCTAGATAGAGTAATGTTTATGTATTGCTTTTTTTAATAATGTTTTATGTGCAGCACTTTGGAAACTGTTTCTGTTTCTAAAATGTGCTATACAAATAAAGTGGAGTGGATTGGATTGCCCAAGGACACAACTATGGTATTATTACTAATCTTTAGATGTCTAATAAATAAAATCTATTACTTTAAATGATATAATGCTACTGCAATACAAGTAGTTCTTTGCTATATGGATATTGCAGTTACTAATAATAGTAAATTTAAGCTATATTGCAGCACACTGGTCTGAACTGCCAGCGCATGACTCATAAGGAAAGCAAATGGTTCTGCGAGGGATTAAGGCAATAGGAAAAATAGAGGGGACTTCAAACAGCCACACAAACATAACAGACACAGTATATAGGCCCAAGCACACAGCGATGACCCCATTCCCTTAACATGTCCACATTACACTGGAAGGATTTAAATCTCCGCTTCCCAAAATAAACACAATCATTTTTTCTGAGCATAGCAGCAGCAGCAGCAGTACACGACACAGGCTGACCGCTGTGTGTAAGAGTGAATGCTTCATCTTTCAGGCAGAACATTATGACCACTGACAGGTGAAGTGAATAATACCAATTATCTTTTTTGATGTGTTTGATGTGTTAGAAGCAGGAAAATGGGCAAGGATTTGAGTGACAAGGGCCACATTGTGAGGGCTTCTATAGACCAGTGTTTCCCAACTGGGGGGTACGGGGACCCCTAGGGGTACGCAAGCACTTTGAGGGGCGTGACTTGAAATTATTTCATCATTTGATAAGGAAATATTTGCTATATATTTATAATAAACTATTGAAATTTGTGAAAATCAAGCTCAAGTGTTTTATTTAATGAGGAAAAGGAGGTGAAACTGCAAAAAAATATTATTTGAATAGGCCTGTTTTATTTTGTTACATATTTTTAGGAGCTTTTTCAATTATGATAATTTTTTATTAATTTGTGTTGTAGTAAATTTAGTTTTGTATGTTTTTGAACATAAAATTATAATTGTTTTGTTATATTTTGATTTATTATTTTGTTGTTCTGTTATATTTTTATATATACATTGTCATGTTGTTTATTTATTTCAAAGAAAAAAATACCAGAGAATACACCATTATTAAAAGGTAACTATAAATGTTGTTGTACAAATAAACACAGAGGTTTTATACTGTATGATGACTTTTTGAAAAATGAACATACCGGGGCAGCTGTTAGTGTGTGGGATATGTTAGGCAGGAAGTGAACATTTTATCCTCAAAGTTGATGTGTTAGAAGCAGGAGAAAGGGCAAGTGTGGGGATTTTACAGTGAGCCAAATTGTGATGGCTACAGACGACTGGGTCAGAACATCTCCAAAACTGCAACTCTTGAGCGGTGTTCCCAGTCTGCAGTGGTCAGGATCTATCAAAAATTTAAAAAAAAAAAGTTTCTGTACCATTGCGCGAGCCATAGTGATACCCAGAGATATTTGATTCATCCACAAGGGGTGAGTAAAGGAACAAATCAATAGTTTTAGTGGGTTTTCTGCTGTTGTGAGATATATAGGCTTTGTGGATTCTTGAATAGAGCATTTACCCCTGAACTAGAGGATACACGGTTTGAGTCCAGGTCTGGACACTCAGGTGTGGGATTGGTAACATTGTGCGATAGGGACGATGCCTTGGTGGATCGCTGCGCCAATTCAAAATGACATTTAGCAATTAGCCTTTAGCAGCAGGTGGTGAGTAGAACAAAACATCAACATAAACATAAACAACAAAACGTATAGTAGGAAGATGGATTTTTGTTCCTGCCCTTTGATCCCTTGGGGGTTTATGTGTGATTTTCGGAAATTTAAAGGGGCTGCTGTCTTGACTTTGGGAATTGCTGCTGTAGAGAGTACAGGGCTTCAGCTCTTGACTCCACCTAGTGATATAGGGGGATATTACACATTGGTGAGAATTGCAAATTTTGATTCTTTATTTTTGTTTTGGGGAGGGGGGATTTCTGGTATACTGCTAAGACACCATATCTCAGAATTATTACCACTATTCTGACTACATTTATCCAAGCTTGGGACTGGCACTGGTTTGTGACCCCTTGTTGCTGCATTATCACTACTACTACTGTTGCTGTACTATTTTTGCTACCACAACTACTGCAACTTCTACTTCTTCTGATATTTTTACTACTTCTGCTGCTACTCCTCCTCCTTGTTAGAATAAATAGCGTCAGATATATCCTGATACATAATTAATAATCATTCATAGGCCAGACGCTGACTGACATTGACACACTTCCAGCTCTGTGAGGTTTCTCTTCCTGCTCCAGTCCATTTCCAGTCCACATTGTTCACAAATAGCTGCCGCACACCCACGTTTCTCTCTCTCTCCGTAAAACAGAGAGGTGTAGAGTTACATCCTCCACAGCAGTTTGTGAAGGGCACGGGGCTGACCTCCACCATTTTACACAAACACACAGTCACGGGATGGGACCACTGCTGTGCTGTCCCAATGCAGCACAGTTCTCAGCTGGTCTGACAGTGGGACCCAGTTTTAGGCCTCACCGTTTTATTGTGACCCACTTTTTACAGAAGTTCATTCATTAATTCTCTCACCTATCCCAGCTGTTTTGGATCTGAGGGAGGGTACATCTTGAACAATTTTAGGTTATCAGTTGTAGTAGTAGTAGTAGCAGCTATAGTAGTAATAGTACTAGCATTGGTAGTAGTAACAGTAGCAACAGAAGATGCTGTAGGGCATTTATTCACTTTAATCCTATACCAGCTACTTTGAGGCAGGGTACATCTTAAACAATTTTAAGTTAGCAGCTGTAGTAGTAGTAACAATACTAGTAACAGTAGTAACAGTACCAGCATTGGAAGTAGTAACAGTAGCATTAGCAATTCTAAAGCATGTATCGGTTAGCAGTAGAAGTAGCTTTTTGTAGTAGCACTAGTAGTACTAGCATTGGTAATAGTAACAGTAGCGAGTTATTCTCTAATCTTATCCTAGCTACTTTGGGCCTGAAGTAGGGTACACCTTGCCCAGTTATCAGCAGCGATAGTAGTAGTAGTAGTAGTAGTAGTAGAAATAGTCGTAACATTGGAAGTAGTAACAGTATAATAGCAGGCAGTTTAGTTATAACTTGGGTACTGTGTGACGGTTGCTGCAGGGCATTCATTCATCATTTTCTATTCTTTCCCAGCTACTTTGGGCCTGAAGCGGTGTACATTTTGTCGTAGTAGTAGACGTTGCAATAATAGTAGCAGCAGCAGCAGTAGTAGTAGTAACCTACCTAAGTGACAGTACTAGTATTGATAATAGTAACAGTAGCAATAGCAGGTATTTTTGTTTGGGTATTTCTTCTACTTCTGTGTGATAGCTGTGTAATTAAATTTCTATCCTATCTCAGCTACTATGGGCTTGAGGCGGGGTACATATTGTCCAGTCAGCGGTAGCAGTATTAGTAGCAGTAATAGTAATAGCAATAGTAGTACAACTACAAATAAACTATGGCGAATACAAGGCTTCAGCTCTGGACTCCATCTAGTGGCACAGCATGACATTGCAGTTTTTTCACAACAGCAATTTCTCATCTCTTCAGTAAAATGTATTAGAAATTGACCTGACTACTGTTTGACTTAGGGCTGGGTGATAAATCAAATTAATTTGATCAATTAGCGTTTTTAATTTTGGATGATATCAAAAATAGCCAAATTGTAAAATTGAATTTAATTTAGTGTCTTTCATGCATCGCGCTGTGTTTCTGTGTTGTGGCTAATCGTGCTGCTAGCTCCAGAGCAGCTTAAATACTGACTGTGGAGACTCTGCAAATGCTACAAACACTAATCACCGAGTAAGGAATTCATTTATCTTTGTAATGTCCTCATTTGTTTGGGGCAGCAGTTTGGCCAAAACAAACACTGTAGTGTATGTGTAGCAGCAGCGCTAACTTATATGTCTTTGTTTATGTATGCTAATTTGCTACATGCTCTGGAGTTAGCATCTTTTCACAGGCCTAATGGTGTATAATGGTGTATATTATAATAGACCTGATCTTTAGAAGCAGAGAGAGCTAAAACTAAAAGACATTTATGTCACTGTTAGAGTGATGCACTTTGCTGCTGCCTTGCTGTTTTTTGTACAGACATGTAGAATATATAGCCAAGCTAAAATAAAAAAAAATAGTATGCAATAATTTCATTTAAAAATGACAAACCTACATTTAAATAACTTCATGCCAACAAGAGAAAATATCGATTCAATTCGAAAAAATCTGCCATATCACCCAGCCCTAATTGGACTACTACTACTGCTGTTGTTGCTCCTTTTAGTACTATTTCTACTACTGTTATTACTACTGTTTTAATTCAAGCGGGCATCAAAAACCATATATATGTCATACAATCTTTGGTTTCAACCCACGCATTTGCAGCCCTGGTGTGCAGCCTGCTGCTGGTGTGGATTTCCCTGGAGGCCGAGTGGATCTTGAGGAGGACGTTGTGAAGGAGACAGAGAGGCAGAGGAGTCGTGCAGAGATCTGAGCGATGAGGACAGAGAGGGGCATAGAGCTGACACAGGTGCTGTAGGCAGAAACAGGCAGAGGAGAGAAGAGAGAGAACCACAATCAGGACAGAGGCACAAGACACAGAAACACAAGAAATAAGTAGGCTAGACAGACTGAAGTGCTATAACGTCAGGCTGAAATTGAGCATTTCATCAGGAAGTAATTACAGTGTGGTTATGTTTGTTTATCTGTTAGCATTAGCAAGAAGGCAATTACTACTAATACTACAGTTTAACTACTGCTGCTGCTGCTACTATTTCTACTAGTAGTACTCCAATAATACTACAACTACTATTACTCTTACTAGTCCGACATATAAACAAATACAGAATATCATGGAATATCATTTATTTCAGCAATTCTACTGAAAGTTAAACATATTTACTGGATTATATAAATTCAGGACACATACATTTTAATTGTGATGATTCCAGGGGTGTTCTTTTTTCACTCAGGGCCACAAACTGAAAAATATTTGTGGAGGAGGACCACTAGCGGTGACATTAATCTCACATTTATCCAAGCTTGGGACTAGCACATAGTACGTCTGAATTTTTTTTTTTTTTTTTTTTTTTGTGTGTGCCCTAACTGCAAATTTTCTGTTATTTTTTCCTTAATGCCACGTTCACCTCAAACCAATATGAAGGATTTTACCTTTGCTTTTTACCTTTCAGTAAGAAATTCAAGTTGGGCCAAAAGAGAACCAAACCCGAGGCCACAGTTTTGACACCTCTGATTTAGAATTACAGTTAATGAAAACCCAAATTATGGATGTTGTTATATTTCAGCCCAGTGTTGTAGCCCCTGAGACCGGTCTTGGTCTTAAGACCATTTTTTATGGGCTTGGTCTTGTCTCGGGCTCTCGGCTGCAGTTTTACTCAGTCTAGGTCTTGGCCTCACTTCCAATTTTATTCGGTTTTGTCTCAGTCTCAGATGTTGCGGTCTCTGAGATTGTATTTACCAAACATTATAAGAAAATGCTATTCTTCATAATTTTGGAGTAATTTGTTTTCCACATTAGAATAACCAGGAACATGACCTGTTCCCGTTTGTTTGTGGATTCTGTTTTCTTAAATCATTAAAATAATCATTTATGTTTTTGAACCACTTTTTTTTTTACTTTTCTCCTTTAGTTTACCACAGGGTTTGGTCTTGACCTGGTCTCAGTTAGCCTTGGTCTCGGTCTCGGCTCGGTCTTGGTTTGCCTTGGTCTCAGTCTTGACTCTGTCTCAGTCCTTAAAAGTCTCGGTCTCGAACGTTGAATGCTGGGGGTTTTTTTAGGAGTTTTTCCTTACCGAGAAGTAGGGTCTAAGGACAGGAGTGTCCTGGGTCTGTTTAGTTTAGTGTAGTTATTGTTTGTGTTGATTGTGTGTTTATGTTTGATGAACTGTTTGTGAAGCCCTTTGAGGTGACTTTTGTTATGATACTGGGCTATACAAAGAAAATTGAATTGAATTGAAATGAATGTCTCTGCCTTGTCTTGGTCTTGATTAGCACGGTCGTAACTACAACACTACAGCAGCCCTAAAAATACCCTCTTCTCGCAGTAAAAAAAATAATAATAATAAAAAAATTAATCGGGCATTTCTTCAGGAATTGTTTCTTCTTGGTTTGTTGTCTGTTAACTCAACAAGATAAAAGGATAAAAAAACTTTGCACATCAACTGCTTGGGACGGGTGCGTAGGAGCAGAGGGAGCAGCCCAAAAGTACATCAATAAGAAAAATTACATCCATAAGAAAAATTCCCGCACACCGTCGTACTTGCAAATGAGAGAGTTTATTTGGACTCAACAAGCGACGTTTCCGCACTAGGCTTTCATCAGGCAAAAGGACTGTCTGTTAACTCAAAAAGTAAAGTTGGGTTGTAGGAATTCAAGACAGGTCAGTATGAATTAGCCACGGAAATTATCAGTGTTAGGCGTGGATCATGAACAACATCTTGATCCAGGAGTGTTCACTATGCAAAATATAGAGCTAAAGATACTAACTCCAACCACAAGGGGCCAGTAAAGGAACAAATAATTAGTTATAGTGGATTCTTCACCATTTGCGATATACAAATATAACTGCTTTGTTGTTCAATGGATAGAGCATTTACCCCTCAAATAGAAGATCCCTGGTATCTTTATCACTGTGAGATTGGAACAATGCCTTGGCAGATGTCTGTGCTCATAGAAGAATTAAACGTGTTCAGTTATCATCTAAATTTAGCCATTTTTGTGTTAAAATCCTGTTGACATGATCTGGTCTGTAAATATTGCTGTTATGTTTCCCAAAGATGAATGGCAGGATGCTGCTGGTGTCCCCTAACAGCATCAAGGAGGAAGAAATAGCATCTAAAAATAGAAGTACTGTGACTAAAAGGCATAGAAATCCAAACCCAGAAGTATTGACTTTTGGAAAACATGCTTGTGGAGTTTTAATGTCTCTCTAGCCCGAGTCCTGTAACTGGCTTTGGGCTTGGACACTGTGAGCCTTTTGGTTTAAAATCTTCCAATTCCTGAGATTATTACTCTTTTGTGACTGATCAAATGTTACATAGCATTTGCCTGTTATTATTATCACCATGGGAAAGCCTTACTTCTTGGCACAAAGGTTCTCTAAACCAAGAATAAGTCAACATTACCTTAGGGATGTCCTGACTTGTTCATACATGTCAGGAGATAGTGCTGAGGGATGCGCAGAGTGGGAGTGGGAGTAGGACGCTTAAATTTGTGCAGCCGTTTGGAACCAGAAGCAAGTGCATTAAAGGGAATATATTATGCAGAATCAACTTTTCTGAGCTTTCTGTTATGTTTCAATGTTGTTCCCTCGTCAAAAACATACCTGGAGTTGTGTTTTGCTTCATTCACACCTGGTTGAGTAATTCTCTGGCCTGGCCATTCTGAGCTCTCTGCATCCAGTCTGCTCTCATTCATTTACCCAAAACATAATATACAGCTCTCTTTCCACTGATTCCTCACAGACATTTTTCATTTTGTTGTAAAGTGGCATCATACAAAAAGCTTAAGGAAGTGAATTGCTAATTTTCTTTAATTGTGTTAAAAAGCTCTTCGCAGATATGCGCTCTCCTGCCCTCTGCTGCCCTCTGCTGGGCTCTTCACCAGGGTTAGGGTTACCAACTTATTAAAATGTTTTCTTTTAGTCAGATCATTTATATAAAGGTTGTGAGGTGACTAAGATTGGCATAATGTTGTCCCATAAATGAGCTGTACATTTGTAGAAAGTGTGACCCTTCAGCTTTTGACTCCATCTCCTGGTACGGAGTAATATGACGTCCTTTCCAAAGCAACTATTTGTTACTACTGTTACTACTACTAGTAGTACTGCTATCATACTACTGCCACTACTATTTCTTTTACTACTACAACTGCTAGTATGACTCTCTTACTGAGTACTACTTTTTCTTGTATTTTACTTCTACTTCTGCTGCCATCTGCTACCGCTTTTACTTCCCCACCATTTACTAACTGCTATTTCTTTCTTCTCCTACTTTTACTCCTGCCATTACTAATACTAGTGCTACTATTACTACTACTACCACAACATAATGTTTTCCTACTACTTCTGTGGCCAGCTGCTATTAATTTTACTGCCCCCACCACTGGGTACTGCTTTTTCATCTCTTACTTTTACTTCTGCCATTACAAATACTACTGCTAATATTACTACTACAAAAATTACTACTTTTAGTACTACTTATGTTGCTGCTACTACTACCACCACCAGAACTGCTTAATGTACGATTTCTTCTCTTACTGTTGTTTCTGTCATTACTGATACTTCTGTTACTACTCTTTTAGTACTACAACTGCTACGACTCGCCTCCTACTATTACAAGTACTAATTTTACTACTTTACTACTTCTGCTGCTGCTACTTATACTGCCCCACCACTGTTACTGCTATTTATTCTCTTACTTCTATTTTTGCCATTACTAATACTACTACTTTTACAAACACTACTTCTTGATATTTTACAACTATTTCTTCTGCTGCTGCTGATACTTTTACTGCCCCCACCACTGCTACTGCTATTTGTTCTCTTACTTTTACTTTACTTTTACTTCTTCCATTCCTAATACTACTACTACTACTACTACTTCTACTACTATTAAGACTACTACTTCTTGATATTTTACAACTACCTTTGTTGCTGCTACGTTTACTGCCTCCATTATTACTACTATTTCTTACTTCTGATTCTGCCATTACTATGACTACTGCTACTACTACTACTTCTACTACTACTTATTGATATTTTACAACTAGTTTTGCTGCTGCTGCTACTTTAACTACCCCCACCACTATCTCTTCTCCTACCTCTGCTTTTGCTATTAATATTACTACTACTACTACTACTAATACAGCTGCTGCTACTACTACTTTTACCATCACCATTACTACTCCTCTTACTTCTACTTCTGCCATTACTAATACTACTGTTACTATTACTATTGTTACTTCTACTACTACTGCTACCTACTATTTCTACCCTAACAACCACTACTACTATAAATACCACTTTAACTACTATTATTACTACTAATACTAGCACCATTACTGCTGTTACAATTACTCAGGCCTATATAAGCAGACATCAAGCACCATAATGACTACATTCGACTGCACACTGATTTTATGCATGTACACAGTGACATGACATGAATACACATTAGCTTCTATCACACATCACACAAAGAGTAAACAATATGAGTCTATGCGACAATAATTACACAGATCAATAAGAAGTGAATGCACCCCTAAGTCTTAGTTATGTCCATAAATCCACTCCACATTAGGATTAAAGGGCATTAAATATTCAGAGAGCAGTCAATTATTCCCAGTGGTTCTGCTCCTGACAAATGGCAAAGGGATAAACACATACATTTCATTAGAGAAGTCATTGTTTGGGCATATTAACTATGACTTACTGTGTATGGAGTAACTGTACTGTGATGGCAGAGGAGGAAATTGGACTCATTTACTCAACTAATTTAAGGTAATATGTATAAAAGGGGCAATATTATGCTTTTGTTTATATTTTTATGCCAATCTTGGGCACATCTAGAACAGCATTTCACTTTTTACAACCTTTAAGAACATTATCTGGCTAGAAGAAAATTTTTTTAATAAGTGTTCTTCTGGTGCCATAAAGAAACAGCTGAAGAGACCAGCAGAGGGCAGCAGAGTGTTGCGATTTTTGAACATAATCAAAGAAAAATAGCTCTTTACTTCCTTAAACTTTTTGTATGATGCCATTTTACTACAAAATGAAAAATGTCTGAGGAATCAGTGGAAACACAGGTGTACACCGTTTTTTTTTTTTTTTTGGGATAAATGAGTGAGAGCAGACTGGATGTAGAGGGCTTGTTGATTGGTCATTGCTTCCTGGAGTGCAACTGAGCATTCTGAGGGCTCAGAAACTTGCCAGAGAATACATTAATGAAACAAAACACAACTCTAGGTATGTTTTTCATGTGGCAACAACATTATAACATGGGAGAATGCTCAGAAATATTTGCATAATAAAGTCCCTTTGAGGAAATGCAATTTCTGAGTAGATTTTCTGGCTAGGTGCTGCTGTTTGCCCCCAAAAAATGATGTCTAAAAATATAAGCATTGTGACTAATAGGCATAGAAATCCAATCCCAGAAGTATTGACTTTTGGCAGTCTCTGGTTTTATTTTTAATGTCTTGTTCTTTTTCTGGGTTTAGGCTTAGAGACATTATAGCTCTTCAAAATAAAGGCACAATACTTAATTCACCAAAAATTAATCAGCATTACATAATAAGAATCTTAAGGTTAGGTGTGGGGCTTTTTTGTGTGGCATTTATGTGTTCTCCCTGTGTCTGGGTGGGTTTCCTGCAGGTGTGCTGGTTTCCCCCATCAACCAAAAACAAGCACAATAGGCTAATCCTCCAGCTCTAGGTTCTCCTGAGCAGGATCCTGGCTCAAGATCTGGAGAAGGGTCCCCGGGCGATGCACTGCGGTCGTCCACTGCTCCTGACTCGTTTCCCCAGTGGCATTAAAGGATGGAACAAATGAAGAGAAGACATTCCCATATGAGGACATTAAAGTCTACCTTAACCTTAAGATACTTACTCCAACCACAAGAGGTCACTAAAGGAAAAACAGATACTCAAGTACAAGTTTAGTGTGATGGTTAGAGGGTGAGTTTTGCATCTTTTAGTCAATTGGCAATTGGCCGGTTCTTGCACTTTAATGCTGATTTCTGGTCAGGCACATGTCCGGACAACCTTGTGACTGAAGTCTTTCCCAACCATCTTGTAGCAGTTTGGGCTCTTACTCTGCAGATCATAGGAAATATCCAAAAACGCTTTATCTCCACCTGAAAAGCTCAAAACAGCAATAAAAAGATTTTGCATTTTTAGAAATGCATTTTGTCACTCTTCCCAAGCTCTACCTCATTAACTGTTCGCCCTGTCCAGTTGTTTGTGTTTTAATAAGCGTTACTAAAGCAAATGGCTATATTATATTAATTTCTTTCATAAAACAAAGAAAATCTGCCCTGCATATTGCTCCAAAAAGAATCGGCAGTACTTATTGGCCAACGGCTGCTCTGAATTTTAAAAATTGGTATTGGCCATGTAAAAACCCATGTCGGTCGACCTCTGGTGATGGTGGCTGTGAGGAAAATGCCTTTTGCTCCGTGTCATGTCACAGTGTAAAATGGCTCCTCTGTGTCGCCGAGGTGCAGACGGGATTAGCCACGCTCGGGGAAAAATATGAAAGACGCGAGCGTGAGCATCAGGCGAGTGTGAAAGAAGTCGTCAGGTGTAGTCAGACAGACAGAGGTGAGAGCAGAAGAGAGAATGGTCCTACTTCAGATTTTACATATGTCAGTGGCTTGTGTTTTGTGGGTTTCTGATGTTGAAAGCGCCTGTGGTAAAGGATGTCTGACTGCGACCATAAATCCCAGATCTGTCTGTCTGGCTCCTGAAGTCAAGGCACAAATATGAATTATTACTGGCTCCTGTTGTGGATCATGTTTTCCAGCATCTTTATCAGAATCTAAATGGCTGTGTCTCCAGTAACTCCTGAAGCAACAGCATGCAGTCTCTTGTATTTGAGGGAAACTGTAAAGAGCTAATAGCACACTATAATAAAAATCATTGGTGGAAAACTAAACCTTCATTGTGATTTTGGGACCCCATTTTATAGCTGACCATTTTATGGGAACCACTTTTACAGCACATAAAGTTATTCTTCTAAATTATAGTGAATCTGTTTTTGCTATTGCATGTGTTTATATTTTAATTATATACATGAATTGTCTTTAGTAGAGCTGGGAATATATGGGATATATTGTGATATTTTGTAATGCAATACTGAGTATTAATACTCTCAATACTTTTGTGCTGTGATGTATAATAATGGTGGTACAGGGCTGCACTGCTTTCACAGCCAAATATGGGCCGAAAGTGGTGAAGTATTCTGCCAGGACTTTAGAGAGCAGCACTGCACTTCTCAGCATTCGGCCTGACAAATACTGTCACACAATTAAAAGTTCTACAATTTCTAAATACTTAATGAATAAATGACTTTTGGAAACATTACTTGATTTCTTGTATGATTAAGTTTATAAGTGAACTTTATTTTACATTTAAGAAGAAAATATTGCAGTAATTGATAATATCGAATTGTAAATCCTGTCGTATCGGCACCAAAGAATCATGATTGTAGAAGCAAAGCGATCCTATACTGCTCGCCTCCTGGCTGCTAAGTTTTAGGGATTGCCGAACGCGTGTCTCCACAAAACAGTCTAAATATTGTGTTCAGTTTCTTTACTGGTGCACCTGTAGCCAATCCTATATTCCACATAAGTTCCACAAGCAATATACACAAATCAGGTCAGTGGACACGGTGAGAAACAGTACAACCTTCAAACCCAGCTGCCCCTGGGCCACTTTTTCATACCTTTTTTATTGACAAAGTTACACATGCACTGAAGGACTACAGCGCCTCCCACTGGCTGGGAGAAAAGGCATATTTTGGCTCCAACAGTGATAGTATTGTATCATGACAAAAGCGTGACAATCACTGGTCTTCATAAGTGAGCAAAGTCTTTTACCCCACACTTTTCTTCACCCTCCCCCCACAACAACACCCTGTCTGACTGCCTTTGTTTTTGTAATGGAAAATTGAACAAATTCTAACTAGCACTAATGAACTACTTTGTACATCAGACCAAAGCTTAAAGCAGACCACTGCAATTCAGATAAATATCTTGTGAGTGCATTTTCACTATTTTTTGTCCACTGTCTCTCTGTGTAAGCAGATGTTAGCAGCACTGGAATCAACACTTTCTCTGTATTATCAGCAGCCAATGATTCACTTCAGAGCCAATGGGAACGCCACTTCTTTCTGAGCATGTTGTTGGCCAAAGCCTCCAGTATCTGTTTAACACTTTCATTTTTTTATATTGTTAATAATAAAGCCTAGATGACATAATGTATAAATATAATATGTTTTACACACTTTTCCTAAAGTATTTAAAAAATACTTGCATACTTCTTACTTAAGACTTCACACTTCCAAACCCTGAATCCCATACAGTGTCATACCCCTCCTCTGTGTGACCCCCTGCTGCTGCCAGTAGGGTGCGCTGTCTTCCCACTGTCACAGACCTGTTTCTGCGTCTGTGTCAGGTTTAGAGCCCTTCCTGAGCTGCTGCTGATGTTGAAAGGGGAAGTCACCACAGTCATGAAGGATGCTCAGAGCTGACTCCGGTGTCTCTGATTCATCGTCTGTTTCTGTCTTCGGTAAATGCCAGTTTCCCTGACAACCAGGAGCAAGAAAGTCTGTACTCACAACTCACATAAACGTCTATCAGGCATTTAAAATATTACTGATCATTACAGTTTCTATCAAGCATGTGAGTAAGGAAAGATAAATGCAGGCAATGATGTAATGAGTTGAGCAAAATTCTTAGCATTTAAAACTAAAATGTAAAAGTCTGTGTCTATTACAGTGTCATAACATAGATAATTTGTGCTTTGAGTTGCTAATTGCTGCGTATAATTAGTGATAATGGAAGGATGAATGCAGGCAGGGGTGGCAGAGTGCTCCTGCCTCTCACCAAGCAGGTTGTGAGATCGATCCTGGGGCCGCCCATCATTTAATCTCTCTGGGTCCAAATCTGCATGTCCCCCCCTGTGTCACTGTACATTCTCTCTGGGTACTACTCAGCCTTCCTCCCACTGCCTAAAGACATGCATGGTGACACCAAATGTCCCATAGTGGATGAATGTGAAAGTGCCTAAGACCCACAGTTACTGGGATAGGCTCTAGTGCTCGTGACCCCATAACAGTAATAAGCAGAAGAAGATGAACAAATGAATAAAAGCAGGCAAAGATTTTGTAGTTTGACATAGTAAAGTATATACCTTCATATTCTTTTTATGTTAAAATACTTTTCCTGCACACTTTACTGGCCTCTCAGAAGTGTAAAAAGTTTAGAAATGCCCTTATACATCCAAACAAAAAGAGCATAAATCTGAATGGGGAATGTCAAGGTGAACCTCTAGTATGGCCCCTGGATCTCGGTTTAATGGGTCCTGAACACCTCCCCGGGATGGCGGTATAGCACGGTACCTCTCTGGCTCAGTTGGTGGAGCTGCAGCCCATACACAGGGTTACTACAGCCTGCCTTGGGTTTGTAGGTTCGCTGACACTTTGCTGAATGTCTCTCACTGCTCTCTTCCCAATGATTTCCTGTCACGTCTCAACTGCACTTGCCAATAAAGCTGAAAAAAGACTAAAAAAATTATCTAGAGAAAAAAAATGGATGCTACTCCTTTTGATTTGGAGGAGCAGTGCTTTCATTGCACTGGCCTCTTATATTCCCTGCTGGAAGTGGTGGACCTACGGGAAAGTGGTTCACGTCAGCTTTTAGCCCTGAACTGTGCTGGGTCCTGTGGGCAAAGACCTGGCCACCAGTTCCACTAACTCCAACTCAGGCCTGGCTCAAGGATGTGGCCCCTATTACACCAGTCTGGACAACAAAACAGAGTCAGGGTGATGGCAAAATGAGGGCGAATAAAGCCTCCTGCATCTCTCTCTGGTGTATCTTGGTGAAAAACCAGTCTTGCAAAAATAGGAGAACAGATCCCTGGAGTCTCGGGTCTTGCAAAAAAGCGACACGTCCCAGGAACAACAAGCTTGTGATGGCTTTGTTTCTTAGATGTTGGCAGAGGAGGAGAAAATTAGAGTCAAGTGAGGGGTCACACAGGGGTCAACTAGTTCTTTACTCCAGAATGTAGTGGGAGCTCCGTAGAGAAAAAAGCGACCAAAACTGCAAAGAAACAAGCAAAGTTATATGGTTACATGTTAAGATTGAATAACATTAGGTTTCTGAACCTCTCTGACCTGTCACCTACCATTTGTTTGCTTTGAGAAAAACTAAGCGGGCATTTAGTCCCCGACAGCATTGTTCCTATAATCATTCAGGCTCTCCTCCCTGGGGAAGAGCACGTTAGAAGCATTTAACTCACAAGAACATCAGCCATAACTGTTCTGGACATATTATTTTATCATTATGTATTTAAAATGTTTTGATACTTAGATTCCCTTGCTTCATTATCCACTCAGAAGTTCTGCAGTGAGTGGGCTGAACCCAACAGGCTGCAATTTAATACTATAATAAGAGTCAGAGTGTGCGCACATTGTCACGCTGAAGGAAAATGTCTCCCTTAAATTTGTGTTGAGTAAGCAGCGAGTGGCGTTTTATTAGGAGGAAATAGAGCGTTTAATTTCATGCTAATTCTTGGCATTAGTTCCAAATGTGAACGGAAAAGTGCCCAGAGTGCTTCAAGTTTTATAAGCCAGCGTGTGTGCGTGTGTGTAGTAGATTTAAGTTCATAAATGTGTGAACAATAGGGAACAGGTGGCCCATGCCTTCAGCAGTTTTGGTCCAGGTCTAAACTCTAAACCTTTCCCCTCATGCCTCCCTCTTTATCCTCCTCAAAATGGCCTTCCTGCCTCTGCTCTTTCCCGTTTTATCAGTCCTAGCCCCCACCTCTGCCCCGCTCTCAGCTGGAGCGAGTGCATGCAGACTATAGGAGCGTTAATTCCCCGGAGGAGGGCAGCGGGAGCAGCAGAGGAATCTCATCTTACTCCAGTATCAGACCGGATTTCCTTTTGAACCGTACTCTCTTGCTAGTCTAGATTTGTTTTGTTTTGTTTTTGTTTTTTTATTTTATGGCTCCTTTGACTGGCTGGTGTGATATGTTTGACGTCTATCATGAAATGTACAGTGAAGAGCCACCGTCAGAATGGGACCCGGTTTAAGACCTACATGCACAAGGTACGACTCTGAGGCTGTCCACTCGATAGGAAAAGATTTAGCGATATGGCAATTGTACTGTTATTGCGATATCAGCAAATGCAAAATCCATATTGGACAGAAGTGCTTGTGTCACAGTGAGTAATGCAAAGTAACAAGTTACTCTGATCAAAATGTTTATGCAGAATTTACTTGTACTTTCATGCAGTAGGTTGCGTTCATGTGATGTCACAGATTTCTAAAGGGCCTATAGTTTAAAACTGAGCTGGAGTCAGGTCAGAACTCTATGGTAGCATCTGCTGCAGGGGAATCAAAATGAAGATGTCTTGGTGTGGTTTATGGTTAATATCTCTGCAGGTACTGGGCCTATTGACATGAAACACAAAGTGGCACCAAGTTTAAAGTCTTATCTGTGAGTACAAATGACCTAAAGTGGAAGCTGTTTCTTCACTATAGCATCAAAAAAGTGATGATATTATTCAAACAGGTGTGATTGCTGTCAGTAGACTCTGCACTAAGCCACAGATTATTATGGTGAGGTCATGGACACAGTCGCTAACAAAAAATTATCAGGTTCAACATTTGTGGATTTTCTGTTTGGATATTTCTTTTAAAAATAGTTTCTCACCTGTGCATTTATACAGGCCTATTAAATTTAGAAATCAGTAAAAGGATTTCTGATCTCAGATGTGTTAAAGCTGTAAAAAGACTATAGTAATAACCGGGAATGTGAGAAAATATCTAAATATCACAGTATTTTATTTGGCAATACTGTACTGATATCAAAAAATTGCTGTTTGATATTTTAGTATTTTCTTTTGCTGAAAGTATCTTGTAAAAAAAACAGGATCAAACACAGAGTGACAACAGTTTTTATAATTTATTATAAATATATTCTGGCTGTTCTTTTGTTCTGTTGCTCATTTGGAGAAAGGCAGCTTGTTTGTGAACAACAGTGGCAGTTGTTGCCTTTGTGACAGTATCGCATAATATTGATATATATGACTGTGTGTGTGTGTGTGTGTGTGTGTGATTCTTTTCAATACACAGCCCTAGTAATAGTGGTGGTAGGAGAACTTTATGGTCTCTGTAGGGAAATTTGGTCTGCATTTGACCTATCCTTCAATCAGTGCCACTGAGCGACCCGTCAGGAGCAGTGGGCGACCCCAGGGCAGCGCCTGGATTGCGGTCAGGAGTACCTCGTTGGAGGATTTGGCATTGTGCATGTTTTGGGTTGATGGGCGAGGAAATCCACCCAGAAACACACAGTTTAGGTATTGAACCCAGGGCCTTCTTGCTATGAGACTGAGAGTGCTAACCACTTTGCCACCGTACTGCCGTGGTAGTTCAAGAATAATAAGTAGTAGTAGCGGTAATAGAAATAGTAGTAGTAAGTAGTAGTCAGTAGTAGTTGTAACACTGTGGTACAAAACCACACCGTGGCTTTGCTAAATGAGTAAAAAGCTGTTTCACCCGTGCAAATGGAAGACGCAGAAGAGTATTTCTATAACCCAATTTAACTTTGACTCCAGCAAAGTGGATTCAAATACCGTGCAATCCTATTTCCTGCAAAAATAGCTCTTTCTCTGCCTTTATTGATTTCAGCGCTGATAGCTCTATTACACTTCTGAGATATGGCCTCCTCTTCCTCATGTACATCAGACCTGCAGACCTTGGTTGTAGCGAGTGGTTATTTTTTGAGTTACTGTTGCCTTTCTATCATCTGGAGCCAGTCTGGCCGTTCTCCTCTGACTTCTGGCTTCAATAACACAGCACCAACATGTCTCAGGGCTAAATGCATTAGAACAGCTGTACCTAATAAAGTGGCCAGTGAGTATATTTAGATTTGCTCTAGATAAGATGTGGCTTCACTGTATTTGTCCGTTCACCCAGACACTCCTCTCCTCTGTATTTCTCTGCCTAGTCTCTCTCTCTCTCTCTCTCTCTCTCTCTCTAGTAGCTTTTGTGATGCATCTGTGAAGGAAAGTGGGGTAAAATTATGCTATTCTGGGCTCAGGCATAACACGCTACAGAAAGAGAGAAAGAGAAGTTCAAGTGACTTGGTACATTTTATGCTGGACTGTATAAAAAATTATATTTGGCTAAAGAGGTTGCAGCAGTTGTCAGATTTTCACTCTTATATCACTGTGATGCAAATTATAGTTAAATTCATGATAAAAACAATTGTCACTGTATTTGTAAAGAATAGCCCAGTTCTACTAAGGTATTGTGCCAAAATAAATAAATAAAATTGTATTTGGTTTTCTGCAGCTTTATGTCTACTGGGACTATTATTTAATGATTAAATGTGCCCCAGTTCTTATGAATTTGTGGGTGCTCCTCACAAAAAGAAAGAGAACTGTTTTTAAAGAGGATATATTATGCAAAATAGACTTTTCCTCTCTTTCCCCCATGTTATAATGTTGTCCCCTTATCAAAAAAATACCTGGATTTGTGTTTTGTTTCATCCACGCCTGAGTAATCCTGTATTCTCTGGCGCTGAGTTTATGAGGCCTCAAAACGCTCCAGTCCACAAGCCTCTGCCTCTCCCATGAACTCCCGCCCACTCCAGGAAGCACTGACCAATCAAAAACAACCCTCTACATCCAGTCTGCTCTCTCATTTATCCAAAAAGCGGTCTACAGCTCTGATTCCTCACAGAAATTTTTCATTTTGTAGGAAAATGTCATCATACAAAAAGGAAGTAAAAGGCTCCCTCTGTTAATGTTCAAAAGACCGCAACACTCTGCACTCTGCTGCCCTCTCCTGGTTTCTTCACGTGTTTTTTATAGAGTCACATTTTAATCACGTTTTTAAAGGTTGTGAAACATGAAATGCTGTTCTAGAGGTGACAAAGATTGGTTTAAAAATATGAATAAAAGCACAATATAGTCCCATTAAATGACGTGTAAAATTTGAAATACACTAAATATGTAAAAGTAATTATGTCAATGGACTGGGTTTTTATTGTGCGTTTCTGGACATTCAAGGTGCTTTCCATTTGTCCATTATTGCCCACGCACTCAGTGGTAATAAACTACTTCTGAGGCCATAGCTGCCCTGTTGCAGATTCATGGTGGACTCACACCAATAGCGACCCCGGGACCATTCATTTCCTCTGAACACGAACGTGCCGAGTGACTCAGAAGTGACTCGAGCATAGTTTTGATTTGATAGACACTTGAGAGGAATAGGTTAAGACTGGCTGGAGGATTAGCCTATTGTGCATGTTTTAGGTTGGCTCCCGCTACCCACAGCAAGTAATTAAAACACGCTTTAATAAAAGTGTGTCCTGCTTCTGTGTTCTTATAAGAAATCTTTACAATAGTCTCTAGATTGTAAATATTTAAAAGTGGACCCCAACAACATGATGAAGAGAAAACTTCAGGTCCTGGGATGGCACCAGTTGAGAATCACGGACTCACAACTCATGTTTAAAATGTTTTTGATGTCTATCTCCCAAATCTCTGTCCCTTTGACCTCCTAAATTCTTCCAAAGCGCTGAGACGTGTGCAAAATTAGCTTCAGTCCCAAACAGAAGCCGGCTCTGTTAATCTCATTATGTGTGAATGATGCTCAAATCCATGTTTACACTTTCACCCTCTGTCTGCGCGTTTCCTTCCATGGTTTTTCAGTATTTTTTTCTGCCCAGTCTCTGAGACAGATATGATGCGTGTAAAAAGCCATGTTCACTCTCTCATTATCGGTTTGTTTGTTCTGGCATCAGCCTCAGATCTGCCCACTCTTAAGATTTCATATCATTAAGTTAGGAACAGTGTGACTAAGTATAATATTCAGCACTATGCAGACATCTTAATGAGGTGTGGAAACGTGCTTTACTTAGAGAGCTTTAATAAATACAGATTTTTATTTTTGTGTTGTTTCTTATGATGTGGATCCAGATCACTGTGTTTTGATGGATTATGTTCCATTTTGAGGCACTACCCGAAGACACTAACGTCACTCACTTAAAGAACAGAAGATTTGTTTTAGCAGGTTCTTTACGATTATGAGTACTAAGGGTTTTGTGGCTCAGTAGACAGAACATTTAATAATAATGGATTTATATTGCGCTTTACAAGCTTCCCAAAGCGCTTTTCCATTGGTGCAATATTCATTCACTCCTCAGTCATTGGTGATGAGCTACTTCTGAAGCCACAGCTGACCTGGGGCAGACCGACAGAAGTTTGGCTGCCAGGGCCAATCTGCGCCACCACCCTGACACATTTATACTGGCAAGGCGGGTAAAGTGTCTTGCCCAAGGATACGATTCAATTTCGATTCAATTCAGTTTTATTTGTATGTCCCAGCATCACAACAAAAGTTGCCTCAAAGGGCTTCACAAACAGTTGATCAAACATAAACACACAATCAGACTTAACACGCAATCAACACAAACAATAACTACACTAAACTAAACACACCCAGGACATACTCAACTAGACCCTCCTTCTTGGTAAGGAAAAACTCCTAAAAAAAACCCAGCTGTGGGAAAACAAGAAGAAACCTTATGGAGCCCATATTGAAGGAGAGATCCTCTCCCAGGACGGACAGGCAACATGTGTCAGGACTGTTGTCCATTAGCTCATCTATAGGATCATAGTTCACTCTGTAAGGATTCATCCAGACGGGACTGGGGTGAGTCCATCACCTGGACAGGTGAGTAGGGCGAGATAGGTCCAGGAAATCCAGGATACAACAACAGTATGCAATTCCAGTAGTGGGGATTGAACCTATCACCCTTCTGCTTTGTGGGCCAACATCTCTACCTACTGAGCTACTGCTGCTCTGTAACTAGAAGATGTTTGAGTTTGAATTCAGGTCCGGATACTATAGCTTTACCATTGCGAGATATGATGAGTTTCTTTTTTTGCATTTTTGTGTATTTTTGTAAAACTTGATTATAGCCATTGCTTGATTATAGCCTTTCTTAAAAACCTAACCACAGTACAGTATTTTTCATTGTAGTTCATTTTCTCATTTATCTTGTGATAGATGGCATTGCAAGTATTTAATGGGCTTAAACCCTCAGTGTATCGTATATTGGGGGTGAGTGAAGAAGTGTTACTGTTACTGATACTGTCGTTGGGAAGAAGCTGCATTTCACCTTGGTTGTTCTGGAACAGGGATCTGCAACCTTTGGGATCCAAAGAGCCAAGCAACCAATGTTAATGCACAAAAGTGTCTTAGCCTATAATTGGAAAATATAACACATGGGTGGTCATTAGTAATTGAAAACTAACAAAGATCTGTGTTAAATACTGCACTGACAATCTTACTCAGAGAACCAGAGTTACATCCAGTAACTATTTCCTGATGCTGGTGTGTGGGACTTCTAATCAGTCGTTTACTTATTCCATTTTGCACAACCAGATGTCAGATGCCAAAGAGCCGCATGAGGCTCTAAAACCATAGGTTGCAGACCCCTGTTCTGGACCATCAGACGTAGCAAGAGACAGTTTTGGACCTAGTTTTGGCCAATCAAACATGTTGAACTGGTGTCAGGCATCGGCATCAAAGGAGCGTTCTGATTAGTTGTGTGCTGCATTCACAATTTAATTAAAAGCTCACAATCAACATTAAATCATGCAGGACTTTTGTTCTATCAACTGTTCATTATGTTTCCCACACCTGTGACGTTAATGTGCTGCAGTTAGCGTACCTTAGCTTGTAGCTTTGTGCAGAAAATATAATCCTCCCTCTTAGCAAACAGCTGCGCTAAACCAGCCTGTTTTATTCATTACTTTAATAAGACGTTAATGTAGCATGTATGGTTATTATAGATACTTGAGTGAAACAGTGGAGTTTGTTTACAGCAGTTTAGTGACTAGCGCCGCCTGCTGCCGCCGTCATTGATCTAGGACGCCCCCTTGTGTCTGTAACCACTTTTTGGGGCGACGAGGGGAGACGTGAGGAGACAGCAGTCGTCCTACCTCTTCTTGGTGTGTCCCAGCCTTAACACATCAACTTTGAGGACAAAATGTTTACTTGCTGCCGAATATGTCCCACTATACCCAATAAATCGTGGTCATAATGTCAGTGGTCATATGTTATACCTATGTAATATTAAGACAAAACAGATTGACTTTACATTTATCAACATAAAAGTGGTGACTACAGTAACCTACTTTTGTCAACAGCATTCAGGTGACCTCAAAGTTAAAATTAAAGAGGACCACCACTTTTGGAGCCTATACAAACATGGCAGACTGCTATTCCATTTTTTCCCCCCGTATTTTTCATATTTTTTCACCACATGCTCCTCCAATCTCTCTGCAGCCTTCACAACACACACACTCTCTGTCTTTCTTCATCCTTTAATCCCAAACTGCTTAAGGAAGTGAAGGGTAGAAATCCCTTTACAAAGTCTGGGCTCAGCGCTGTTTGCTAACGCCTGCTATCTCACATTGTGTTCTGGAGGAAGAGGCACGGGAAGCACGAGAAGTTGTTTTTTTTTTATTATTACTATTATTTTTTTATTTCTCTCGATGCTCAGAAGCTTCTCTCTGTGTCTCCACTGTACAATACTTTTTCAAGACATTTGTCAAAGTGTCAGAAAGCTGCAAAAGTTGAGTAAACATGGGGAGAGTTTTTGACGTGTTTTTGGCTTGTGTGCACAGCAATAGTAGAGCGAGAATTCTAAAATATTAAGTTTGAGTTTGCAACTAAACAGGATTTTTTTTATCAAGAGTAAAGAGTTTTATTTTTTAAACATACTCTTTATTGTTTTTATACTCTGCTTGTTATGTTACAGTATGTTTAATCACCTAATGTAATAGGTATATATTAGGGTTGCACGTTATTCGATAACTATGTTGAAAACTGCAATAACGATATTATTGCGATATTTGAAAATAGAGCCTACTTTTTGAACATAGTAAGTTAAATTCACTACATTTCATAAAAATGTAAGTTCCTGTATTTGCGAGTTAAAACAGCGACAAAATTAAAACTTAACACAGACTAAACCAGGAATAAAACAAGGCTAAGCTGTGACTAAATTAATTAAATTACCACTAAAACTGGACTTTTTAAACATTTTTATTTAGTCACAACACATGATCTTTTAAGGCTCTGGTGGAAAATGATTCTTCAGTGTAATTCTCTGTCAGATGGAAGAGCATAGTGTTATTGTGATATATTTAGATTCTTGCGATACGGATATTGCGTTTGCTGATATTGCGATAGATAGATATTTGCGATATATTGTGCAGCCCTAGTATATATTTCTTCACTGTTTTTGCCTCATTTTCCTCTCTGGAGCGCCACCTACCTTTTGTAGTAAAGCACTATCATAAATACTCACAAGTCCAGTTGACTCCTGTGCTAGGTTTTACTTTTGTTTTCTCCTCCGCGTAACTGTACTGAAGTTTTTTCTGCCATTTGGCCACACTCACATGACAAAAGTCAAGAAATAAAGCCATACCCAGCTTGTTGTTTGGCTCTGACTGCAACATGCCACTTTCTTACGAGATTTCTGTGACACCACTCAGCAACATTCACACTTGCAACTCATTTAACCATCACACACACAGCAAAAACGTTACTGAGCTCTAAGACGTCATGTAGGCTTTATTATTAAGGATTTTAATAGATGGTAATGTTCATCCCGTACAGGAAACTTTGGCCAATCTCATGCTCACATAGAAAGGAGTCTCAAGTTAGGGACATTCCCATTGGCTGTTGATCTACACAGCTTGTCAACAATGAAACATGATGATGGTTAGAAATCCTACTGAGAAAAGAAAGTATCTCTTTCAACACTGCATGGCTATGTCTTGTTATGCAAAGAAACAGCTAAAAAAAGACAAAAATAGAGAAAAGGGAAGCATGAGGACAATAAGACCATAAGGTTTTTTTTTTTCTTTCCCACAGCTAGGTTTTTTTTAGGTGTTTTTCCTTACCGAGAGGAAGGCTCATAGGACAGGGGATGTCCCGGGTCTGTTTAGTTTAGTTATTGTTTATGTCTGATTGTGTGTTCATGTTTGTTTGGTTAACTCTTTGTGAAGCCTTTTGAGGTGACTGCTGTTGTGATACTGGGATATATAAATAAAAGTGAGCTGAATTGAAATGAACAATCCAAGATGGCTGACGATTGTTTATGTGTCATGGCATGAAGAATCAGAGTAAAGTACCCTTATTTACAACAAAGACATTTTTGGCAGCATCCCATAAATGTAAATGTATTTACTTCCATACTTTTTGAACTTATTTATTAATACTTTTTCATGTGGCCATTTTTAATAAATAAATCCATACATAATTGCATACATTTTGGGCTTAAAAATTATTATACTTTTTTCTTTAAATTATGTCATCATTTACATACATTTAATTGACTTATTTATATATTTATCTATTTTTAATTAACTCATTTTTGTCCTTTATATGTATGCCTCTGTTTTTTCTTTATTTTATTGGATTATAGTGTTCATTGAGTGTTGCATTGAGCTCAGAGAAGACAGAAGGATAAAGGGATGAATTTGCCCCTTGTAACATTTTGCAGTGACCGAAGCTGGAACTGAACATCTGGTGGGAGTTTTTTTGGCTGAGCTCTCGTCTCATGTCTTTGTAAAATCAGACAATGTCAAATGAACAAACTGACCCAATTTCCGACTTTTTTTTTCTTTTTCGCTGCTGTCCTCACTCCTGACTCCTCGCTTCACTTCGAGATAACCACGCTCGATCGAATCGCTGCAATTACTGTCAGGACAAGATGTTATAATAAGTGTCTTAGCTGAAGTTTGGCACAAAATGGGGATTTCCCTCTTATAGCAAATACAGTTTTTGACTGTCTGAATATTAATAATACTATCGTCTAGTATTGGACAAAATACATGACTCTAAATATCTCAAAGCTGGTCAATTAGCATTTCCACAGAACTGATTCTAAGCAATTTTCATATTTATAAAATATGTTATCTTGCTCTCTTACACCAAAGAGGTTATGCTTTTACTAGTATTGGTTTGTTTGTTGTTTTTTTAGTCTGTTAGCAAGATAACTCAAAAAGTAATGGTTAAAATATGTTAACATGTTCACTAAAGGTCAGTAATGGCCCAAGGATGAAATGGACATTATCTAGATCTGGATTTTTATTTTATTTTTTTATAATTCTTAACCATTACAAGATAGGGCCAAGTATATTAACTCCAGGCACAAGGGGTCAGTATAGGAGCGAAAAGATTTTTAGTGGATACGTTACCATTGTGAGATATAAGGATTTTGTGGCTCTGTGGACAGAGCATTTACACCTGAACTAGATTCCTGGTTTGAGTCTATGTCTGGTCACTACGTCTTTACAAGCGAGAAACACAGTCAAAGATGCTAACTCCAGCCACAAGGGGGCAGTAAAGGAACAAATGATATTTAGTGGACGCACAATTATAAGGCAGGGGGTTTGGGGGGGTTTCTACTAAACCAAAAATGTTTTTTTTAATCAGACTTGTACTTGTCCTTGTGATACACAGCTAATGTTGAGGCGCCTTTTTCAAAAATATAAAGCTAGCATATATTAGCAACAGCTGTTTCTGGTTTAGTGAAGTATGGCTCTCGCTTCGTGAATCTAAACATTTAATTTTTAGTTTAGTTTGGTTTAAACACGAGTTAAATTCATGTGGTTATATGTTCAGTGTAAAATGTGTTAAAGTGGAGCAGAGAAAATAATTTAATGCACAGAAAGCTGGAGGTAAACCTGAAATAGTCTCCTGTTTACTGAAGCTAATACAGCTTTAGCTCCAGCCTCAGACAGACACACACCAGCCTCACACAGACACACACCAACCTCACACAGACACACACCAGCCTCACACAGACACACACCAGCCTCACACAGACACACACCAGCCTCATACAGACACACACCAGCCTCACGCAGACACACACCAGCCTCACACAGACACACACCAGCCTCACACAGACACACACCAGCCTCACACAGACACACACCAGCCTCACGCAGACACACACCGGCCTCACGCAGACACACACCAGCCTCACACAGACACACACCAGGATTTACACTTGTCTTTTTATTAAATCATGCCATTGCCTTTATGTTTTAAAAGTCAGCTTCAAACACGTTTTTATCCCACTTCTTAACACAACTTTTGTTGTGCTTGTGTGATGTCAGTGTTTACATAACACATGTGAGTCTCCTGGACCCAGGGTCATGGAAATGCCAACAGGTTTTGGGGCTACTCGTTCCAAGGCGTCCCGTACCATTCTCCCCAGTGGAAAAGCACCTTATGTCTTTACCAGTGAAAAATCCAGCCAAAGATACCAACTCCAGCCACAAAGGGGCAGTAAAGAAACAAATGATTTTTAGTGTACTCATTAGCATTGTGAGATATAAGGACTTTGCAGCTCAATGGACAGAGTTTGATTTCAGGTCTGGTCACTGTATCTTTACCATTGTGAGATGGGGACAATGCCTTGGCAGAGGTCTCTCAGTCTACCGTCTGCTATGTACACACATTCAAAATATCCAACAGTGAAGCGGTCCAGATAACTCTTTAGTAATATTATTTTCCCATTACGGTAAGATGGAAACTTAAGTGACGTTGCATATACTTGTGTATTTGTATTGGAAGTCTCTTGTTGCTTTGTCTGCATTTTTCTTCGTCTTGGCTTCGGTCTAGTGCTGTGCCCAGAGGCTACTCACTCACTCGGGACTTTACTGCTCTCCTCTTTTAGATCGTGGCCCATATTTCAGTTTCTTGCTCATGTGTGACTCATATCTTTTTTAAAATACCCAGACCAGCGCAGCTCACACGGGATCTGCTCTTTAAAGAAATCGCATTTAGGTCTCTTCAATACATTATGTTAAGTACTAAATTGGAGACAGTCCTGCATATTTTACTGTGAGGCTTCAGCGTCATGTATCATAATTCTAGATTGGCTGGTGTAAGAATTGTGCTAGTCACTCACTCCTCTGTTAAGAATTAGCTTTTAAAATAACAGGAAAAGTCTCTATTCTAGCACTTGCTGTATAATTACACAGAGAAACAGCCAGAACCTGAAAAAAGGGAAGTAAAGCAAAATGCAGATCATCCAAAATGGCAGACTTCCTGGTTGGTTGCATGGCATTCACACAATATATTTGTTTTGTTTGTTATGACATGAAGAATCAGTGTTAAGTTCCTTTATTTACAGCAAAGTATATTTTTGGTGGCATCCCATAGCTGTAACAATTATTTACTAACCCATTACCTATTTTTCAAGCATTTTTTATTTGTTCATTTATATTTTTGCATGTTCCTTATCTTTTGTTTGTCCTCTGTTCTGTTAAATTGACTTTTTTGAGCTTTTAATCATGTTATAATAGTGTTTCCACCTCAAAAACAAACCTGGAGTAGTATTTTGTTTTAATTCACGTTTGAGTAATCCTGTATGCTGAGGCGCTGCCTTTCTCAAGAGATGATAACGCTTGGTCTCATGGCTCTGCCTTGACACATGAAACCAGGAAGTGCTCCTGCGCGTTTCTAAAGCCCAGACACCGTCACCGGACTCGTTCATTTCAGCGCTAAAGCTGCTGCCACTACAAAGCAATAAGCAGCTTGTGCTCAATAGCCATTTTATGCTCTGTCCAGTCCCCACCATTGCCAGCAGGGGGTGTCAGACACCTAATGCAAACGTTCTCTGCAAAATCAACAGCTCCCCAAAAGAAGATGTTTTCCATACATATGCATTTTTTAAGTTATAAAACATTATACTAATGCAAAGGAGTCCAACACTATTTCAGAAAGCCTGAAAAAAGCAGAAAGTGACCTTTAAGGTTAAGGAGTACTTTATTTTCCCCGTAGAGAATTTTGTTCTCTGCATTTGACCCATTCTTCAGTCAGTGCCTCTGGGGCAACCTGTCAGGAGCAGTGGCCGACTGTTAGTGTTAGAGTGTATTCAGTTTCTCTTCAAACTGGGATTGTGTCTTTAAAAAACAGATTTAGGTCTCTTCCATACATTATGTTCAGTACTAAATTTGATACAAGCTTGAATATTTTATAGTGTAGTTTGTATTTACCGTATTTTCCGGACTATAAGTCGCACTGGACTATACAGTAAGTCGCATTTTTGGGGGGGAATTTATTTTACAAAATCCGACACCAAGAACAGACATTTCATGTTGAAAGGCAAGTTATAGTAATAATAGAATAGAGAACAACAGCTGAATAGGTGTGTGGTTTGCTAACGTAACACATTGATGGTTATTCAGCTACATGAAGCATAAACAACGAACTGAATAGGTGTCTCGTATGTTAACGTAATATATTAAGTTATTCACATAACTATAGCATAAAGAACATAATATAACAAGTTCACCAAACTCACCATCTCACTCCTAATCGCTAAATCCTTTAAATTCTTCATCCTCGGTGTCGCTTCTGAACAACTCCGCCAACTCCGGAGGTAGACGAAGCGCCGCTTCCTCCTCTGCGTGGCTGTCGTCAGACTCAGCATCAGTTCCATTTCCAATTATTCCGCTCTTTCTCAGTTGTCTTTATAGCCTAAGTTGTTAGCGGTAATGTTTACATTTTAAATTGTCAGTGGTACAGGTGCAGCAGATGCTGGTACACAAGCCTAGAGCGCCCTCTAACCAACACCTGAAATATTTTAATATATAAGTCACACCTGAGTATACGTCGCACCCCTAGCCAGACTATGGAAAAAAGTGTGACTTATAGTCCGGAAAATACGTACGTTCATCTACTAATAACTGTATAGGGACACACAGACTAAGTAGATTGTCAGTGGACACAAAATTTGGACAATGTATGACCTTTTTTTGTTTTGGTTTTGTTGTTGTTGGTAGGGTCAAAAGTTTTCTCAAGTGCTTCTACTTCCCTTTAGGGCTTGTGGTTGGCTGGAGCCTTTGTGCCTGGGCATTGGTCAGGGCTAACATTTCAACAACCGTTCTCTCTCACATTCATTCACTATGGAACATTTAGATTCTCCAGTACATGCGTGACTTTGGACGGTGGCAGGAAAAGAACAGAAGCCACAGCAACACTGAGCGTCGAACAAACTGTATACTGAGACGTCCCACTCACATCGCACTTAATACAGGCCATAGATTTTTCACCGTTATGTCCTCAGAAACCTAGCAGATGCCATTTTTCAAGAACTTGTTCAACTAAAAATAAGATATCACAGTATAAAACACCATTAAAATTTATTTAGTGTAAAAACCACTGCAGCACTTTCAGCAGTCTCTCTTCGGATGATTTAACTTAATGTGTCCGTCTTTTACTGCTTCAACAGGCCAGACGTCGATCAGATTTACACCGTTGTCTCGTATCAGGGCTTTGATGAATGTGAGAAAGGTCTATACGAGTGGTTCTCAAGCTGTGGTACAGGTCTCACTGGTGCTACTCAGGAGTCCTACGCAGTTCTGATTTCATTGAATTTACAGCCAGTTTTATTCCTGGGTTAGTCCTAGATCTGTCCTGGTTTAGTCTTGGTTTAGTCCTGGAATAGTTTCAGTGTAGTTCTCGTTTAGACCTGGTTTAGTTCTAGATGAGTCATGGTTTAGTCCTGGTTTAAACCTAACATAGACCTGGTTTAGTTCTGGTTTAGTCCTATTTTTCTCCTGGTTTAAATAACCTTGGTTTATTCTTGGCATAGATCTGGTTTGGTCCTGTTTAAATATTTTTTTAATTTTTTTTTTTTCCTGGAATAAATCTTTTGTCCTGGTTTAGACTTGGCTTAGTCCAAGTTTAGTCTGAGAATAGTCTTGATGTAGTTCTTGTTTAGACCCGGGTTTGTCCTGGTTTAGTCATAATTCAATCCTGATTTAGTCCTGGTATAGTCCTAGTTTAGTGCTGGTTGGTTTAGTCCTGGTTTAAATAATCCTGGTTTATTCCCAGTTTAAACCTAATATACACCTCTTTTAGCTCTGGTTTAGTCCTGTTTTGCTCCTGGTTTAAATAATCCTGGTTTATTCCTGGCATAGATCTGGTTTAGTCCTGGTTTAGACTTGATTTAGTCCTAGATTACTCCTGTTTAAGTCCTGGTTTAAATAATACAGTTTTTTTCCTTGAATTAATCTGATTTTGCCCTGGTTTACACTTGGCTTAGTCCAAGATTAGTCCTGGTTTAGACCCATTTTAGTCCTAAAATAGTCTTGTTGTAGTTTTTGTTTAGACTTAGTTTAGTCCTGGTTTAGTCATAATTCAATCCTGATTTAGTCCTGGTGTAGTCCTAGTTTAGTGCTGGTTGGTTTAGTTCTGGTTTAATTTTAGTAGATTAAAGGTGATACTTTAGTAGTAGCAGTAGTAGTATTAGCATTAGTAGCAGTAGTTGTAGCAGTAGTAGTAGTAATAGCATCTTTCCTGTCCAAACCCATCAGTCTTGTAGTGTGTAGGTGAGTTTAAAGCAGAACTCAGTGTAGCTGCCAGGCGTCTGCTCAGAGCTCGTCTCTCTGTAGGAGGCTGAAAAACTACTACTGCCCAGAGAGGACAAAATAACTCAGACTCACAAACACAGCACAGACTCGAGGGCCACATTATTATCAAGCACACCTTGCACCTAACCTTAGTTCCCCAGTGGTCTCCCCATTCTAACGCTCGGTCTTAAATGCGTTATCGTGTACTTTATGTTTGTGTTTCATTACTGAATTAAAAACCCTGTCAGTATTAACCGTTGTATTGTGTCGTGTTGTCTCTGTGCCGCAGGAGTTTGCCACACTGACGAAGGAGCTGAACATTTGCAGAGAGCAGCTGCTGGAGAAAGAGGAGGAGATCTCAGAGCTGAAGGCCGAGAGGAACAACACAAGGGTTGGTTATGTTTTATTTTACATATTCACACTAGAATTGCACGATATATTGGAAATGTTTCACGAAATCAACAACAATCACATTACAAATATAATGAATTTAAAAGTCCTGGTTTAGTCTTTGTTTTGGTCAAGGTTAGTCACAGAGTAAATGAAGCAAACTATGTATCATTTTATATTAGCTAAAAATTTAATGGATAAGTCGAGCTCATTTTGCCTTAATTTCTGTTCCATGAAAGAAGCTCATCTAGTCTCATTTAAAGTTGAGTTCAGAGCTTGTCTTAGACCAAACATTTTGCCAATCAAACAAGTTATCCACTCATTTTTACTACGGTTTCCTCTAACAGGGCAGCTCTAGGTTTTGTAAAGTGAAATTTAAGACTTTTTAATGCCGTTTAGAATAAAATTTAATTCCAATATTGTCAACAACCAAACAAGAATTAAAGTAAAATAGAGATTCAATAAAAATAATAAAAACATTGCATAAAAAAGCATGAACTGAATCATAAAATTTAATTATAACATTTCCCAAAAAGTATATTGTAGACACTGTTATTGTGGTTATTGTGTGCTATATCACAGTCACGAAAAATAAAAGGTGAATACTGTTTTTTTATGTTACATCTCGGTAATCTTTTTTGGAAATCAGTGTTGTAGTCAAGACCATACTAATCGAGACCAAGACCAGTCCAAGTCCAGAGTGAACCGAGACCAAGACAAGGCTGAGACTTTCAAGGTTCGAGATGAGACTGAGACCGAGACCAAGTCAAGATCAAACCCTGTGAGCTAACACTAAACAACAGGGAAGAATAATGAGAGTAATAATGCTGAAAACTAATTACTTCAAAATTATGAAGAATTATGTTTGGCAAATAAAATCTCCTTAATAATAACATTTCTCATAAAATATATTGTAGACACTGTTATTGTGGTGACCAGAACAAACTTTCCCAGGAAGCACCAGAGTTCAATTGAAGTAAACTACACACAGCAAATGTGAACACACCCTGACTGTCTTATGTTGTTATTGTCCATAGCCGCTGCTGGATCTTTTCTCATATTTATCACTAGGGATGTAACGATGCACTAAAGTCACGATTCGATTCACGATTTTGTGTTCACAATTACGATTTTTTATGATTTTATTAGCAGACTTAGGTGCAGTATAATTATGTTATATTTATTTTATTACATAGCATATTTGTGTCTCCTTATCAAACTTAAATTGTGGTACATTTCTTATTAACAGAAATTGAATAAAAAAGTGATATTAAAATGATAGGCTTAAAATAACAAAAATATATAAAATAATTTGTTAGTTACTTTTATTAACATCTTTCTACTCTCCTCCAAAAACAGAGACACTATAGTAGCAAGCTATGCATAGAGAAGCAGCTTATCATAAATACACGCCTCAGGAATTTATAATGGGTCTAATATAAGTCAAGTCTTATAAAAATATCAGTAAGAAATGACTCATCCTCAGTAAAGACACTGATCTCCATGGAAACGCTCTGGGGGAGGGGCCACTGAAACAGATAAACTTTAGCTGTTGTTAGCCACTTAGCTTTGCTTTAGGTCGCTGCTAACAACAAGCTTCTGAATGATGGTAAACGGAGTAAACAGGTATGTACTGCCTAAATAATAGCTTCAGATGTGTCTCTCGTCTGCCCTGGACGAGTTGTTGTTCCCTTGTGAATGATGGCGCTGTGTGTGCGCTCCTCCGTCTGTGTGAGAAGTGAGGGAGCGCTCTTCTGAGCCGCTCCGAGTAATCGAGCTCTTGTGCAGCCTTTTCACGTTCCCAGCACGTCGGGCTAATGATTTTACGAGTCCTGTAAACTAAAACTTTATATAAATTCATGTTTCTCTTCAGTAAAATGGCCAGGTAATGATGCCTAGCGCCAAATATGTGAGCCAGATTACGCACCATTATACTTTGGTGGTCTGCACACTGTTTTAAAGGGACATCGCGATAAATTTTTTTCCGCACCGATTCAAAACTTTTCTCTTTAACATGATTTTTAGCTGATTTACGAAGAATTGTTACATCCCTACTTATCACTTGTGTGTGTTTGTGATTGTCCACAGTTGCTGCTGGAGCACCTGGAGTGCCTTGTGTCGCGTCACGAGCGCAGTTTGAGGATGACGGTGGTGAAGAGGCAGGCCCCGCCCCCCTCGGGAGTGTCCAGCGAGGTGGAGGTCCTCAAGGCGCTCAAGTCTCTGTTCGAACACCACAAGGCCCTGGACGAGAAGGTGGATACACACAAACGCACCCACCTCTGTTATAGACGGCGGACAGATGCTCAGCGCAGTTCAAACAGATAATGAATAAATGCAGGAGGTGCTGCTAAGACACAAGTGGAGAATGGATAATAATATTTTTCCTGTCAGCGCTGGTGAAAGGTGTAAAGATCCGTTGTCTGAGAGAGGAGCTCTGTCAATACACTACTGAAAAAATACTGACAAGAAGAAAAAGAGAGAAAAAAAGAAGAGAGAAAGGAGAATAAGAATTGAAACTTCAAAGTACATAGTGAAGGATATAGCACAACTGTCCAATATGAAAAATATGATGTCCTATTCAAAAAGTAGTAGTCATCGACAAATGGGCGGCAGCAACCAGCGACACTGCGAGTGATGCATTCAGGTCTAGAGCTAATTGCAGGTTTTCCACGGATTTCATTGGCTCAAATTGGAGTCAGTTTCAGGTTTAAAACAATTCAGGAAAGAAAACAACTCAAATATAAACAAATAAATGAAGTATTAGTATTAGTCTGCTCTACAACAAAAGAAAAAGATGAGCCCGGGTACACACCATATTGCAGTCTAGAAAATTAAAATGTGAATACTGTTTTTTCATGTTACATCTCTGTAATCTTTTCTGGAAATCAGTGTTGTAGTCAAGACTGTACTAAGTGAAACCAAGGCCAGTCTGAGTCCAGAGTAAACCAAAACCAAGACAAGGCCGAGACTTTCAGGGCTCGAGACTGAACAAAAGAAATAAGTAGTTCAAATACATTAATTATTTTTATTTTAATGATCAAATGCATTTTATTTTAATGATTGAATGCAACAGACCCCACAAATAAACAGAGACAGATTGTTTTTCTCGTTCTTTTGACGCTGAAAACATATTATTACAAAATTATGAAGAATAGCATTTTAATTTAATTAAAAAATAAATAAATGAGGGTGGCAGAGCGGTTAGTGTTCTCGCCTCCCAGCAAGGAGACCGTGGGTTCGATCCCCAGGCCGACCAACATACGACCTCTCTATGTGGAGTCTGCAGGTTCTCCCCGTGTTACCGTGGGTTCTCTCCGGCTTCCTCCCACCGTTCAAACACATGCATGTGTTAGGGTGAATTGGTGACTCTAAATTGCCCCTAGTGAATGAATGTGAGAGTGAATGGTTGTCTGTCTGTGTTTGTCTCTGTGTCAGCCCTGCTCACAAAGAGACAAAGGTCGCTTTGCAGGAGAGAAACTCACAATCACAGCCTCGTTGCTTAGCTTCCATTGGAAACACAGTGTGTCGAGTCCATGAGTCCATAGCCTTAACTTAGCAGCAAATAGATAAAGATAATAGACTTAGCATGAATTAGTGGTGTATGAGTCAAACTAGGAATTGAACTGGCAACTTTGTGATTCTGGAACAACCTGCTCTAACTCCTAAGCTGCTGCTGCCCCTGAAAATTTCACAACATATTATTTTGAAAAGTGCCGCTCCACCCCACTGTCGCTGTGTCCTTGGGCAAGACACTTCACCCACCTTGCCTCCAGCGTGTGTGGGTTGGATGTATGAATGTGTTAGTCTGACTGTGACACGATATGGCTGCCACATCTCCATCAGTCTGCCCCAGGCCAGCTGCGGCTACAGAGGTAGCTCACCACCACCGAGTGTGACTGAGGACTGGGGCTGGGCACCGTTAAACAATAACTTTGTGGTATTGAAAGAAAAGTTACAATACTCCTGGTGCTGATTAAAGAATTTTTATTCAATACCAAGTTTCAATACCTTGTGGAACCTTTAATGTTCCTTTGCATGAAACAAATACATGACACAGAATAAATCATACAAACTACTGGTTTTAACTTACAGCTAAGAATTGTGCTCCAAAAATTGTTCTTTTATTCAATAATATTGTGTTTTATTATTGTAGATGAATTAGCTCACCATAGGTATCAGAAAAAGCATCGCTGAAGTACCGCTATTGAAAACCAGGTATCGTTTAAGAACTGGTATTGAAAAAATCTGAACAGTACTCAGGCTTACTGAAGGGTGAATGAAAAGCACTTTGAGAAGCTTAGTCTTGTAAATATGAATATAATCCATAGTTATTATTGTATTTTAAGAATATCAGTCTAAATATTGTGTGTGAAATGTATTAAGTAGCCATTTTCTGTGTTGTTCTTCAGGTGCGTGAGAGATTGAGAGTGGCTCTGGAGCGAGTGGCCACTTTAGAAGGACAGTTAGCGTCGACTACACAAGAGGTGGGGCCATCTCTGTATATCTGTGTGTACCTGTGTGTACCTGTGTGTATCTGTGTGTAACTGTGTGGTTCTTATTGTGGTCCAAACATCTGCTCCGTGTCCAGCTCGGTCACCTCAGACTGATGGACAGTTCTCTTCAAGTGTCACTCTGAGCTCTCGTCCTCTTGATCAGCCTCCTCCATACATTAGCATCAGCAAAGACTCATTTATTCTGCACTGGAGCCACATTATTTTACTTGATGATCTTTCCCTCACACAACATCAAAGCTACCTTTACTGATATTATCTTATTAAAAAGTAAAACACCACATTATATCACACTAATACATGACATGAAGTTTAGAGCTGATCTTAAACTTCTGACTCAGAGGATCTGCAACCTTCTGGATCCAAAGAGCCAATTGTTGCCAGAAAATACAAAACGTGCATTTGTAAAGAGCCACAACAAATTTTCAATGCACAAAAGTTGCTTAGCCTTGAACTAAAATATTGCCTATGGATGGTCATTAACTATTGCAACCCAACTAAGAACAGTGTTAAATATTTGTTGCACTGATAATCTTTAACAAGTCACTAACCAGCAGTGTAAAATAAAATACAGGAGCCACTCTGAGAACTGGAGCTACACTCAGTAACTATTTCCTGGTGCTGTTTATTGAACTCGTGTGTTGCACTGCGTGACCAATAAAGTCTACAAAAAGCTGTTGATTATAAGTCTATAGCATATTCTGGAAAACAGGGAGAAAGTTTTATTTTAAATTGACAAGATGATGCAGGTGCAGGTCGTTTTAAAGTCGTCTATGTATTCATTTTGATTGACTTTGCATAACCAGAGGTCAGATGCCCAAAGAGCCGCATGTGGCCCTAAAACCATAGGTTGCAGATCTCGGTTCTAGCTCTAAATTTAACCTTAATCTGATCCTGCAGTCTCAGTCTCGCTAAACATCAGTTTTTAGGGGCGGTACAGGCTGAACATCCTTAACAATGACACCTAATCGTCTTAAAGTAGGGCTGAATAATTAATCAAAATCAAATTGAAATGGCTATTTAAATTGTCGCAATTAGCAAATCGTAAAGGCTGCAAATGATTTATGTGATATAATATCCTCTGCAAACAAAGTATCCCATCTCTGCAGGGTCTTAATGTGTATAAACTGTGCTACAGCTGTAGTTTAGACCTTTACAGACATGATCTGAAAGGCCTTGCATTAGTTCAGCAGTGAATATTTCAGTTTCCTCTCAAGTGTCGATGCTTCATCACAGGCTTAAAATGTAAACATTAGTTTGAAAAATGTATCGCAAATCTAATTTCAACCATAATATCTGTCTGAAAAATCATAATTAGATATTTTTCCTAAATCGTTCAGTCCATAAGCGTCACTATGTTGTATCCGGACTTTAAAACATCACTGTGTAACTCAGGGGAGCAGGTGGATTGTGCTAAAGGTTAAATGCAAAACACATTGTCATTACTCTTTTAGTTTATGTCTGAAAACTAAAACTATGAACAGTGACAGTTCATTACCTTTTCTGTTGATAAAGTTGTCAAAATTACGACCAGAGAGGAACCATGAGAAGGAGCCAAAGTTACAAACACTCAGACTGTGGTACGGCGACCACTGGAGTCTACTCAGGAGTTCTTTACAGTTCAAGACTAATCAGATTAATTGATTATAATCAATCATTGATATACTAATTTAGTAATTGATTAATCTCTAACTGTAGTATTCATAGACTCTGAAACATGTTTATTTGCTTAGAAAGGAGGGTTTATTACCAAAACAGAGCAGTAAATCCACAGCAATTGTTAAAAACAAAGTACATTTTGTGATTTGGATTAAAAAAATATTTGTTAACATATGCTGTGTCCCCGGGGCGTCCAGACTTTTTCCAAAGAGGGCCAGATTTGAAGATGTGCAAATGTCCAAGGGCCTACTGTTTTCTACAGTAGGAACTGAACGCATAGACAATATTTTGTTTTCAGAAGCCATGCACTTCTAATTTCCCAACAAAGTCACATTTGAACATAAAAAACATCCTCTAGGTCATATATATATTAGTCAGGCTGATTTTAATGCTTACAATGAGTAATGAAACAGAATTTCCTATACCATAACAAATTGTTGCGTACCTTACTGCAATTTATTTCTGATCAAATCCTTAGAAGGCACAATGCACAAATGTCCAGCAACTAAAACACTGAAGGGCCATAAGCAATACATTTTGACATAGAAACTGAGGGCCATATGAAATCTTGATCTGTGAGACAAATGGCCCCTGGGCTGCACTTTGGACATGCCTGCTGTATCCTAACATCTTTAAGTGGCATACTTGTAGCTTTGTCTGGTTCAAATTTAGCAAAAATAACAAAAATAAAAATTTAAATTATCACCAGGAACTACAAAACAATTAATCAAAACAGATTAATCAATAATCAAAGGTGTCATTAGTTGCAGCCCTAATTTAGAGCCACTTTTATTCCTGTATTAGCCCTGCTCTGGTTTTGTCCTGATTAAGCCCTAGTTTAGTCCTGGTTCATCATTCAGGCCAGGTTTAGTCAAGATTTAGGACAGTTTTTGTCCTTTAAAGATGATACTTGTGAAGCCAAAGATGATTCTTGGCATGAAAAGTTTGAGAACCACTGCCCTATTACAACACACTATTAGCAGAATAAACAGTTTTCCTCAAATACAGATACAAAAAGAGCACTTCTTGCACACTCCGAGCACATCAATCGAACTCAAAGCTTGTTGGTTTTTGCTGATCACACAGTTAGGACTCCCGCTGTCTCGTCTGTGTACTCCCTGTGTCTCGTTTTGTGTAAATCAGATTGAGCGTGTTGTTAGAGCCGCGCTGGCAGCCTCTGAGCTACAGACGCTCCTTTGGGAAACTGGATTCAATAAGGAAAAGTAGACTAAATTAATTCATTTATTTTTTTTCTCTCTGTTTGCAGTTGAACTTGGTGCGGCAGAGGAAGGACGGAGACTCCGGAGATGGATCTAAACCAACATGGAAGGTCTTCACGACTGTGTGATTGTTCTTTATGATCTGTGCTTTCATTTTGTCATGTTTTTTTTTTACATCTGTCTGTGTCAGGGGTTCTCAGCTGGTCTGACTCTGGGACCAGATTTTATCCCTAATTTACATATTTATTGTGACACTTTTTACAAGTTAATTACTTTTACTATGACCTTCATGCCAAATTAATTTCCATTTCACTATTAATAACCATTACGTGTGTTTAAAACAATATTTACGGTTCAGTGAGTGCAATTTTACAACTCAACCTCCCTGCGACCCACATTTTGGTCCCTACCCACCAGTTGAGAATCACTGGTCTATGTCTTGATTTGTCTCCTTCAGTGCAATCATACACAATTAAATATACTGTATTAATATGCTCCTTGAGTTACAAGACAGCATTGTTATTAGCATTTACCCAGCAACCCAGATCTTTTCTACATTTTCATAAAACAACATTTCATTCATTTCACCAAAACAACTAAGCTTTCACAACAAAACATACAGAAACAATCTGCTCGAAAAGGAGTGGGAAGAAGTAAAATGTCATCTGCCGCAGCCTGAGTCCTGTTCCAATTCAAAGTCTGCTTCTCGGCAAGTCCGCTCTAAATCCTCAGATGTGTATAAATCCCAGAATGCATTTTGCATTGCGCATGGATTGCCGCTTGGATCTCCGTGATCCGCCTCCTTCTTTGTCGGCTGCTGCTCCCTCTTCAGCAGTCACTAAAGCAGACACAACAGAGAGGCTACTACTACTAATACTACTATTACTACTAAGGGTGCTCCGATCAGGGTTTTTGAGGCCGATCACCGATCAGCCTCTGCTGTGATCGGCCGATACCGATCATGGCCGATACCGATCACGTGGTCTTCAATGTAGTAATGTATTGTATGCCGGCTATTATTAGTTCCATTTGAAAAATACTGTAGCCTTTGTAAATATAAAAGAACAACAAAATTCTACTTATTTTTGTTTTAGAAGAGGTTTTGTTGCATTATTGGTCTTTAATGTGTGCCCAGTGTCTGTGGCTTTGTTTGAATGCTCCGCTGATGTAAAAATCAGCTGTTCTTAATTGGTTCCTTTAATGCGAGTCCACGGGTGCAGCGCCTGTGTCCGCGTAACGCGCAGCCAAACCAGGTTGAAACACAGTGGACTAAAGAGCAGACAGCTCCTGCTGCCAGTTTTGACAACGTCTGAATGAAGAAAACGTGCAAAGAGAGCAGAGAAGACAACGACGAAAGGTGCTCCTCTCAGACGCACGGACACATGGGCTGCCTTTTTACTTTCTCTTTCCATTAGCAGCCATTTGGTGCAGTTTAAGCCACAAAACGCACAGTTTTCTCCGCGCAACAAGACACAGGCAGACTCTGAACTTTCTTAATCCTTTTAACGTAACTGTTAGCGGGTTAGCTGTAGCTCTATTTACGTTGGTGTTTGCAAATACACGCACTGCTGCGCCTCGGTTCTGTCCCGTGCGCTCCTAAAGCAGGCGGGGACGCAGCGGGGACACAAAGCAGCGCCTCCAGGGCAGGTTTGTGTTAGTTATAACCAGGGCTTAACTTAAAAACACTGCTAAAATAACGCTACTGCTGTTTAATCAAACCGGAGTTGCAGGACAGTAAATGTGAGAGCCTCGCGTGTTTATTGTAATTTGATCGGCCCTTCTGATCGGCCCATTTTACCGATCACTCTATTTTTATCCATGATCGGCCGATCATGATCAGCGGCCGATCAATCGGAGCACCCTTAATTACTACTAAGGCTACTACAGAAGACACGAGTGTAGGCATTGCCTGATCCATTGGCTTTATTTTGAACCTCTTCTTCCCAAAGTTGTATATTTTCAGCTACTTCGTTTTCAGGCCGTTTCCATTTTTTATATGCATTTATTGTGTTATTTATGTTAATATGAAAATGTTATTTAATAAGGACAAATACAGGTAATTTGGCATGAAGGCTTTCTGGTGTTGTACATCAGAATTATTATGCTGATATTTCACTTTAGGTTGTATAATTTATTACATAGCCTACACAGATTAATTAAAAAGAAATACATTCTTTCAGTATTCAGTTTTATTCTTGTGCATATAACAAAATACTGGTTGCCTTTATTTTATTAATAAAGGAAACGTGTGGGGTCAGAGCCACAGGAGAGCTTCTTCCTGTGATGTCACCTCGTCCCAAAATTAGAAAAAAGCAGTCTGTCCTCACATTCTCCTCAAGCCCATTCTCTGAGTCTGCACCCGCAAGTCTGTACTTCTGAGTACACCAGTCAGTACTTCTTAGTACACCAGTCTGTACTTCTGAGTACACCAGTCTGTACTTTTGAGTACACCAGTCTGTACTTCTGAGTACACCAGTCTGTACTTCTGCGTACACCAGTCTGTACTTCTGAGTACACCAGTCTGTACTTCTGCGTACACCAGTCAGTACTTCTGAGTACACCAGTCAGTACTTCTGAGTACACCAGTCTGTACTTCTGAGTACACCAGTCTGTACTTCTGCGTACACCAGTCTGTACTTCTGAGTACACCAGTCAGTACTTCTGAGTACACCAGTCTGTACTTCTGAGTACACCAGTCTGTACTTTTGAGTACACCAGTCAGTACTTCTGAGTACACCAGTCTGTACTTCTGAGTACACCAGTCTGTACTTTTGAGTACACCAGTCTGTACTTCTGAGTACACCAGTCAGTACTTCTGAGTACACCAGTCTGTACTTTTGAGTACACCAGTCTGTACTTCTGAGTACACCAGTCAGTACTTCTGAGTACACCAGTCTGTACTTCTGCGTACACCAGTCAGTACTTCTGAGTACACCAGTCTGTACTTCTGCGTACACCAGTCTGTACTTCTGCGTACACCAGTCTGTACTTTTGAGTACACCAGTCAGTACTTCTGCGTACACCAGTCAGTACTTCTGAGTACACCAGTCTGTACTTCTGCGTACACCAGTCAGTACTTCTGAGTACACCAGTCTGTACTTCTGCGTACACCAGTCTGTACTTCTGAGTACACCAGTCTGTACTTCTGCGTACACCAGTCAGTACTTCTGAGTACACCAGTCTGTACTTCTGCGTACACCAGTCTGTACTTTTGAGTACACCATTCTGTACTTTTGAGTACACCAGTCTGTACTTCTGAGTACACCAGTCAGTACTTCTGAGTACACCAGTCTGTACTTCTGCGTACACCAGTCTGTACTTTTGAGTACACCAGTCAGTACTTCTGAGTACACCAGTCAGTACTTCTCAGTACACCAGTCTGTACTTCTGAGTGCACCAGTCTGTACTTCTGAGTCTGAATCCAGGGTCTACATACTGGGAGTTGAGAAACAGCCTTGGTTGCCCACCTTTTAAATCTGACATCATATACTGTACACCAGCACACGGAAGTGATTTAAGTAGGATTATTATTCACAATTTGTCAGAAATTCATTATTAATTATTACGATTTTTGGTTCTGTAACTACTATCCTGCAGAACACAAGAATTCACTGACGTTTAGCATGTAGCCTTTAGCTTATGTAGCCTTTAGCTTATGTAGCACTAATTACTCCTATAACTATGGCAGCTAAATATTGAGCCACTTGCTAACAATCTCTACCCGGGCACTGACGTTACACACATGTAGTCGGTCAGTTGCCAGTTACAAAAAAAACATCTTATTGATTGATATTGATATAAAGAAAATGTAGTCTGCTAAATTTCTGTCTCCTAAATGCACCTACAACACTCAAGGGTTCCATAACAAAAATATGAATATATATGGAAGTGTGTAGGTCCTGCTAACAGAGTCTGCCCACTCTGATGCCTGTCTCAATATGCATCCCTGAAGGTTTGTTTAATTACAGCCCTGACTTGACCGCACAACATCAAAACAACAACAACAACAACAATGCAGCAGTTTAGCCTCACACAACCCATCTTCATACGCACAAACTTTTATTTAGGTCACTCGCCAACTTTTATCAGCTCTCATCTCTCAATACCTTTGTTTTATACATCTCCAGGGCTTACAGCCAAAAGGGCACAAGTGATGCTTTAATAACTTCACATCCACATTTGTGGTCCCAATCTTTTCAGTGGTTCTCTAACTGCGGCCATTCATTTTGACTATAGCATTAATACATTATACACTTGGTATACATTTATATCAAGTACCACCTTAGAAAATATTGTGCTTCCCAAGTACTATCTAAAATTAGCCAAAGTCTTGACAAACACGGGACTAAACCAGAAATGAACCAGGACTAAACCAAGACCAAACCAAATTTTAACCAGAACAAATCCAGGCCTAAACCAGGACTAATTCAGGACTAATCCAGGACTAAACCATAGATCTAAACCAGGACTAATCCAGGACTAAAACAGGTTTAAACCAGGACTAGCCCCTAACAAAGCAAGACTAAAAGAAGACTAAAACTAAATCAGATCTATGAATGTTAAAGATTCTTCCTGAGTACCACCAGGAGAAGCCCACGTACCGCCAGTGGTACCCGTGCCACAGTTTGAGAACCACTGTTATAAACACCTTTAGCAGAGGTGGGTAATAATGCATTTAATCTGTTGCATTTACATGAGTTACTTTTTGAATAAATTGTCCTTCTAACAGTAGTTTTATCACAACACACAACATGAGAAATAGTATTTTGAAGTTACAGTAATGTTACATGAGTAAAATATTCAGATACTCTATGTAGTATGTAGTAGTAGTATGTAGTATGCAAATATCACTATTAGAAATTTGCATGACCAGATACATCTTTTTTTTGGATGTTATTTTTGTGCTTTTAGTGACACAAAAAGTTATATTCAACTTTGTTTTGCTCTCTGTCTCCTGTACATAATCAAGCCTGGCCACGATTCTGGATTTGAGAGTAAAGTTTTGTGATTTTTGCAAAAAGTTGCTTTATTTATTATTGATATGAAGGTGTTGAATCGTATTGAATCTTATTGTTCTAGATTAGCTTATATAGCTCTTGAATTGCATCTAAACTATTTTAATAGATACATATTGTATTGTTGTAAAAACATATTGTTACACTTCTATTATATAGCCACCAAAAACCGTTAATTGTACATAAACAAAATAGTTTGGGCAAATGACAGCAGACATGTCAGTGCCTAGGTGGAGAACAGTAGCAAGTGGCTCTGTATTTAGATGTTTTTTTCATAGGATTAATGTTGTATGGTTTAGACACAGTGCCTCAAAGGAAAATGTTGTGCTGTAATGTTTTTATGTTATGCTGAACAGTCGTTGCAGAACCATGGCGTCCTCAGAGTATGTCGTCAATAAACTTTCTGTGTCCACCTTACAGAGGCTGCCTAACGGTTCGATAGACGCCCACGATGATGGCAGTCGAGTCTCGGAGCTGCAGGAACTGTTGGACCGGACCAACAAGGACCTGGCCCAGAGCCGGGAGCACACGGCTTCTCTGAACTCGCGAGTGGCCGAGCTGGAGGCGGAGCTGACGAACGCACGGCGAGAGCTGAGCAGAACCGAGGAACTGTCGCTCAAACAGCAGAGGGAGCAGAGAGAGGTGAGGACTTCGTAATCCTGTTGCTGTTCTGTGCAATAACTAGTCTGGACTACGAGGATTCAAGTTGGATTCACAGCAGTATTGGTTCTAGTTGTTGCAAAAGTAGCAGTGGTAGCAGCAAAAGTAATAGTAGTAGTAATAACAGTAGCAGCAGCAGGAGCAGTGGTAGTTGTAGTAATGGTAACAGTAGTAGTAGAAGTATTAACAGGAGTAGTAGTAGTAGTAGTTGCAGCCTAGTAGTAGTGGTAGTAGTAGTAAGAACAGTAATAGGAACAGTATTTGTTGTAGTAGCAGTAGTAATAGTAGTAGTAGTAGTAGGAACAGCATTTGTGGCAATATTAATGCTAATATGGTTAATTTCTTATTGCCAGACCAATATTTTTGTGCCGTACTATGTACAAAAAGTATTTGTAGTAGCAGCAGTAGTAACAGTAGTAATAATATTGGCAGTAGTATAGTAGTGGTAGAAGCAGTAGTAGTAGTAGTAGTATTGGTTCTAGTTCTAGTAAAAGTAGCAATGGTAGCCACAACAAAAGTAGTAGTAGCAGTACTTAGGGTTAGGGTTTGGCAGTAGTAGTAGTAGAAGTAGCAGGAGTAGTAGGAGTAGTACTTAATGTAGCAGTAGTAGTAGGCGGAACAGCATTTGTGGCAATATTAATGCTAATACGTGGATTTCTTATAGACAGACCAATATTCTTGTGCCGTACATTGTACAAAAAGTATTTGTAGTAGCAGCAGTAGTAACAGTAATAATAAGAGTGGCAGTAGTAATAGCAGTAGAAGCAATAGTAGTAGCAGTAGTAGTAGTAGTATTGGTTGGTGGTAGCCGCAGCAAAAGTAGCAGTAGCAGTACTTAGGGTTAGGGTTTGGTAGTAGTAGTAGTAGTAGTAGAAGTAGAAGTATTAGTAGGAGTAATAGGAGCAGTAGTTAAAGTAGCAGTAGTAGTAACAATAGTAGTAATAGTGGTAGTAGAAACAGTAGTAGTAGTAGAAGTAGTGAACAATAATGTTGGGTTTGGTTGGACTGACTTGTTGGTTTGAATGGGAAATATTTAGTCCTAGTAGTAGTAGAAGCATTATTTGTAGTAGCATTGTATTGATACCAGTTCTAGTAGTAGCAATAGTTGTATTAGTTGTAGCAGTAGTTGTAGTAGTAGTAGCAGCAAAGGTATTAGTATCAGGTATTAGTAGTATTGGCTCTAGAAGTAAAAGTCACAGTTTTGGTAGCAGCAGCAAACGTAGTAGTAGTGATTTAGATTTAGTAGTAGTAGTAGTAGTAGTAGTAGTAGTATGAACTAGAGGCTAATACTGTGCTGTAGTGAAGGTATTGCCCTTAATTAAAACACAGTCCAGTCTAACCTCCTGTGTATTTATTTCCTTTGCAGAGAGAGGACATGGAGGAGAGGATCACCACGTTAGAGAAGCGTTACCTGGCCGCTCAGAGAGAGACCACACACATCCACGACCTCAACGACAAACTGGAGAACGAGCTGGCCACCAAGGACTCACTGCACCGACAGGTCAGAACTGTTCAGCTCCTACACAGGCCAGCGCTTCCACAGTAGGAATTTACACTGCCACTGATTTGGTGTGACAAGCCGTGTAGACAGGAGCACACCCTATTTTTATCTAAAAATCTATGACAGTTCTAAAGTCTTGTTTTTTTTTCCCAATATGCTACTCAATGATTATACTGTTCCTAAATTATAGAAAACAAATCCCTAAATTATCGAAAAGAAATTGTTCAAGACACTTTTTTTTTATCAGTTGTGGATTATGGAGATATAATTTATATGCAGGCTTCACCTTCTACCTTAAAATGTCTGGATACAGTTTATCACTCAGCCAGAGGTTACGCTAGAGATAATTACTGTCTGTCAGGGTCGAATAAATTCCGTCATATTTTTGCCTGTCATTTTATTACGTGACTATTAATATTAATATAGGCTTATAATGAACGTGATACAATTTTATTAATGAGAATACTAAATATGCATATGCTAAAACAATACTCTAACTCCTTTACTGTTTTTTTAATTAATGAATGTGTCCTGAATCGTCTAAAATACAGCTATTGGACGCTTTTGCTCCACATTCAGTCACTTAGCAGCAGCAGAACAATACAGCTCTGTCCCTGACGCAGCCTGAGCCCTGAATACGCCAAAATACAAACTTTACAAACTCTTCCTCTAGCATTTGAAGAGCTGCAGGGTACACTGCCTCAGACCAGTGGTGGCTGTATGCACTGTGTGTGGCCTACCCCGTTAAATTTCCATAGCGCACAAAGCCATAGTGGTGTGTGTATTTGCAAACGTGTAGGCCCCCTGCTTCCGTCAGTCTGCCCCAGGGCAGCTGTGGCTACAGAAGTAGCTCACCACCACCGAGTGTGACTGAGGAGTGAATGAATAATTGATCAATTGTAAAGCGTCTTTGAGTGTCCAAAAAAGCGCTATATAAATTCGATGAATTATTATTATTATTATTATAGCCAGGACTTGGTAAAACTGTTGAAGTGTGTCCGTATTTGACTTTGGTTACGCAGAGAGGACCTTACGTGACGCGCTCTGGTTTGTTCTTTTACTTAAAGGCATATTGAAGCTACAGATAACACGCTGAGGGTCACAGGATGAGAGCCAGGAGCTTGTTTTACGCAGAGAAGACTGCGTGCTCCACTAGAGTCACACAAAAAAAGGAGAAGCGTGCATTTATTGGAACCTTAAAGCTGACCGCACCACTGTTCGTGCCCATTTCCAGACTGTGCAGACCACAGGCTGCAGAGCGCTGTCTGCTCTTAGTCCACAGTGTTTTAGGATTTTTTGGTGTTGCACACGAATAAGTCCAGTCCAAGAAGTATATCAAGTTGAGACAATGATAGTTAATTAACTCACTCACTCTGTTGGCATCTCCTGGACAGAACTGGGAATTGCAACTCCACCTTCATATGATTCTGGCAAAATGACGGACAGTCTTCAGAATTTTCCGTCACAGCTATATTCTAACGTAATCTCTGCACTCAGCCCTGCGTTTCATTATTGTTTACCTTATGACAAAGCTGGATGGATGTTTATGTACTTGTTTTGAAAATTAATTGTTGGAATGTTTCTATTGTGCAGTTGTTACTTATTTATGTTGTGTTTTTGTCTGGAGACAGGGCGCCCATGGGAAAGAGAGTCCAGCACTCTCATTGGTGCTCTCCTTGTATAAATAAAATAAAATAAAATCAGGAAAAAGTCACCCACATGCATAACAAGGTTTTAAAATTCAGAAATCACAACCCTAATACCTAGGAGTTTAGCAAGAGTAACATAAAACATTACTCTGTACTACTAGATTGAGTTTTTTAGACCAATTATCGCTGCCTGGTTAAACAGTATATATTGCATTCCCTTTTTGCACATATCTAAACTAAAATCTGAACAATAAAGCCTAGATAACATAATAAGGTCTTGTTTTTTGTAATACATTACTTTTAATATTTGATTTTGACTGGATGAATGTAAAATCTCCACATACATTAATAATACTATATATCCTATTTGGAGATTAATCCTTTTTTTCTCAAGTTTATTAAAAATAATGTGTGTTTAGTTGATTAAGTGAAAGTCTAAAAACAGAAAGGCTCAAAGGTTCAAACACAGTTCAGGGTGACTCTGAGTTCAGCTGCACTTAAGGGAATAGAATACTTCGGTATCCTCTGTACACTACTGTATAGTATATTTCATATGTGCTGTCTCTACGCTCAGCATTAACTTCTACTTTATATTTCTGCTTTACTGTTCCTCGTCGACTTCTTGCAAGGCCTACAGAGTAATAGTAGTAGTAGTTGTTGTAGACGCAGTAGAAGTTGTAGTTGTAATAAGAGTAGATCCAGTAGAAGTAGCACTAGTAGTCACAGTAGTAGTAGTAATAGTAGTACTAGTTGTATCAGTAGTAGGCATAATTGTTGCAGCAGTAGTAATAATAGCAGTAGCATTAGTAGTTGTAGTAGTAGTAGTAGTAGTAGAAGTAGTAGCAGTAGTAGTAGTAGTAGTAGTAGTAGTAGTAGTAGGTGTAATTGTTACACCAGTAGTAATAGTAGCAGTAGCATTAGTAGTTGTAGTAGTAGTAGTAGTAGTAGTAGTAGCAGCAGTAGTAGTAGTAGTAGTAGTAGTAGTAGAAGTAGTAGCAGTAGTAGTAGTAGTAGTAGTAGTAGTAGGTGTAATTGTTGCACCAGTAATAATAGTAGCAGTAGCATTAGTTGTAGTAGTAGTAGTAGTAGTAGTAGTAGTAGTAGTAGACGTAGTAGTAGGAGTAGTCGCAGTAGTAGTAGTAGTAGATGTAGTAGTAGGAGTAGTTGCAGTTGTAGCAGTAGTAGTACTAGTTGTATTAGTAGTAGGCGTAATTGTTGCACCAGTAGTAATAATAGCAGTAGCATTAGTAGTTGTAGTAGTAGTAGTAGTAGTGGTAGTAGTAGTAGTAAAAGAGGTAGTAGTACTAGTAGTAGTTGTTGTGCCAGTAGTAATAGTAGCAAGAGTAACAGTGGTTGCAGTAGTAGAGGTAGCAATAGTATTGACTGAGATAGAAACAAAAGAAGTAATAGTTGTTGTTGTAGACGCAGTAGAAGTAGTAGTTGTAGTAGCCACAGCAGTAGTAGTATATGAAGAAGTTCAGGCAGTAGAAGTAGTAGTGTTAGCCATCTTAATAGTAGTAGTAATTGTAGACGCCGCTTAAGTAGTGGCAGTAGAAGATGCAGTAGTAGCAGAGGTAACAGTAGTAGTAGCAGAGTACCAGTAGTAGTAGCAGAGTACCAGTAGTAGTAGCAGAGTACCAGTAGTAGTAGCAGAAGTACCACTAGTAGTAGCAGAAGTACCAGCAGTAGTAGCAGTTGTAGTAAATAGTTAATAGAAGAAGACTCAGATCTTCTGTGTGTTCTGTCTGTTGTCCTGTGGTCCTCAGAGCGAGGAGAAGGTGCGTCAGCTGCAGGACCTGCTGGAGCTGGCGGAGCAGAGACTGGCTCAGACCATGAGGAAGGCGGAGACGCTGCCGGAGGTGGAGGCGGAGCTGGCCCAGCGGGTGGCAGCACTGTCCAAGGTCAGAACACAGGGCTTTTCAATCTCTGTGTTATAATATGTTTCTACTGTATATTAATATCCTCATTGACAAAACAGTTTATGAATAAAATCCAAACACTGGCAAGGCGGGTTGCTGTATAAAACTGTTTTTGCAAAAAGGGATTTGTGGAGAATATTGAGAAAAGTGCTAAAGTGATTGAGAGAAAATAAATCGAATGCACTTCGAACTCTGGGTGGGCAGCAAGTACTAATGTGCAAATGTCTCCCCCTGCAGGCCGAGGAGCGCCATGGCAATGTGGAGGAGCGGCTTCGACAACTGGAGTCACAGCTGGAGGAGAAGAACCAGGAGCTGGGGAGGGTCTGTGTCCGATCAGGAATCTCTAACCTCAGCCTCATCCTTCTGCCCAAATATTTACTGTACCTCCTCTGTACCAAACCTTCTCCGTCTGGAAACTTTATCTTCGAAAACTCTCACATGAGCTGTCCTTCTGACTCATTCGGACTGATTCGGACTCATTTCTAAGGACTAAACAGGGACTAGACCTGGGCTAAAACAGGACTAAACGAGGCCTAAGCCGGCCCAGAGCTAAACCAGGATTATACCAGGACTGAACCAGGTCTAAAGCAGGACTAAACCAGGTCAAAGCTAGCTGTGGACTAAAACAGGACTAAAGCAGGATTATACTAGGACTAAACAAGGTCTAAACCAGGGCTAAGCCAGATCTAAACCAGATCTAAACCAGGTCTAAACCAGGTCTAAACTAGGACTAAACCAGGACCAAACCAGGTCTAAGCAAGAACTAAACCTGGACTAAACTAGGACTAAACCCACACTAATCTAGGTCTAGGCCAGTCCTGCACTAAAGCAGGTCTAAAGCAGGATTATACTAGGACTAAACAAGGTCAAAACCAGGGCTAAACCAGATATAAACCAGGTCTAAACCAGGTCTAAACCAGAACAGACAACAGAATTTTGTAATTGTGAGCGTCACATCTTGCTCAGAGTCCTCTCCTCCTCGAACCCCTGACACCGATTGGCTGCTATCTTTAGCCGCTGAATAATTCACGCTAGGCTAATTTCTGCCTCTCTCGGTGCATTTCCATGACTATATTTATCTGTGGCAGTGTTGATGATGCAGATGTGGGCTCCGTGTTGATTTATTATAATGGAGGATGAATACATAATAAGCATGGCACGTCCAATGAGAGAGAAGCGTTGTTTGCAGCGAAATTCATGACAGTAATTAGCTAATTGTTGCTGTTACAGGCAACATGGGACAAAAGAGACATCAAGAAGCGATATTTCACGTCAAAACAGTGGCTATTTTTCAACATGATTTTAGTCTTGAATGATAAAGTATCTAAACTTGATGCCGTACAGACCCCTTATGCAACAACTACACAAATAAATATTTTTATGCATTAAAAAAAGTCAAATACAAATCTTTTTGGTTCATAGTTTGGTTGTTTTTATGCCTTTTCAAATATAAATAGCATAAAATATAACATACTTAGCTTGTAATTTGTATGCATTGATGGAAACTATTACTTAAAGGGGATATTGTGCTTTTATTTATCTTTTTAAACCAACCTTTTAGAAGAGCAGCGCTTTTTAAAGCCTTTAAAAACATTATCTGGCTAAAAAGAGAGAGTGCAGGTCATTTGAACATAATTTAAAGAATAAAAGGTACTGCACTTTCTTAAACTTTTTGTATGATGCCATTTTACAACAAAATTAAAAAAAAAATGTCTGTGAAGAATCAGTGGAAACAGAGCTGTACACCGTTTTTTTGATAAATAAATAAGAGCAGACTGGATGTAGAGGGCTTGCTGATTGGTCAGTGCTTCCTGGAGTGGGTGGGGCTTCGTGGGAGAGGCAGAGCTTTGTGGAATAGAGCATTTTGAGGCCTTAGAAACGCAATGCCAGAGAATATAGGATTACTCAAACAAGCATGAATGAGACAAAACACAACTCTATTAATGTTTTTGATGAGTGAACAACTTTATAACATGGGAGAAAGTCAGTGTTTTTTAAATAAAACTAAAAATATAAAGTTTTTTCAAATGCTACTACTGACACTTCAACCAGTACTGCTTTATTTACTACCTTTACTACTACTAATTACTACTTAATTGTTGTACTTGAATTCCATAGAGACATTAATAAAACTTACTTTCATTAAAAGTATCTATATTTGGCAGCTAATAGTCTTTGTCCAAACACACTTCATTCTTTTAATCCACACATTGTTGCCTGATTAGTTGCATAAGTATACATTAATTTTGCTCACGATATTGTTCTGTGTTCTAGGCTCGTCAGCGAGAGAAGATGAACGAGGAGCACAACAAGCGTCTGTCGGACACCGTGGACCGTCTGCTCACAGAGTCCAACGAGCGGCTGCAGCTGCATCTGAAGGAGCGGATGGCTGCTCTGGAGGACAAGGCACGCAGATATTTAAAAACACAAACACAAGACATTATTATTTCAGAGGTAAAAACTATAAAGAAGGACCTCATGTTTTTGTTTTTCTTCCAGAACTCCCTGATTCAGGATCTGGAGAACTGTCAGAAGCAGCTCGAGGAGTTCCACCACACCAGGGTCAGTACAGGACACAAACACTGCCGCTTTGTTTATGAAATCCCTCATCAAAGAGTCTGTTGGTCTATTGGTTCTCGTGGATCAAAGAGTTTGGTTTGAACAAATAGTGTAGTGGCTTTTTGCCCAATCCATAGTCAAATACAACCAATGTCCACTGTAACATTTCTTGCACAGGCCCAAAAAGTGAATGTCCACGCCATTGCCATTGTGTTTTGTGTAAATATTTTTAAACTTACTGACATTATACAGTCAGGTCCATAAATATTTGGACACAGAACTTCCAGTGGCAGTGGGTCATTGGTTTTTATTGATGCTGTGACAGAAGACAGAAGCAGCCGGAGGAATTCTGAAGTGTAGAGGGAGAAACTTTCTGCTCAAACTCAGCCAAAAGCCAGGGCAACGCTTCACAGCACAGATGGACACTGACCCAAAACAAACTGCAAAAACAACCTAGGAGTGTTTTTTTTAAGGCAAATAAGTGAAATATTCCGTAATGGCCGAGTCACTCAACAGATCTCAACCCAATCGAGCATGAATGTCACTTGTGTAAGACAAAAGTTAAGACAGAGAGACCCACAAGCAAGCAACAACTGAAGAGCGCTGCAGTAAAGGCCTGGCAAAGCATCATAAAGAAAGAAACCCAGTGTTTGGTGAAGTCCATGGGCTCAGGCACTCATCATCTGTAAAGGATTTTCCCCAAAGTATTTTATTTATGGTAATGTTCATCTGTCCAATTACGTTTGAGCTCTGAAAAAGAGGCAGCTACATATTAAAGAGCTGTAATTCCTAAACCTTTTGCCCGATTTGGATGTGAATACTCTCAAATTACAGCTGAGAGTCTGACCTTTAAGCACATATTAATTATAGAACTGTATCTTAAATAGTTTTTGGTAAACAGCTGAAATAACAAAACTTGTGTCAGTGTCCAAATACTTATGGACCTAACTGTAAAATATAACACATATTAATGCAGAGTCTGAATACTGCAAGCAAACAACAAACTACAAGTAACATAAAAGTGATTAAACCCTGTAGAGACTGATTATGAGCCAAAAGTAAAGCAGAGTAAAGTTATGGAGAGCAGCTCAGTGTTTCCCAACCAAGGGGTACGGGGAACTCTAGGGGTACACGAAAACATGGCAGGGGGCGCTTGGGAATTATTACATAATGTATTTTCAAGATAAGAACATATTTGTGAAACTGCTAAAGAATATTATTTGAAAATTGTATATGTTTTTACATTATTTTTAGTTTTAATAGATGGTTAAGCAGGGAGTTATTGAAATTATTTAATATTTTTAGTTATTTTTTTAGTTCATATTTTTATTTGAAATGGCAGATTATTAATTTTATTTGTTTATTTTGATTTTGAATTAATACAGTAAGTATAAAAATAAAATAAAATGTCTTTGTACTAATAAACAGAGATGTTTTATAATACCACTTTTTGAAGATGGCAAAGGGAAAATTACTTTTAATGTATTTATCATGTTATTTTGCAGATATAATTGTGTATTGCAATGATTACAATGTTGTGGTGTTTTCAAAGCAATATAGGCCTATTGAGTTTGCATTGGGCTGTTTTTTGGGCTGTTTTTTTTGGGGTTATTTTTGTACTGTTGGGTGGGTTTTACCTTACTGTTTTCAGGTTTGGATCAGACCAGACCATAAAACACAATAAGACTTTATCAGCACTAATCCAGCCCCTGTGTTCCCCAGGAGCGGCTGATCGGAGAGATCGAGAAGCTCAGGAATGAGATTGACCATTTGAAACGCCGCAGCGGAGCATTTGGTGACGGGACACATCCTCGGTACACAGAAGCAAACACACTGTACCCTTATAGTTCATACTGTGTGTCATTTATTATTATTTGCGTGTGTCTTTGGAGATCCCACCTGGGCAGTGCCAGTGACCTGCGCTTCTCGGTGGTGGAGGGGCAGGACGGACACTACAGCACCACTGTGATCCGACGAGCTCAGAAGGGACGACTGTCAGCACTCAGAGACGACCCAAACAAGGTGCCACTAAAATATTCAACATTTCAGAAGCAAAATCATGTGTTATATTAGTCTAACAAGTGTCCATGTTCACATCTGCTTTGCTAATATTTGTCGATGCTGTGCCACCTGGGATGAATTTGTTTAGACCAGTGATTCCCGACCTTTTTTGTCTCGTGTACCCCCTTTTTTTCAACATACCCCAAGTACCCCACAGTCATAAATGTTTATAATTCTTCAAAGAGTGGTCATAAAGAATCAGTGCAAAGATATTTTCTGGACTATAAGTCGCACTTTTTTCCATCGTCTGGCTAGGGGAGCGACGTATACTCAGGTGCGACTTATATATTAAAATATTTCAGGTGTTGGTTAGAGGGCTTTATGTTCTTTATGCTATAGTTATGTGAATAACTGTTAATATATTACGTTAACATACGAGACACCTATTCAGTTCGTTGTTTATGCTTCATGTCGCTGAATAACCATCAATGTGTTACGTTAGCAAACCGCACACCTATTCAGCCTGTTGTTCTCTATTCTATTATTACTATAACTTGCCTTTCAACATGAAATGTCTGTTCTTGGTGTCGGATTTTGTTAATAATAATAATAATAATAATAAATTTCCCCCCAAAAAATGCAACTTATAGTCCAGTGTGACTTATATACGTTTTTTTTTCTTCTTTATTATGCATTTTTTGGCTTGTGCGACTTATACTGTGGAGCGACTTATAGTCCGGAAAATACAGTACTTATTTTATTGTAAAGACAAAAATTATTATTTAAACTTGAATTCAAGATGAGATAAAATTATTACAATATTTATTTTACTATATTTTATGCTAAAACAATCTTTAAAATAATAATAATGATCATCCTAAACTCATAATAAATATTTGAATAATTCTCCTCTGAAACAAACTATTAAACCAACATATGTAACAAAATATGATATTCAAATAATATTCCTTAATCATTGCAAAGTGTTCGCGTACCCCTAGGGGTCCCTGTACCCCTGGTTGGGAAACACTGGTTTAGACAGTAGTGGTGTCCAGAGTAATTACTTCAAAATTACTGCAATTAACCTGGTCATTATCCAGTGTGTGCCCCGCCTCAAGCCCAAAGTAGCTGGTACAGAGTCCAGCGCCCCATAACACTTAACAGTAATATGTGGTAGGATATGAATGAATGAATGAATGCATGAATATAATACGTATACGCCATTATTGTTATCCAATAATCCATGCACAAATACAAAATGTGTGCCTTATTAGACATGCACCATTAGATTTAAATGAAATATACAGAACTGTGCAAAAGTGTTAGCGAAGTGTGGAAAAACTGCAGTTAACTAAGAGTGCTTTAATTATACAGCATTTTATTTATATCAGGAAAGGTCAATAATGGGCCAAGGACAAAATTATTAATTCAGAGTGTTTTAGGAGATTCTGTATCATTTTGAGATTGAGACGGAAGACACAAACTTCACTAAAAGAGATATAAGTGTTTTGGAGCTTAAGAGCTCTGAGTACATTGCTAAACCTTTCCTTTGTTCATAGCCTCTCTTTTAAAAACCTGTGTAAGACTTTTGTGAGGTCCAGTCCAGGGTCGAGCTCAGAGCCTCGTTTGTTGCCTCCTCTGATGAAACACAAAGTACTTCATGCATATCATTCTCTACTAACCTCTGGTCTCTGTCTTCTCTCACCTGCCGCCATGGACATGCTGTGTGATGTAAGTTCAATGTTCATCCATCTCTCTCCACACCATACCTTTGTGTTTTGTACCTTTTTAAATGTACTTTATATATCTCTCTGGCCACTTTAATAAGGTACACCTGTCCTAAGAGATGGTTGTGTGTGAAAATCTCAGGAGATCAGCAGTTTCTGAAATACATGGCACATTCTATTGGATATTTACATCTAGAAATAGGACTGCACAATATATTGGAAATGTATTGTTATCATAATGACTACCGAGTCCTAGTTTGGTTGTAGTTTGGTTCTAGTTTAGTCCTGGTTTAGTCTAAGTATAGTCCAATTTTTGTCCTAGCTTAGTTCTTGTTTGGTCCTAGTTGAGTCCTGATTTAGTTCCTGATTTAATCATATTTTTAGTCCTGGTTTAGTCCAAGTATAGTCCAAGTTTAGTCCTAGTTTAGTTTTAGGTTAATTGTAGTTTGGTCCTGTTTTAGTCCTACTTTAGTCCTGGTTTGGGCCTAGTTTAGTCCTGGTTTACTTCTAGTTTAGTTCTAGTATAGTTCATGTTTAGTCCAAGTTTATTTCTAGTTTAGTCCTGGTTTAATCCTAGTTTAGTCTTGGTTTAGTCCTGTTTAGACCTGGTTTATTCCTAGTTTAGTCCTGTTTAGTCCAAGTTTAGACCTGGTTTAGTCCTAGTTTAGTCCTTTGTTTGTCAAAGTTTAATCCAAGTTTATTTTTAGTTTAGTTCTGGTTTAATCCAAGTTTAATGCTGGTTTAGTCCTGGTTTAGTTCAAGTTTAGTCCTAGTTTAGTCTAAGTTTATTCTTAGTTTAGTCATGATTTAATCATAGATTAGTCCTAGTTTAGTCCTGGGTTTGTCCAAGTTTAGCCCTGGTTTAGTTCAAGTTTAGTTTTAGTTTAGTTCTGGTTTAATCCAAGTTTAGTCTTGGTTTATTCCTGGTTTAATCCAAGGTTAGTCCTGGTGTTGTCCTAGTTTAAGTCTAGTTTAGTCCTGGTTTAATCCAAGTTTAGTCCTGGATTACTCCTGATTTAATTCTAGTTTAGTTCTGGTGTAGTCCTGGTTTAATCCAAGTTTAGTCCTAGTTTAGTCCAAGTTTAGTCCTAGTTTATTTTTAGTTTAGTCCTGGTTTTGTCCTGGGTTTGTTGAAGTTTAGTCCTGGTGTAGTCCAAGTTTAGTTTTGGTTTAGTCCTGATTTAATCCAAGTTTAGTCCTAGTTTAGTCCAAGTTTATTTTTAGTTTAGTCCTGATTTAATCCTAGTTTAGTCTTGGTTTCTTCCTGGTTTAATCCAAGTTTAGTCCTGGTTTAATTCTAGGTTAGTCCTGGTTTAGTCCTGGTTTAATTCAAGTTTAGTCCAAGTTTAGTTTTAGTTTAGTCCTGGTTTAATCCTAGTTTAGTCTGGGTTTATTCCTGGTTTAATCCAAGTTTAGTCCTGGTTTAATCCAAGTTTAGTCCTAGTTTAGTCCTCGGTTTGTCCAAGTTTAGTCCTGGTTTAATTCAAGTTTAGTCCAAGTTTATTTTTAGTTTAGTCCTAATTTAATCCTAGTTTAGTCTGGGTTTATTCCTGGTTTAATCCAAGTTTAGTCCTGGTTTAATTCTAGTTTAGTCCTTGGTTTAATTCAAGTTTAGTCCAAGTTTAGTTTTAGTTTAGTCCTGGTTTAATCCTAGTTTAGTCTGGGTTTATTCCTGGTTTAATCCAAGTTTAGTCCTGGTTTAATTCTAGTTTAGTCCTGGTTTAGTCCTGGTTTAATTCAAGTTTAGTCCTAGTTTAGTCCTGGTTTAGTCCAAGTTTAGTTTTAGTTTAGTTCTGGTTTAATCCAAGTTTAGTCCTGATTTACTCCTAGTTTAGTCTTGGTTTATTCCTGGTTTAATCCAATTTTAGTCCTGGTTTAGTCCTGTTTTAATCCAAGGTTAGTCCTGGTGTAGTCCTAGTTTAATTATAGTTTAGTTCTGGTTTAGTCCTGGTTTAATCCAAGTTTAGTCCTAGTTTAGTCCTGGTTTAGTCCTAATCCTAGTTTAATCCTGGTTTGAACCTTTAGAACAGGTGTACCTAATAAAGTGGCCAGTTAATCTAAACACAGGATTTCCAGGTCTCACTGTCTTTTCCCCTCCAGGTGTGTGCGGTCTTCGAGCAGGACTACCCCTCTCTCCGCGGGTCTGTGAGCCACCTCCTGGGCAGCGACATAGAACCGGAGTCGGACATGGACGACGACGTTAGCTCCGCCCTCCTCTCCCCCAGCGGCCAATCAGACGCCCAGACTCTGGCGCTCATGCTTCAGGAACAGCTCGATGCTATCAACGAAGAGATCAGGTGACAATCTGCAGGCTCCCGGGACACGACAGTGATCCCCCCGCAGCGAAATTAGGTCAAGGCCAAAGCAAGGATGGAGATACAGATAAGAATAGAATATAGTTGTATAGATCTTGTTACATAGATCTGCAAAGGAAAGGAACATTTTGGAGAATACTAAAGGGATTAAAGGGTTGGTTCATCTTGTTTACACAGAACAGAGAGGCCCAAAGCCAGACATGATGCAACACAAATCATAAAAGATAGGAGTTTCCTAAGCTGTTTTTTATGGGACTCATATTTCAGAATGTTAAAGGGATATGATCTAACTCCATAATCTATTTTAGGGTATATTTAAAATTAGATTTGTTTTGTGCACTAGTGTTTTGGTCATTTTAGTCTAGTTTTCCTCGTTATTAGCCCAATTTCAGTGCCATTAGGTCATCTTTACCACAACCAATGATGTCTTGTCAGATGTGCATCCATTTATTCTCTATCTAAAGCAAATATTTTCCTTTAATGCTGCTTTAGAGATGAATGAATGTTCTTTTAAGAAAGTTACTTAAGGCCCCTCTCTAAGAACTGCTCAAGAGATTCATGACACATTCTAAAGTGGCAAGATTCTTCTCAGCCATGCACGTAACTCCAGGGCCTGCACGAACACCACGCTCCTCATTGACATTGCATTTACATAGGACTAACTTTGTATTATAACAAGAAATGCCCTCTAAACTCTGTTAATGATAATGAGACAGGAGTTTAGTGACGTCTCTCTACAGCAGAGTCACGACATGAACCATGAAGCCACACTCTGACAACTACATCTACAGGAGTTTAATAGATTCAGCAGCGATTAAAAATGTCCAAAAACACTCAGACTGGGCTACAGTTTAGGCCAGAGTAATTAGTGTATACAGAGGAGACTGGGACAGAGACTGAGAGTGGTCTCTGCTTAGAGCGCAGCAGCAGCAAGTATGAGGTCTATTTCAGGCTTATACTGATCACTGTTACACCATTAAATTGTATTATTTTTTATATGGAATAATTTGTTTAAAAAATTTTAATCTACAGTCAGACTGAAATTATTATTTTTTGTTTCATTAGGTGTCTGCAGAATTTCAGAGTGTAATAGTGCTCATACATGTTCTTGGGATTGGTTCCTTCAGAAGAACATTTTTCTGAAAAAATTGGTGAATGGCAAAAATTCTCCTAAGTGGGACTTAAATACAAATATGTACATAAGAAGGTTTCATGAAGCTTCTTTAATGAAGAGCATCATTTAAATCCTTGGTTATAATTTAAAAGCTATAACCAGTTATGGTTTTTCTGATCACTAATCTTAATGTTTCTCAACTGGGGGGTCAAGACCCAAGAATGAACCACAGGGAGGTTAAATATCATTTCAGTGTTACACTTCTTTGAAGAAGATAAACTAGGTTTTAACACACAGTGTATATCCCACACGGCTGGGAGCAAGATCATTTAGAAAAATAACTTTGGTTCTAAAAAGTGAGTCACAATAAATTGATCAGAAATAAAACTGGGTCCTGCACTCAGAGCAGTTATCACCTGGCATCATGGCCCTTCTTACCTTTCATGTTATATTACTACTCTCATACCTGTCATATATAATAATTTATGTCACTGTTATTATGTCATGACATAATGTGAATTAAACCTCAAACAAACTGCCATTATTGCCTTACAAACATTTTTTTGCAAGATGGACATTGTGGTGATTGCTTTTCCTTTTTTTTTGTAATTATGTTTTTATTATATAATAATATAATTTATTTTTGTTATTTTATTATTTAGGTACAAAAAACTGTATAAAACACATCTTACAGTCACTTCACTTTTCTCCATACACATAAATTCCAAAACGAACAAATCAAACACATGCTCCCAGTTCCAACACTTCCCATTAGGAAAAACAAAGTAAGACACAGAGAGACAGCAGGTGTACAGAAAAACAAATAAATATAATACTCTGGAGGAGTCACACAAACCTGTCTGGTTGGGGGATACAAATTTGATACATTTATCCCAAATTTGGTAAAACCTGTCCTTCTGGATTCTAAGATAATTTTTTCCATCTTAAAAATGTCAAGAGTTGTTCCATACCAGTCATCTAATGTTGGTGGGGCTGGGTTCATCCACCTTCTTGTAATAGATTTTTTACTGACATAAAAGGACCTGCAGCAGCTTTGTATCCGTCCTCCGTTGTAGAATTACAGTGGTGATTGCTTTTCCAATAAAACAGTGATATATTGTCCTAGTGGATCTTATTCTGTATAATTATCTTCCTCCATCTCTCTGCAGGATGATCCAGGTGGAGCGAGAGTCCGCCGACCTGCGCTCTGAGGACCTGGAGTCCCGTGTGAACAGCAGCAGTATGGACGGTCTGAACGTGACCCTGCGGCCCCGGGCCCTCCCCACCTCGGCCACCGCTCAGTCCCTGGCCTCGTCCTCCTCGCCCCCCACCAGCGGACACTCCACGCCCAAGCACCACCAGCGCAATGCCAGCCACCACCTCGGCATCATGACCCTGGTCAGACGCACAAATATGAACCGAAAAATAACCAGCAGAGCGTAACAAGATACTTTTACTCAAGTTATTTAGTACTTTATTTAAAGGAAATGTACTGTAAGTATTTAAGTCTGTAAATAAGTAAATTAGGTTGACTACAGGTGTTGTAAGTAGTAGTTGTGGTAGTAATTGTATCAGAATCTGTGGTAGGAGCAGTATCAGTAGTAATGAAAGTAGTAGTAATAGTAGTAGTAGCAGTAGTAGTAGTGGTTGTAGTGGTAGTAGTAGTAGTTGTAGTAGTAGTGGTTGTAGTAGCAGTAGTAGTAGTGGTTGTAGCAGTAGTAGTAGTAGTAGTAGTAGTAGTAGTAGTAGTGGTTGTAGTAGTAGTAGTTGTTGTAGTAGCAATAGTATTGGTGGTAGTAGTAGTAGTAGAGGTAGCAGTAATAGTAGTAGTTGTAGTTACAATAGTGGTAGTGGTAGTAGTAGTAGTAGTTGTAGTAGCAGCAATAGTTGTAGTAGTAGTGGTTGTAGTAGCAGTAGTAGTTGCAGTAGTGGTGGTAGTAGTAGTAGTGGTAGTAGAAGTGGAGTAGTAGCAGTAGTAGTAGTTTAGTAGTTATAGTGGTAGTAGTTATAGTGGTAGTAGTAATAGTAGTAGTAGTAGTAGTGGTTGTAGTAGTAGTAGTTGTTGTAGTAGCAATACTATTGGTGGTCGTAGTAGTAGTAGAGGTAGCAGTAATAGTAGTAGTTGTAGTTACAATAGTGGTAGTGGTAGTAGTAGTAGTTGTAGTAGCAGCAGTAGTTGTAGTAGCAGCAGTAGTAGTTGTAGTAGTTGTAGTAGCAGCAGTAGTAGTTGTAGTAGTTGTAGTAGCAGCAGTAGTAGTTGTAGTAGTTGTAGTAGTTGTAGTAGCAGCAGTAGTTGTAGTCGCAGCAGTAGTTGTAGTAGTTGTAGTAGCAATAGTAAAAGCATTAGTGGTCATAGTGCTAGTTGTAGTAGTAGTAAAAGTAGTAGTAGTCGTAGTAGTAGAGATGGTGGTAGTAATAGTATTGAAGAATACTAGTAATAGCAGTACTTTAACTTTTACTCAAGTATTATTTAACTTTTCTTTTTACTTGAGTATTATTAGTTTGAAGTAACAGTACTTTCAGTACCACAGTAATATTACAGACGTTGTTTGGTAACTCTGTCTTTTATTCTTTTTAGCCGAGTGACTTGAGAAAACATCGCAGGAAAGTGGCCGTAAGTTCCACCAACAGAGATATTGTTTGTCTTGGGTCCTGCCACTGGTGCTGTTACCACAATAATACTTTTTTGTTTTGTTTTTTCAGTCTCCAGTGGAAGTAGACAAAGCTACGATCAAATGTGAAACGTCGCCTCCTTCGTCTCCTCGAAGTCTACGGCTGGAAACTAACTTCGCTCAGTTCACAGGGAGTCTGGAGGACGGCCGAGGGTAAAAACACACACAAATACTTACCTTTACTGCTTTTATTTGGTTAAAAAGGTAAATATGGACCAACTGGCAAACCCAAAATTAGTAATACATGACAACAACCTGGAGTTTAGAGCTAATCCTAACCTTCTAGTTCAGCATTTGTGTTCTCAGTTTATCTTTTATTAATTTGTGCAAATGTTTTAACTATTTTAAGCTGGTTCTCTGTGTCAATAGACAAAACTAGAGCTGGAATAGACACTTTTCCAGTCAGATCACCATAGACTTGATATTGACAATCTGTATAAACCAACAACCAATGGGAGTCTCCCTTTTTAGGACAATATTACATCATTACAGCGTCTGATTGGCCAATGCTAAGCATACTCCTCTTGTAAAGCCTTGATAGAACTAATTGTGTTTTAAGTTGTTCCTTTCTTTGTAGATTATTCCTATTATAATAAGCATTCATGTCATAGTCAGGGCTTGACATTAACAGTAGGCAACCTTCCAAATGCAGGTGGATTTTCTTTTCATTCACTCTCTCTCCGTAGCCACTCTGTCCAGTTGGATTATATACTTAAATTTTAGCTAGTTTAGAGCTTGGGTGACAGTGGCGCAGTGGGTTAAGCATTCGCCCACTAACAAACTTCTTGTTTTACTAGCTTAGGCCTAATTTTGTGCCAGAATTTAAAATCTATAGACTGGTAACTTGAAACTGAGCCTTTATTGAAAGATATAAAAACATAAATAAACAAAAAACATTTCAAATCAATTTTATAAATCAGATATAGCATTCAATTGTCTGCTTATCATATAAAAAAATAAAATATTAAATTGTGGCTACTGAAAATCCTAAGTGGCTTAACTTTTAAAGAATACTTGGCACAGTGGCCAGGGAGAAGAAAGAAAGGTTTGAGTCAAGCCCTGCCCATAGTTATGCTAACTATGCTATTAGCTGTATTATGCTAAATCCTATAAATATATATCACAGCTTTCCTCAAATATAAGAATAATTTAAGTTTGTTTCATGTTATTTTTCAGTAAGCAGAAGAAAGGCATCAAGTCCTCCATCCGTGGCCTGTTTGGGAAAAAGGAGAAGGGCAGAATGGAGCAGACTGTAGGCAGAGAAGGACAGCCTCTGTCTGCGTTAACAGGTACAAAGCACTCTGTACTGAAGCGCTTCACTGGTTTACTCTGCAGCCGCAGCAACTGAGATTAACAGTACACAGTTGTGTTTTCAGACTTTGAGATGGGCGTCGGAGACACCATGACTCTGGGTAAACTGGGCACTCAGGCCGAGAGGGATCGCAGGATGAAGAAAAAGTACAGGATCTCCCTTTGCTTTGGATATGTTCCTTGTGTGTTCTGTATTCCTTTTATTAATGTTGTTGGTGTTTTTTGTTTTAAGGCACGAACTTCTAGAAGACGCCAGGAAAAAAGGCCTTCCGTTCGCTCAGTGGGACGGTCCGACTGTAGTCTCCTGGCTCGAGGTCTGACCCCTTTCCTTTAAATCTAAATAATGCGTGTCAATATAATCCAAAGTTGTGATGAAACCATGCTTGTACATAAACTTTTTTAGATCAAAAACGTGGGTAAAAATGTCCAAAATTTGTGTTACATCTTCATTTGCATTTAGCTAACAATAACCATAGACAGTGTTGTAGTCAGGTCACCATTTCATGAGTCCAAGTCACTTTCGAGTCCTCATTGTTCAAGGCCAAGTGTAAGTCCAAGTCTAAGTCGCATAGGACTAGTCCGAGTCGAGTCCAAGTTGAGTCACCGGTTCTTACAGTGCAACTCCGAGTCCAAGTCATTAAAATAAAGTCAGAGTCACCAAAAGAAACATCCAAGTCAAGTCCAAGTCGAGTCATTATCACCGGAAAGTGAGTCCAAGTCCAAGTCATCAATGTGCAAGTCATCAAAATAAAGTCAGAGTCACCAAAAGAAAAGTCAAGTCCAAGTCGAGTCATTATCACCGGAAAGCGAGTCCAAGTCCAAGTCATCAATGTGCAAGTCATTAAAATAAAGTCAGAGTCACCAAAAGAAAAGTCAAGTCCAAGTCGAGTCATTATCACTGGAAAGTGAGTCCAAGTCCAAGTCATCAATGTGCAAGTCATTAAAATAAAGTCAGAGTCAAGTCTGAGTCACCAAAAGAAACAGCCAAGTCAAGTCCAAGTCGAGTCATTATCACCGGAAATCAAGTCCAAGTTGCAAGTCTAAGGTTAATCTATCAATGTGCAAGTCCGAGTCCAAGTCCAAGTTGCCCCACAGAAACCACGAGTTGAGTCGCAAGTCATCAGTTTTATGTCATGAGTCGAGTCACGAGTCAAGTCCTCCAGCTCTGTCCATTGCTCTGACACAAGGTCCAGGCCTCATGGACCTCACTGCTGCATACAGCCATGCCTTTTATTTTTTTATCAACTCATAAACTTACATTTTCTGATGCTTTGTCAGCTGAGCTTCTAATTTTAGCGACTCACACTAGCTTTTAAAACATAAACTAAACATTTGGGCATTTTTTTGCTTATACAGAACCACTGAAATGAAAAAGACCTCTTAAGAACTATAAATAAAGAGTTTTATTACTGAAAGCCATTGAGAAACACTGTAAGCATGTGTGTTTCCTCCTCTTGTGCACCGTCCTTCTCGTTGTCCAGCTGTGGGTGGGGATGCCGGCCTGGTACGTCGCGGCCTGTCGAGCCAACGTGAAGAGCGGAGCCATAATGTCCGCTCTGTCCGACACGGAGATCCAGAGAGAGATCGGCATCAGTAACCCCCTCCACCGACTCAAACTCAGGCTGGCCATTCAGGAGATGGTGTCCCTGACCAGCCCCTCTGCCCCGCTCACCTCCAGAACGGTAAACACACACGGACAAGCAATAAGACTAAAGATACAAGGGCAGGGATACAGGAGTTTACAACATTGTGAGGGGAAAAGATACAGTAAGAGAATAGTTTTAGAATTAACTAAAGATAATAATCATTGTGACTCCATCTTGTCCTTTTGGTTTAAATTATTGATGGGACAGTTCTGTAACGCCCCTTTAAACCAAGATTTTTAGATTTTGTTTTTAGATTTTTGACATTTTGGTGAGTTTTTACAGAAATGTATTATTGCAACATTGGTACTGAGGGGCAACAGAATTTCACCGATTGACTGAACAAGTTCTGAACTTATACATGTTGATTTTATGTGGCTGAATGCTCATAAGCACAGCCATTGTACCCCACATTTACAATGCTGTATTATGTTAATAAATTGCTTATATTATACACCATCATTTTATGAATATTAATATTTTTGCTGCATTAAAAGAAACAATAGGTTTTGTGGATTTTTAGCAGAAAAAAAGAAGTTAAAGTTTATTTAGCACAAGTTTAAAATGCATTTGTAGTATTGCAACTGTGGGCTTTTGGGGGTTAAATGAGATTTTATGTATTTTTCCGCCTCTGCTTGAAGGTAGAAAGTAGAGTGCGTAGAGATGATTGTACAGATAAGGCACCAGAATTGTAACTATTTAAAATCTATGTACAAAGTTAATATGGGAGGGGGTTGATGCTTTAAATGTTAACTTACTGGACCACACAAAAAAAAAAATAGGTAACTTGCACTAAAATCCTCTGTTCACATGGCACTGTTTTCTTTCTCCGTTTGAACCACAAATACAAATGTCCTTCTCTGCTGCCATAAATTGCATGCCGTTAAAACCAAATTTAGCCTGAAATCCACCCCCCACCTCACTGTTTGTTACTGTCTGTGCACCGTGGGGCGCTCTGGGACGTGTGTGAAGGATATACTTGTGTTTTGGTCTGTTTTGGTCTCTTGTGTACTCCCGTGTGTTGTTGCAGTCCTCCGGAAATGTGTGGGTGACTCACGAGGAGATGGAGAACCTGGCGTCCTCCACTAAAGCGGTCAGTACCATCTGGGACGTCCCCCCTCTGCCCCCCGTCACACACAGAACACTGCCCCCCTCCCTGCATTGGCACTGTCCCACACTGGCACACACATATGTCCTGTCCCAGAAAACACTGTCCTATACACTACTAATGCATTTTACTACTTGCTATGCTTTTCTCTACTACGGTTACTCTGCTACTACTTATACTAATACTTATGTGTGATAGTGCTTAGATGAAGGCAGTGTTATCAAATTTAATACTTTTGGAATTATGATTATTTTATGTTGTAAAGTAGTTAGCGGTGGTTTTAAAAGGGTACGACTGCACCTTTTCATGTAATTAAATCAATAAATGCTGTATATTAAAGCGTTATTCAGCCTTTTGGCTCCCAAAAGTTCAGAATCAGTCTTGGAACAAGTTTAGTCAAGATTAGGGTGACCAGATTTTTAGACCCAAAAACAGGGACACATATTTTTTTCTATTTTTTGCATTTAAACTCACAAAAAAGTGACAAAAGAGCTTCCGAAATCCATACAATTTTCTGTTATGTAATTAAAGCACGACACTAAAGCTTAAGTTTTTTATTTTAATGCCTATTTATAATTAAAAATAATGACATTGTATACAATTTAAGTGACAAAAATCTTAAGACAAATGTGCTTTAAGTTTCCTATGCTTTTCTGTTTGTTAAAATGGGGACAGCTGGTACAGGGTTTGTTGAAAACTGGGACATGTTTTTAGAGCTACTTTATGTGTTGGGACATGGGACAAGGAGCCTAAAACTGAGACTGTCCTGGTTAAATAGGGACGTCTGGTCACCCTACCCAGGACAGAAAGAAAAAATAATAAATACATACATAGATTTTGATACTTTGTAATAATGGTGCTGCAAACTTAAAGGTCTTATATTAGGCTTTGCATTAGTATTTCACATTGTATAACTTAAAGTAATGTATATGTATGGAAAAGGTGTTCTTTTTGGGAGCTATTACTTTCAATTTTAGGTGTTTGTCGCCCCCTGCTGGCAATGATGGGGACTGGGCAGAGCACAAAATGGCTATTTAGCACGACTATTAGCAACATGATGCTAACAGATAGATAAATAAGTTGACTGCTTCGTAGTGACAGCGGTTTAAGTCCTGAAATTAACAGAACGAGTCCGGGAATGGTGTTTGGGTTTAGAAACTGGCACTTACTGACACTTTTTGTGATTTTTCTTGCCACTGACATACAGTTATTTTCTGTACTTACTATTATTTTTATAGCATTTATAACTTTGCATGCTTTGCTAACTCTGTACATTATCTTTACTCTGCTGCTCAGGAGAATGAGGAGGGCAGCTGGGCTCAGGTAGGTTCACTAATACTATGTACAAATTCACACTTTTTTGTTAATTTAGTTTAAAGTTGAGGTCAATATTTTTGTTAACAGTTTTACTTTGATACAAATATTACCAACTTGTAGCTAATAATCAAAATACTAAATATGTGTGATTCTTTGTACCGTATTTTTCGCACTATGAGGCGCACCTTCAATGAATGGCCGATTTTAAAACTGTTTTCATATATAGGGCCGCACCGCATTATAAGGCGCATAGAATAGAAGGCTGGGGTTGCGTTATGCATCCACTAGTTTAAAGGGAATGTCAATAAAACAGTCAGATAAGTCAGTCAGTCAAACTTTATTAATAGAATACAAACCAGCGTTCTTACAACTCCGTTCACTCCCAAAACAAGTTAGTGCATTCACAATACGGTACCGTACGTACCGGTAGCTCTTATTTGCGCCGCCCTCGTTGAAAACAATGTATTTCCAACTCCATTTGTCACAGTTCAAAGCTACATGAACAGCGTTCGAGCGCTCAGTTTTCTGTCCCCTCAATGTCGCAACTCTTCTACTAGATGCAGATGTTCTTTTGCGGCAGGATCCATAAACACGCCTATGGCACACATGAACAGCTGGGACTGGAATTCCCCTTTACCGTTTTTACCACTGTCACTTCGGCGACGCCCCCTGAATACGGTAGCCATAATTAACCAACATTGATCCATATATAAGGCGCACTGTTGGTTTTTGAGAAAATTAAAGGCTTTTAGGTGCGCCTTATAGTGCGGAAAATACGGTAATCTGATTGTTCTTTAAAGAGACAAAAGCCAGAAATTGTACTTTTCTTCAACAAGGATGTCCTAAATATGTCCTTATGAATTACTGATTTTTACAGCCATATTAACAGAAAATGAAGTGTGTGTCATAGTGATGGACAATTTTCAAAACATTAATTTAAGGTCCAAAGACTACATACTGTTGCTTTAATGTATATATAATTAAAACTGAAGAATATAATAATAATAATGTTTCCCTGTAGACGTTGGCGTACGGCGACATGAATCACGAGTGGATTGGAAACGAGTGGCTGCCCAGCCTGGGGCTGCCCCAGTACAGGTCCTACTTCATGGAGTGTCTGGTGGACGCTCGGATGTTGGACCATCTCACCAAGAAGGACCTCCGCAGCCACCTCAAGATGGTCGACAGCTTCCACAGGTGCCAAGAATATTTTCTATTGAGCTTAACCAGGGGTATAGTGACCCCATGTTCCCATTAATACAGTAAATAAGAAGTTTTTAGGCAAAAGAAAGGCTGCTTATTATGGTTATGGTTGGTTAAAATTTACTTTTAAATAGCACAGACAGATCTGGAGTCAGTCCTATTCATCAAAGTGAACTTATTAAAAATAAACTCTTAGCCAGCACTGACAAAATGTTGTCTTCTGCCATGTTTCTGTAACTACTGTCCACAGAACACAAGAATTCACTGATTTTTAGCATGTAGCCTTTTTAAATACTGGGCTGTGTGCTAATGTTCTCTACCCAGGCACTGACATTACACACGTAGTCAGTCAGCCATTTGCCCAAACAGGTCTTAAAAGCTATTAAAAGAGAGTTTGACTGCAAAAAGTATGCATTAATGGATTCATCCTCTAATACATTTTCACACAAGAATCATTAAAAACAATTTAAAAAGTGTATTTAAAATATTTTGGGATGGTCTTTATTAAGTCTTTAAAAAGTATTGAAATTAACTTCAGGATTCCTGCATATATGCTGCAAAAGCATCTTGTTTATGCACAGTTTGGGGGTTACTAATTTGTTCATTGGAAATATTGTCAACTTAACTTAAAATGTGTGCAATGACAACACCACAAGGGTCTAAAGCTCAATAACTTTGGAATATAAGCTCTGATATTTTTTCTCATTCAATCCTTCCTCCCAATATGGCAGTGGTGAAAAAAGTACTCAATGTTTCACTTAAGAAAAGGTAAAAATATCACATGAAAATGTCTACTTAAGTATAAGTAGAAAAGTACTTACTTTTAAATGTGCTTTAAATGTATGTGAGTAAAAAAGTTCAAGAACTAATGAATGTGTTAAATGTGAGGAATTTTGCTAAAAAACTGTGCTGAAAACTAAAGGTAGGTGAGGTTTTTCTCAAGAGTACTACTTTACTGCATATTTTATTATTATTATTTATGTACTGTGTCTACAGTGACGACTCGGCAAAAACTAATTATTTTAAACCAAACTCAAACCAAACCAACGCAAAAAAAGTAAAAAGTACAGATACTTTTTTTTAAATGTAATGAAGTAAAAGTAAAAGTACCCCTTGTAAAAGTTACTCAAGTACAAATACATGTCAAATACACTTATGTAAGGTAACTAAGTACTTTTACTTCGTTACATCCCACCACTGCAATATGGCTGCCCTAAGTCACACCTACAGATATCTGTATATTAATCAGTCAAAACTTTACTCATATAGCACTTTTTACACAAGTCAATGCAACTCACAGTGCTTCACAACATAAAATTATCCAACACATCCACAAAAATAAATGAATAAAAGGCATATATGAGAGATAAGTGAAGTATTAATGAATATGTATTGAGAGTTTCTTGTGTACTTGTGTGTACTAGGGCGAGTCTGCAGTACGGGATCATGTGCCTGAAAAGATTGAACTACGACCGGAAAGACCTGGACCGTCGACGAGAAGACAGCCAGCACGACATGAAAGGTAAACCACTGGGACCCACAAAGGTCCTGCAAATAGGATATGTATGTTGTTCATAATGTGTCTTTCTATTTGCACACATTCAAATCCTATTAGAGATGTCATTTTTACATTTTTAAAACTGCTTAGGGCTTGTAAAGACAGTTGATACATCATATAAAGAAGGAAACTATTACTCAGCATTGGAAAAAAGTACTACTACTGCAAAAGCAAACCAAGGAGTTGCTGGTTTTCAAACTGTAATTTAGAAATATAATCAATAAGCTCTTTTGTTTTTGTCCTTTTAATGAAGTAGCTCTGTCTTTAGTCCTGGTTTAGGCCTGGCCGTAGTCCCAGTTTTGTCCTTGTTGATTTAAAATGCATTTGGTAATGGTTGTGTTTTTCAAGCCAGGTTTTTTCTTTTTCTTTCTACATAAGCAACAAAGGGACTATATTTTGCTTTTATTTATCTTTTTAAACCAATTCTGGTCACCTCTAGAACAGCATTGCACATTTTACAACCTTTAAAAACATTACGTGACTAAAAGAGATTATTTCTAATAATTACTTTACTGCTGCTGTAAAGAAACAGGTGAGGAGACCAGCAGGGGGCAGCAGAGTGTTACGCTTGTATGATGCCGTTTTAATCCGGTTTTCTGCTGGGCATTAAAAAGCATTAAGTCTCTCACTCGTCCAGGGTAATTGCATCGCAACAAAAGTTAAAAAAGCAGTAATCTGGATTGGATTTTTCAAGTTGAAGATGTTTCACCTCTGATCCAAGAGGCTTTCTCAATTCTGAAATGAACTGGAAAGAGAGCTGGTTTATATTCTTCTAGGAAGGAGGAGTTTAGACCTGAAACTAAATTCTATTGGTCAATGTGACCATGAATAGCCTGAGTGGTTTCGGGTCGTTAGGAGTCCTAATGACCCGAAACGTCTTCAACTAGAAAAATCCAATCCAGATGACTGCTTTTTTAACTTTTGTTGCGATAAAAAGCATTAAGTTATAAAAATGATTTCGTGAAAATTAAGGCCTTAAATAGTATTAAAAACATTATATTTGATTCCAACAGGCATTAAAGTAGTTAATAGTAGTAGTAATAGTTGAAGTAAAATTGTTGAAGTAATAGTTGAAGTAGAAAAAAAGCTGAAGTAAAATTGCTGATACTATTAGGTTTTTTTTGTGAATATAAATATGTATATACAGTATTAATAATAATTAACCATTTTTGTAGCTACTTTTGTACTTTTCAATACTTGCAAATAAGTTTTTACAATTTAATCTGCCACAGTTGTATGTTTGTGGCATTAAAAATGGCATTAAAAAGCTTTTTTTGGATAAATGAATGAGGGCAGACTGGATGTAGAGGGCTTGTTGCTGATTGGTCAGTGCTTCCTGGAGTGGGCGGGCGTTTGTGCAACTGAGCATTTTTAGGCCTCAGAAACACAGCGCCAGAGAAAACAGCATTTCTCAAACAGGCATGAATTAAACCAAAACAATGTTTTTGATGAGAGAACAACTTTATAACACAGTAGAAAGCTCAGAAAAGTTGATTTTGCAGAATGTAAAGCCAGACAAATTGACAGTGTGCTGTGAAATGTTTGAGAATCGCTGATCTAGGTCATGCAGTGATTACCGAAAATCTGTCCTGTACCAAGGCAAGCCCCTGGGTCATACTTAAAACATATCTGCCCCATACGCTTCCATGTCGCTGTTCTTCCATAGCGTCAATTAGCTCTAAGCTCGTGGACAGCTGCGGGTCAAACTGTCAAAACGCCAAATGAAAAAAGGCCTAAAATTGTATGATCCTAAGCCGTGCATACCAAGGCTGGACACACACACACTGAGAGCGCTGCCCTGTTGACCTTGAGTTTGGGGCGGTCTTGGCTCAGCTGTCCCGGACCATCACAGGCTAATGTTTGCCCCGCCTGTCCCGCTCCCAAAGCTCTGGGGCAGCTGCACTTTAAATGGACAAAGGGAGTGTGCCACGGAGCTGACACCATGTATATTATCTCTTTATCTAAAACCACAAGCCACCGCTGTAGTTTTCATATTCGATTAGAAGCACTTCAGACCTCCACCAGGGCATTGTCCCTGTCTCGCAGTGGTAAAAATATAGTAAATCTTGCACCAGGACAAACAAACCAAAAAAACAAACTACACTGGCAAAAAATATAACCTCTTTGTGGGTCACAGTGAATTTGAGAATAAATAGTGGGTCACATCAGATCTGTAGAAAACCAAAATGTTCTGTTGAGCATTAGTTAAGGATTAGTAAATAATAGTTCATTGATTATTTACAAAGCATTACTTCAACATGAATAAACATCATTGAGTAAACATTGTTGTTGATGTTGAATTCTTAGTAGTAAACTCAGGTGAAACAATGCAAAAAGATAAACACCAGTATTAATTCAGTATCTATACATAGTTTAGTCATTAATTATTGTTAATAACATATTTTTTAATGCTTCATTACTGCTTAATAGTGGTGAGCTGCTCTAAAGTGTTACCCCTAACTCTTTTTGTAAGAGATATGTTCCATAATGTTGTACTATGCATGTGCTCTTAAAGTTACACTGTGTAAGGCCTCTAGAGGCCACAGGTGCCACTGCACCGTCGCAAAACGTAAACACTAGGGCCCCTCCTCCTTCTGAAACTGTGCGAGCGTGCGTCTATTTCCATCATTGTTTCAACTTTAGTTGACATGCTGCTACCTTTGGAAGTTTGGACTGGATCTTCTATAGAGTTAGCGCTAGCGTTAGCTTATCAACAAATATCGCGCAATGGTCGCAGTAAAAACAACTAATAACTGTATGAAAAAGCACATTCTAAAGAAAAAATAAAGAGGCTAATTTACCTGCCCAACAATAAAGAAGCAAAAACGTGATCCGATTTGCAGCCTTCTCTGTCTCTCATCTGACGCCAGCGAGCAAAAGTCTGTCCGATGTTGACTCTTGTCTGCGATCTGGTGCGGTCCCTTTCACATTTTCTTTTTCTTGCCTCGTCTGACATTGTCTTCATCTTCTTGTGTCCTTCGGCCCTGACGAACTGGCGAAAATAACAACGCTAAAAGTAGCTTCCTGGTTATACTGCACCTCAAGTCGTTCCCTGTCACGTGACTCTTCCTCAACAGCGGAGCGCTCCCGGCCAAGTTGCGAGGGCGGTTTCTCAGTACAGAAGCCCCGCTCGGAGCAACAGCTCGCGCCTCAGGCCTTATAATCACTCAAAAAATCACAAAAACAAGTCAGTATGCCCCTCATATTTAGGAGAAAAGTTACACAGTGTAACTTTAAGTAAATATAAACTGAAGATATTATGTAAATGTAAAAAAAGTAAATATTACTTTTGAAATGTTATTTTTTAATGTCTTTTTTTTTTTGTAATTGCATAATCAAATCTGCTACTACTGCTACTAAATCTAGTACAAAAAAGTTTTTTCCTAAAAGTATATTTAACTAGCCTAACCAGCCAGACCCACCCACTT